>CAUOFW020004336.1:129898-368696 GCA_963454935.2 Ilex paraguariensis | reverse complement strand
TTTTGTAAGGGATGCGACAAATGCCAACGGTTGGGTAGTGTGACCCAAAGAAATATGATGCCCCTTTCACCAATACTTGTTATAGAAATATTTGACTGTTGGGGCACTGACTTCATGGGTCCTTTCCCTATGTCATTTGGTTATTTGTACATCCTCCTGGTAGTGGACTATGTGTCCAAATGGGTGGAGGCTATCCCGACCAAGACTAATGACCACCGGGTCGTAGTCAAGTTTCTCAAGGAGAACATCTTTTCGAGGTTTGGGATGCCTTGTTCAATAATAAGTGATGGTGGATCACATTTCTGTAATAGGCCATTTGCATCTCTAATGTTCAAATATGGCATCACTCACAAAGTATCCACTGCCTATCACCCACAAACAAATGGCCAAGCCGAGCTAGCCAATAGGGAGATCAAGAACATTCTAGAAAAAATGGTTAACCCAAACAGGAAGGATTGGTCCGATAGATTGACCGATGCCCTCTGGGCATACCGCACTGCCTTTAAAACTATTTTGGGCATGTCTCCCTACCGGCTTGTCTATGGAAAGGCTTGCCACCTACCAGTCGAAATGGAACACAAGGCCTATTGGGCCATTAAGACTTTAAATTTTAATTTGAGAATGACCGGTGATCATAGGAAGTTAGAGCTGAATGAGTTGGAAGAGATTCGACGAGATGCATATGAGAGCTCCAAAATCTCAAAAGAAAGGGCCAAAATCTTTCATGATAACTCCATTGTGAGGAAATCATTTGAGCCCGGGCAAAAAGTACTCTTATACAATTCTCGCCTCTCCATTTTCCAAGGCAAACTCCGATCCCGTTGGGATGGCCCCTATCTTGTCAAGGTGGCCTACCCCAACGGAGCTGTGGATGTTCAAAACCCCGAAAATGGCCAGACATTCAAGGTCAATGGCCAAAGACTTAAGCCATTTTTTGGGGGTTTTGAAGAACAAGTGGTGGAGGAGAATTTGATGGATCCGGTATACCCGGAAGTTGTGAAGGAATAATTAGTTTTTCTTTTTTCTGCTTTTTAATGTACAGGTTTTTATTTACTTACTTTATTTTTTTTTATTCCATGTTAATTATGTTCTTTTGTCGTATAGTTTTGTTTTTCTTAGTCGCAGATATTGGTGTTTTTGTCAAAGCTCAAGTGCGAGGTGTTCTCTAACCCTACTAATCTTTTTACTATCCGTCATTGAATATCATATTTTTTTTGTTTCATTGAGGACAATGCATGAATCAAGTTGGGGGGTGAGATTGCACTATTTGCATCTTACACCAATATTTGTGGGAATATTTCGCGCGGATATTCGCGTCAGCCGACACTCGCGCTTGCCGACATTAAAAAAAAAATAAAAAAAATAGANACCAATGTTTGTGGGAATATTCTGCGCGGATATTCGCGTCTGCCGACACTAAAAAAAATAAATAAAAAAAAAAAAAATAGAAAAAAAAAATGGGATGCCTTTATAAGGTTTTCAAAATTTTTTTTCTCCCATCCACCGGTGATTGGTCTCCCTTTCTTCTTCCCTTCTTTTTTTTTCTTCTTTCTTCCTCTTGTCTTCTTCTTCTTCTTCTTCGTCGTTCTCTCTGTTCTCTGTAAAAACAAACCACCCATGCAAATCTCTGACCATATATTATTGTTTTCTTTAAGTATTGTTTTCTTTTATTGTATTATTGCTTTCTTTTACTTTAAGTATTGCTTTCTTTTATTGTGCTATTGCTTTCTTTTATATCTATTGCTTGAGCTTTCTTCTTCCCTTAGAGGAGTGAAACTCTTCCACTTTTCTAGAGCTTTACCAAAGCCGTGAAGGGTGGAACATGATTCACTCATTCTTTATCAAAAATCGGCTTCTTGTGTAAAGTGTTTTACGTTGTAACTCCTCTACGTGGAGGGATGAACATCACTCACTCTTCTAGCTTTAACAAAGCCATGAAGAGTGAGTAGTTTCTCATCCAATCTTTAGTAAGAGGTGATTATCCGGAAGTTTTATTTATACATTTTGTTTATGCTTAGCTCTAGTCTTTATTTCTTCATAATGTCTTCTCATCATATTGTTGTCTTTATTTTAAGCATGAATAGCTAAATCTCTTAGTTGGCAAAACCAAGAGGAACCTCCACTTGGGTATACCATTTCAACTCATTCTCCTCCCCTCTTTCAGAGTTCAATGGTTCGATTTGACTGGGTTGAGGATGGATAACTTGGTGAGTCTTTGATATTCCGTAGGCCTAGTCACGGTTTATGCTTAGATACTCATCAATCTTACCCCTAGCTTCCCACGAATCAATCGTTCATTCATGCTCTATTGGAGGAAGGTTTCGAGTTGAGACGGTATTCCAATTGGAGTGACCTCTTGGATTTGCCAACATTTGTTTCTCATTTTACTAACATCAAAACAACTTCACTAAACAACTTCCAACAATCAAAGATTTTACACTTTCTTTCTCCCAAAATCACCTTCCCCTCGGTTTACTTCCTTCCCCGTGTAAACGACCTTGGAATACCACCAAGTAAAACACGATCCGCGAAAGTCTCCTTGCACTTAGGGAGCACTTTTGTTGACACATACTCACATTTGAAATCTTATTCATCCACCATTCTGTTGCCCTTTCTTTTGACATCATCCCTAGGAGAGTGACACTCCCCTTCATTTATATACTATACATGCTAAAAGGTGATGTTTATAGGTTAGGAAACAACAAAGAATTTTGTCAAGCAACCATCTCCAAGCTCAACAGATCAGTTCCAGCCCAAATTGAAGTAAGATCAGAACAATCAGGCCACAGTCCAGGTGCCTGATCCATTCAGTTCCTAGTTCTTTACAGCAGACAGCACCCTCTGAACGTCATTGATACATTGATACCAGATGAAAACATGATAACATCTCTAGAAATCCATACTTAAACATCGTTGGAAAAACTTGTGGAGATCTAAATCCCCCCTTATGCCTTAAAAAATTTTAAGATACAGATATTTGATTCACACAAGTAGTAAACTATAAATTCAAGAAACAAAATTCATTTTATTCCAACACATTTCCTCACATAGCGATGACATAATACCTTACTATGACCCTTGTCAAGCCAAAGCAAAGAATGATGATTGCAACAACCAACCTCAAGTCTATCTTACTTAACGGATGACATATGGATAACCAAGTCAATCACACGTGAGCTGCAACACATAAACAATAAGGTCATTAGTTGCACGACATTGTATTTACGTGTAGAATGTCCTAATTTAGAGGCAGTATGCGCTCAATAAGATTTGCAACATAAATAAAGAAAGACCTTGTGGTTGGACTTTAAATAGCCACGGGAGATGCAAAGAAGGAAAAGTAGCATCAAGATTACCTGTAATCCCATTCGTTATCGTACCATGCAACAAGCTTCACGAAGTTCTTATTCAAAGCAATTCCAACCTTAGCATCAAAGATGCTGGACCTCATAGGTCAGAAAAATATGGATCATGTACTTGTCAAAGAAAATGAAATTGCATAAGTTGAAAAAAGCGTTTCTTCACCCAAGTCATAAGGATTGAAAAATTAAGCCAAAGACAATGATCAAAAAGTATATCAGCAATAAATTTCACAAGCAGGAATCCATCAACTATTAGCATGCCTAAATGTGTGGTTCATGGAAAAAGTTGAACAAGTAATGAAAGGATAATCAAAACACAAAACATGTAATTGAAATATCCATTCTCACCTGTTGTCACCTACAAAATCAGTGGACACTACGTCATCTTTAGTGTAACCTAAGATTCTCTTTAGTTTTCCCTCAGACTCTTCCCTGATGACCATCACCGAAATAATAAGATCAAACTAAACACAGTGTAACAAATAATTAGCAGGACCTTGAGCATCCATCCCATGCCTAATAGTTAATTGAAGTCCACCAAAATATATAAAATTAACAAGAGTTTGTATTTCTGCAACAAGTCTATAGATTTACTTTCAACTGGAAAAATAAACAAAACCAACATCCTTACTTGATAGCAGCTTTGATTTCATCATAACTAGCCCCCCTTCTCCAGTCTCACAGTTAGATCAACCACAGAAATGTCATCGGTGGGAACACGGAAGGTCATTCTAGTCAATTTCCCATTCAGCGCTGGTAGCACTTTCCTAACTGCCTTCCAAAATTAGTTTTTTTCAAGAGGGAAGAAAGGGCAAGAATTAGAGCCAGCCATTACAGACAAAAGCCCAACATAGGAAAATAAAATACATGAACAATCGCTATGTTTATCTGATATCACAGCTCAGTCTGAAAAAAGCTAAGTCATGCCTACAAATCATCTCACAAAGAAGTCTGTCATTGATCATTTGATTACTTAATGCAACCTCAGGGATTTACAAGCACCTTTGTAGCTCCAGTGCTACTAGGGATAATGTTAAAAGAAGCAACTCTACCACCCCCTAGTCCTTGGAAGATGGTTCATCAATAGTCTTATGTGTGGCTGAAACAAAATGGAGCAATATGAATACAAAGAATCCCTTCGAAAAGCCAAACAAATAAACAACTAACAAAACTTACTAGTGATGGAGTGGGCAGTGGTCATAAGACCCTTAACGATGCCAAATATGTCATTGATAACCTGCATAGTTGTGTAAAGGAGACTTCAAATTTTGTTGCATAGTTCTAATTGAATGCATTTCCTATACTTTCAATCATATCTAAAACTTTAGTAAAATGAATAAATAAGCACCCACTCACATTAAGCAAAAAACACAAAAAGATGATGATGACAGGAAACGATCCTTATTCTATAACTCAATATATAGACATACATGATAACAAAAAGAAAAGAACTAAAATAATATGTGCCAAAGAGGTTAACCAATACTTTGACTTGGCTTATGAGTTTGTCGATTCACTTTAAACGTAAAACAGTAACACAATCCTAATTCACGAATGCAGACCAAGTATTTTAGAATAGCCATCCAAATAAAGCATATATTTGCAAAAAAATTACATAATCCAGCAAAACACATCACATATAACATCATCTAAATGGTGGGGAGACACCAAAAGTACACAATTCAACAGATCTACATCAAACTTTAGCACAAGTGATATGTCACATAAAGATAAACCTTCAAATGAGCGACAACTTTGTCTTTGTCAGTGAACACTCCAGTTGATTCCATGATGTACTCAGCTCCGGTGTTGGCCCATGGGATTTCCTTTGGGTTCCTAGAATCAGCAATAGAACGACATCAAAGATTGTCCATATCAGATATATCTAAATAAATAAGTAGACTCCACTGAAAACTATAAGTGCGCGTCTAAGTAAGTAAATACTTGTTCTAGTTTACGAGATTCCACTGCGTCAAGTTTGCTTTTCGCTATTTCATGTTGAATATTTTTTAAAGTTGAAGTCTTTGCTTCAATTCTCATATGTATGTCAGACATCTTTTTTTGAGCATCATCATAAGCAGTACCGCCAGCTTCATGCTGAAAAATTCCACAATAAAATAATGCACAGCTATGACATCTAGCTCTACATAAAAATCAAATTGTGAAAGGTTCCGAGAAACAGAAAATAGCAGAGCCCATATGAAATTCATAGCAGCTTTGATACTTGTATCTTAATTGTTTACACTGAAGAAAATACCTTTGGAGTTCTCCTTAATTTCCTCTAAGACTTTTTCTTCATCAAGAAAGAATTTTTACAATTTTGGGAATGTCTTCCTCCAGTTGGGGTATGAGATTTGTTGACTCCATCTCTAATGATCTTGTTGATTCTAGTGCATTTCCAATACAACATCCATTTGAAATCCTTTGGAAACTATCTTTTGGGGTACTGCTCCTATTATTCTTTACATATTCATTATTCATCTTCAGCTATCCATGAAATGTAATTATGTCTGATGTAGCTTCTTATCTCTCTGATTACATAAACAACATAACATTTCCTAAAGGCATAAACAACATCACGTATGGTACAAGGACCAAAAAGCATAAACAGAGCCAATGCCCTTTTATATACACAAACTTCTCCCCAATAGTCTTGGTGTGAAACCCGGGAAAATTTAAACTTTTTCTGACAAAGGGCAAAATAGTAATTTGTCATTATTATACGGGATTAAAATGCATATTTCTATAGAACTTGGATGAAGCAACGAACTTCACCGTTAGATTCGTATCATGAAAATGAGTTACCACGTCAAATTTCGTCGAATTTTAAGAGTCAAATTTTACACATTTTCAAGACAATTGGGTGACGAATGAACTTTTAAACATCCCCAAAAATAAAAATTATAAAATTTTCTTATAATTGAATACAAGTTCAAATAAAATTTATTTGAACTAAAATCAGGATTTAATTAGGTCATTTTAGGTTAAAAATAGACCCGGAAGTGATAAACGAGCGGGACAATGTGGACCGCATAATTAAAAGTATAAATAGGGGTTAATATCTAAAAAAACAGATATTGTTCACACCTATTCGGCTGGCTACTTCTGGCCTTAAAGAGAGAAAAGAGAGAGAAGAGGGAAAATTCATTTTTCTACCTTTCTTCTATGACCCAAGGTGTTCCGTCGATCGGAATCGCTTGGACCAAGAACTAAACTTCATCTACGCGGTGAGAGCTACGCGTATGTACCAAGAATGAAGAGTTTCATCGAAGATCCGAGAGGAGAATTTTGGGGAAATCAAGGTTTTGGGGGCAAAAAGAGTGTCTTGAGGCTTCTACTCTTTCTTATACACTCCAAGAGGTAGGGTTTCTCCTACTTTGATTCACTTTCTTACCTAGGGTGTATTTGAAATGGGGTAAGGGTATGGAATAACCTAGGTCATTGACCATGGTTGTGAAAAAGAGGAAATGGGCATGGAATTTGGCCTAGACTAATTCCTAGTTTAGTTGGCGTAGGAAATTACTTGTGTGCTTTCCTTGGAATTTGATATTTTGGGCATGCTATATGTCATATATTATGCTTTGTGAATGAGGTAGAAACTCTTGTGTGATAACATGAATTGTTGCTTTAAAGGTGTTTGCCAAAATGCCTACGTATGAATCAAGTTGTTATGACATAGTGATATATAACATGCTTAGAAAATGTGTTGAAAAGAAATGTTAATATGTGCTCATTGAGATATTGACATTGTATTGATTTACAGAATTTATATGCCTATAATATAAATTTTCATGACTCATGTTGAGATGTGTGGTTTAATTTGTCCATAGGACATGATATGTGTTTAATTTGGCTCACGACATTTATTACATCGCATATGCACGGGAACACATCAAATTTCATGGGTGTGAGTGCATGGTTGATATCAAACACCAAGTAGGTGGGTGATAGTGGGCTCGGTACCATTGGACCAAGGTCCCATAGAGTCGCATAGTTGAATCGCATGCAAAACTTGTGTCAGGTATAGTACAAAGGGCTAGACACGTCCTCGGGTGCAAGGCCCGACTACTGGTTTTATACACTTCCTATGGTGCAAGTCCAAAAAAGTGTATCGGTTTGTGGAGCCGGTGGTGCGACACCAAAAGTTCACTACCCAAACAAAGACACATGATTTTATTATATAATGATTTCATTTGATGGGAAATATCCATGAATGAAGTGGTTTTATGAATATAAGGTGGGTGTTTTAAAAATGATCATTGGATGTATTTCATTAATGATAAATGTAGTACACTTGCATTGCATAGTGTGATGAGAGCCGGTGAAGGCTTGGGTTGATGTGCGTGAGTGAGTCTCATGTCATGTCATGACATAACATGATAGATTCCAACATGAATTGAATATTCTTGCATTGTAATGGATATTGGTTGAGTGTTGTTGCATATATACATTCATATGCACTTAGGTGGGGAGTAGCCCTTGTAGGAAGTATTCTACTGGGCGTTGACTCACCCTATACGGAAAATATTTCAGGTACAGGGCATATTCCGGTGGATAACACACATATGGGGCCTCTAAGGTGAAGAAGAGTCGGGTTAGGGCTCTTGAACTGAGTTTTATATGTGCAAATTTTGCTTTAATTCTATTTTGGCATGTAAATTTTATGGAATGGGTTGTAATAGACTTGTATGAATCATGTATAATGTATAAAATATCTTTATACATGTTTGGGATGGATTTAGAAAGGTTTGGAATGGATTGGACATGAAAAAAAGGTGAAAAGGACAAAACTGCACAGAGTGTATCGGTACATAGTACCGGTACCCTATGGTCCAGAAGACAGAGCTTACCAGTACGCTGTCTGTCCAGAAGGCAAACTGTACCTGTACGCAGTACCGATATGCTTTTCCAAATTTTAAAACTAAAGTGCTATGTCCTTGGACTTTGGTTCCTTGGTTCCAAAGATACAAATGGACATTAAATGAGATGTATTAGGGTATATTGAACCTTGGTTGGATTAAATAATTGAAAGAACACAGGTTACACGTGAGTTAAAATCCCAGGTAAAGGGATACTATTATGTGATGTCGAATTATATGGCATTCACGGATATTTCCGCAGGTTGACGGTGGTCAACAGGACCCCCGAATTTAGGGGCATCACAGCTTGGTATTAGAGTCAAGGTATACAAATTACCTAGGGCTTGATGGGCATTGGGTTTAGACCATTGCATGCATTGTACATTCCATCTTATGTTCTTACATTTTGTTACATGATTACGTGCTATGTGATTATGTACATAATAGACATGGTAAAATATATATGGAAAAGTGACACTAGGGTTAGAAAACATAACCTTGGAGGTCGAAAAAGAAATGAACGGGATAGTTCAAGGTATACATGTTTACTAGTGGGTGTCATAGACTCTACTAGGGAAATAAGGAGATAAATCTCAATGTTTCAATTTTGATCCCTACCTTGGGATGTTATGTTCATTTTACATGTGTGTAGATGGCAACTAGAGGAATGGGACATCGGGGTGGACAGAACAATAACCAACCACCATCGACTTTTGACCAACAAGCCTTAGTGGAGGCTATTGGTATGACGGCTGCTACCATAGCACAGGCTAGTGCTATAGCAGCCACTATTGCACAGACTGGTGCAAGTGGAGACAAGGAGGCTCAAGTAAGCTCTAGAAGTTCAAGGCATACCAACCTCCAGTCTTCATGGGAGGGGCGGATCCTATGGTGGCTAACCATTGGTTCCGACAAGTCGATAAGGTATTGAGGGCTATGGAGATCACCTCCGACGCCACCAAGATAACCTTAACTACATTTCAGCTAGAGGGGAATCCCAATTGTGGTGGGATTGGGTGAAAGACTCCAAGAACTTGGAGGCTATGACTTGGATAGAGTTTAAGGAGCTCTTCATGGGCAAGTATTTCCTGGTGGCCGCGAGACATGCAAGGGCCCTGGAGTTCTTAGACTTGCGACAAGGGACGATGATGGTGATGGAATACATGGCTAAGTTCACGGAGTTAGCACGTTTCGCCGATTACTATGTGGCCACTGACATGGCCAAGGTGAGAAAGTTCAAGGATGGTTTAAAGTTTTCCATCCGAGGCAAAATTGTGGGTCTTCTTCTGTAAGACTTGGACTCACTGGTCATGACAGCTATGGCCATTGAGAGAGAGAGGTAGAAGATGCATGAAACATCCGAGAAACGGGTGTTAAAGACAAGAAGAATGAGGGTCAATCTTCTTCTTCTAGTTCGGGGAAGAAGCAGAGGGTTTCTACTCCGCAAGGATTCCAAGGACAGGGTCACAGTCATCAAGGCCAAGGCCAGGGTCAATCCTTCCAAGGCGGGAGACACTTCAGGGCTTGCAGCTAGGCAGGCTCACAGGCATGTTTTCATTGCCACCAGTCGGGTCACATGAAACGAGATTACCCTTAGAGGCAGGGATCCCAAGGGTTACGGATCATCTTAGTGCCAGACTTCGATGGGGCAACCACAGACACATTATACTCCTCACTACCCCACCATGGGCCAGGGGAGCTAGTACTAGTTTCAGGGTGCTACACAGGCACCTACTACTTCACGTGCGGGAACTCTGCAAGCAAGCCAGCTAGGTCAGGGCATGGGTCGAGGCCGAAGACAGGGCTCACAAACTGGTACTTCGGGAACCCAAGGGTGTGTTTACGCCATGGTGCCACAGACTGAGCTAGCAGATCCATCGGTGATACAGGGAACATTCTTCTTCTCTCACTTATGGGCTAGAGTGTTATTTGACTCTGATGTATCACATTCTTTTATTGTTGGATTATGTGTGAAAGACTTAGGCTTAGAGGTTGATACCTTGGAAAAGCCACTAAATGTGAGTTCTCCCCTAGGAGCTAGGGTGAGAGTTGATAAGATATATCGGGACTTTGAGTTAGAGATCTCAGGATTCTACTCACCGTGGACCTTAGGGTCATGGACATGTCGGAGTTTGATGTGATCCTCGGGATGGATTGGTTGGCAGCACATCGGGTCGTCATTGATTGTGATAGAAAGAGGGTCATTGCTTACACACTTGATGGTGTCTGTTTTAAGTTCCAGGGGGAAAAGCATGATGCTTTACCCCAAGCCATGTATGACTCTAGATGGCACGGACAGTTAATAGGTTGGCTTACAAGCCTTACCCTGGAGGACGAGGCAAGACAGGAGTTGGGTCTACCTCGGATGGTATGTGAGTATGAGGATGTCTTTTCGGACGAACTACCGGGATTACCTCCATATAGAGATGTAGATTTCAACAATGAGTTGCATCCCGGTACGTCGCCTATTTCTATAACTCCGCATAGGATGGCACCAGCCGAGTTGCAAGAACTCAAGGTCCAGTTGCAAGAATTACTGGACAAGGGCTTCATTAGATCGAGCACTTCACCTTGGGGCGCTCCGGTGTTGTTTGCCAAGAAGAAGGACAAAACCCTTCGACTATGCATAGACTATCGGCAGTTGAATAGGGTTACTATCAAGAATAGATATCCCTTATCGAGGATTGACGACTTGTTTGATCAACTGAGAGAGGCGCGAATCTACTTTAAGATAGATCTCCACACCAGTTACCATCAGTTGAGAGTTAGGGAGGCTGATATCTCTAAGACGGCATTTCAGACGCGGTATGAGCATTTTAAGTTTACTGTGATGCTATTTAGATTAACGAATGCCCCGACGGCATTCATGGATCTCATGCATAGGGTGTTTCAACCCTACCTTAATCAATTTGTCGTGGTCTTTGTTGACGATATCTTGATCTACTCCAAGTCTGAGGAGGAGCATGAGGGTCACTTGAGGGTTGTTCTCCAAACGATGAGAGATCATCAATTGTACGCCAAGTTCAGCAAATCTGAATTTTGGTTTACTGAGGTAAAATTTTTGGGACATGTAGTGTTGGCTTTGGGTGTATCCGTGGACCCGAAAAAGGTGGAAACAGTTATGAATTTGGGGAGACCGAAGTCAGTCTTCGAGATACGCAGTTTCTTGGGATTGATAGGGTACTATAAGAGGTTCATTGAGGACTTCTCTCGCTTAGCTGCTCCTATGACTAAGTTAACTAGGAAAGTGGTCAAGTTTGAGTGGAATGATGCTTCTGATAAGGCATTCCAGGAGTTGAAGCAAAGACTTACATCAGCTTCTATTCTCATAGTTTCGGAAAGGGGACAGAGGTACACGGAGTATTGTGATGCCTCAAAGGACAGGCTCAGTTGTGTATTGATGCAGTCTGGGAGGGTGGTAGCTTATGGTTCTCAGCAGTTAAAGAATCACAAGCAGAATTATCCCACGCACGACATGGAGTTGTCGGCCATTGTCTTTGCCTTGAAGGCTTGGCGCCACTACTTGTATGGTGAACAGTTTGAGGTATTTTCAGACCACAAAAGTCTGAAGTATAACTTCACACAACGGGACCTCAACGTTAGGCAGCGTAGGTGGATGGAGTTCCTAGAGGACTATGACTTCACTTTGCATTACCATCCCGGTAAGGCAAATGTGGTGGCTGATGCACTCAGTCGGAAGTCACGGGGAGTCTTGGCTAGTGTAGCTTCCTAGGAGTGACAGATGCTCAAGATTGTGGGACAGTTTGGGCTACGTTACATGGGGCAGGCTCAGGGTACTTTAGGAAGTTTGGTAGCTACACCTTCCCTACTAAGCAGAGTGATTGAGTCCCAGGGACAAGACATAGAGTTAGTGTCCATTAGGGGCCGAGTACAAGCAGGTACAGGTGACGAGGGCTGGGCCATTCACTCGGATGGTAGTCTTCAGTTTAGGGGAAGGATTATGGTTCCTTAGTCTACGGAGTTGAGAGAGGAGATTCTTAAAGAGTTTCATTGCTCTCATTTTGTTGTACATCTAGGTGGCACAAAGATGTACCATGATCTTCGTCTCGAGTATTATTGGAATGGAATGAAGAGAGACATTGGAGACTTTGTCAGATGATGTCTCACGTGTCAGCAGGTCAAGGCTGAACACCAGAGACCAACGGGATTACTCCAGCCTTTGGAGGTAGCTGAGTGGAAGTGGGAGCATATCACGATGGATTTTGTGACTCACATGCCACGGACATCGCGGGGACATGACGCGGTGTGGGTGATAGTAGACCGGCTTATGAAGTCAGCGCACTTTTTGGCTGTGCGGATGACCTTCACACTAGAGGAATTCTGCAGGTTGTATATACGGGAGATTATCCAGTTACATGGGGTGCCCGTATCTATAGTATCGGATTGGGTTCCAAGTTCATGGCTCATTTTTGGGAGAGTTTTCAACGAGCTATGGGGACACAGTTGATGATGAGCACTACTTTTCATCCCTAGACGGATGATCAGTCTGAGAAGACTATACAGATGTTAGAGGACATGCTATGGGCATGCATCCTAGATCTTAGGGGGTAGCTAGAAAGATCACTAACCCTTGGTAGAGTTCGCTTACAACAATAGCTACCAGACGAGCATACAGATGACACCCTATAAGGCATTATATGAGAGGCCTTGTCAATCTCCGGTATGTTGGACGGAGGTGGGAGAGAGACCCTCTACAGGTCCAAATTTGGTTAGAGACACCTCGGAGAAGGTGGACCTTATACGGAAGCGTCTTCTTACGACTCAAAGCCGACATAAAAGTTACGCCGAGAAAGGCGGCGACCTCTGGAGTTTGAGGTGGGAGATCATGTCTTCTTGAAAGTGATGCTTAAAAGAGGAGTGGTTAGGTTTGGCAAGCGGGGAAAGTTGTCACCAAGGTACATTAGGCCCTTCGAGGTACTCGAGAGGGTGGGTACAGTTGCTTATCGGTTGGCGTTACCGCCAACTCTATCGGATGTTCATGCGGTATTCCATGTCTCTATGCTCTAGAAGTACACCTCGGATCCGACTCATGTGATGGATTGGGAAGAGCTTGTGGTTGATGCTGATGGGACCTTTGAGGAGGGACCGGTGCATATCATGGATAGTCGAGATCAGATTTTACGAGGCAAGATCGTGAGGCTAGTGAAAGTGTTGTGGCAGCACTGAGGAGCGGAGAAGGCGACATGGGAGTGCGAGGACACTATCCGTACCAATTATCCTTTCTTATTCATGGATGGAGGTACATTATTATAGTTATTTAGTATTATATGACTGTTACATATGCATGTGATTGAATGTGTATGTATGTGTGAATTTCGGGGGGGAGAATGTGAAACCTGAAAAAATTTGAACTTTTTTCGACAAATGGCAAAATAGTAATTTACCATTATTATGCGGGATTAAAATACATATTTATATAGAGCTCGGATGAAGCAATGGACTTCACCATTAGATTTGTATCATGAAATTGAGTTACTACGTCAAATTTCGTCGAATTCTGAGATAGTCAAATTTTACACGTTTTTTGAGACAAGTGGGTGACGAATGAACTTTTAAACGTCCCCAAAAATAGAAATTATAAAATTTTCTTATTATTGAATATAACTTCAAATAAAATTTATTTGAACTGAAATCCAAATTTAATTAAGTCGTTTCAGGTTAAAAACGGAATCGAAAATAATAAACGAGCGGGACAATGTTGACCGCACAATTAAAAGTATAAATAGGGGTTAATATCTGAAAAATCAGATATTTTTGACACCCATTTGGCCGGCTACTTCAGGCGTTAAAGAGAGAAAAGAGAGAGAAGAGGGAAACATTCATTTTCTACCTTTCTTTTACGATCTAAGGTGTTCCGTCGATCAGAATCGCTTGGGCCAAAAACTAAACTTCATCTACTCAACGAGGGCTATGCGTACGTACCAGGAACAAAGAGTTTCATCGAAGATCTGAGGGGAGAATTTTGGAAAAATCAAGGTTTTGGGGGCTAGAAGAGTGTCTCGAGGCTTCTACTCTTTCTTATACACTCCAAGAGGTAGGGTTTCTCCTACTTTGGTTCACTTTCTTGCCTATGGTGTATTTGGAATGGGGTAAGGGTATGAAATAACCTAGGTTATTGACCATGGTTGTGAAAAAGAGGAAATGGGCATGGAATTTGGCCTAGACCAATTCCTAATTATGTTGGCGTAGGAAATTACTTGTGTGCTTTCCTTGGAATTTGATATTTTGGGCATGCTATATGTCATATATTATGCTCTGTGAATGAGGTGAAAACTCTTGTGTGATAACATGAATTGTTGCTTTAAAGGTGTTTGCCAAAATGCCTACGTGTGAATCAAGTTGTTATGACATAGTGATGTATAACATGCTTAGAAAATGTGTTGAAAAGAAATGTTAATATGTGCTCATTGAGATATTGACATTGTATTAATTTATGGAATTTATATGCCTATAATATAAATTTCTATGACACATGTTGAGATGTGTAGTTTAATTTGTCCATATGACATCCATTACATATGGGACACGATATGTGTTTAATTTGGCTCACGGTATTCATTACATCGCATATGCATGGGAACACATTGCATTTCATGGGTGTGAGTGCATGGTTGATATCAAACACCAAGTGGATGATAGTGGGCTCGGTACCGTTGGACCAAGGTCCGATAGAGTCGCACGGTTGCATGGCACGAAAAATTTGTGTCGGGTATAGCAAGAAGGGCTAGACACGTCCTCGGGTGCAAAACCCGACTACTGGTTTTATACACTTCTTATGGTGCAAGTCCAAAAAAGTGTATCGATTTGTGAAGCCGATGGTGCGACACCACAAGTCCGCTACCCAAACAAAGACACATGGTTTTATTATATAATGATTTCATTTGATGGGAAACATCCATGAATGACGTGATTTTATGAATATATGGTGGGTGTTTTAAAAATGATCATTGGATGTAGTTCATCAATGATAAATGTAGTACACTTGCATTGCATAGTGTGGTGAAAGCCGATGAAGGCTTGGGTTGATGTGCGTGAGTGAGTCTCATCTTATTTCATGGCATGACATGATAGATTCCAACATGAATTGAATATTCTTACAGTGGAATGGATATTGGTTGAGTGTTGTTGCATGTATACATTCATATGCACTTAGGTGGGGAGTAGCCCTTGTAGAAAGTATTCTACTGGGCGTTGGCTCACCCTATACGGGAAACATTTTAGGTACGGGGCATATTCTGGTGGATTACACACATACGGGGCCTCTAAGGTGAAGAAGAGTCAGTTTGTGGCTCTTGAACTAAGTTTGATATGTAAAACTTTTGGTTTAATTCCATTTGGCATGTAAATTGTATGGAATGGGTTGTAATAGACTTGTATGAATCATGTATAATGTATAAAATATCTTTATACATGTTTGGGATGGATTTGGAAAGGTTTAGAATGGATTGGACTTGAAAAACAGGTGAAACGGACAAAACTGGATAGTGTACTGGTACTATGTACCGGTACCCTATGGTCCAGAAGACAGAGCGTACCGGTACTTTTTGTCCAGAGGGCAAACCGTACTGGTACGCTTTTCCAAATTTTCTAAATTTTAAAACTAAAGTGCTATGCCCTTGGACTTTGGTTCCTTGGTTCCAAAGATACAAATAGACATTAAATGAGATGTATTGGGGTATATTGAACCTTGGTTGGATTAAATAATTGAAAGAACACGGGTTACATGTGTGAGTTAAAATCTCAGGTAAAGGGATACTATTACGTGATGTCAGATTATGCGGCACTTATGGATATTTTTGCAGGTTGACGGTGGTCAACGGGACCCCCGGATTTAGGGCAGCAAATAAACTTCACAAGTTTATTGGAAAAAAAATTCAAAATACTTCATTAAATAGTCCACAATACCATAGAAAGAAAATGTAAATCAACTACTGAGTAATATCTTGTCAAATTAAAGAAGATCTGGAACAACACATTGTTAAATGTGTTATTAATAAATTAATTTCGAAAGAACAATAAGCATCTAAAAATAATTCAATATTTAGTTATCAAGTTCCCAAACATACGCACAAAACAATTTGATTTCCAAAGTTGATGAATCTTTGCATTTATCGAGTAGATTTCAATAACTACTCAAAACGCACATGAGAGCAATCAAATTACAAAAAATCTTAAATATAAATCAATAACATGAAATCTGACAAGAAAATAAATGAAGATGAAATGAATCTATTACAGACCTGCAAGGAAATGAAGACCACCATAAGATTAAACCCAATTGAGAAAAAAAAACACTATCATATATCAAATAAACAACAATACCCAAAAAATCAACAACCTTTCGCAAGTAATTTTTGGGACCGAAACAGCAGATTCTCCTAGACCCAGAAAGAGACTTTGCCTTGGGCATGGCATCGATTCAGAAAGAGACTTTGCCTTGGGCAAGAAAATAAATGAAGCTATTGATTTGGTTGGCTCTGTGAAGGTTATCGGGTAAATTGAGGAACACAGTGAGGGGGGAGAAAGAGAGGGAGAGAGAGAGAGGGGACTTACAGATTAATAGAAGGAAGGAGAAGGGGGAGACCGACTGCCTTGGGCTGAACTTTGAGACTTTGATTGCCTAGCCTGATTTCACTAGAGATTTCGATTGCCTGATTTCACTGGATATTTTTGAGACTTTGAGACTTCGATTGCCTTGAACTCAACTTTGAACTTTGAGACTTTGATTGCCTAGCGATTCCAACAACGAGGGATGCTTCTCGGTCGATCTCAATGCAGCACAGTAGAAATAGAGAGAGAAAAAGAGAGAGAGAGAGAGAAAGAGAGATGGGGAGGAGGAGTCGAGAGATAGAGAGTGGCGCTGAAAAGGGAACTTGAAAGATCGTTTAAAAAAACTATTCTGCGACAAAAAAAAAACGTCACAATTAAAATTTTAATTTTGAAATAAAATTACAAAATTTAAATTTTGCGAAGAATCTAAAAATGTCACGAAAAATTAATTAAATTATTATTTTTAAAATTTTTTTATTTATAGAAATATTTATTGACGACGTTTTTTAAAAAATGTCGCAAAAAATTAATTAAATTATTATTTTTTAAATTTTTTATTTACGTAAAAATTTATTGGCGATGTTTGTTTAAAAACGTCGCGAAAAATTAATTAAATTACTTTTTTATTTAATTTTTTATTTACATCAAAATTTATTTGTGACGTTTTTCTAAAAACGTCGAGAAAAATTAATTAAATTATTATTTTTAAAATTTTTTATTTTCGTAAAAAATTTATTGGCGACATTTTTTGAAAAACGTTGTGAAAAATTAATTAATTTTTTTAAATTTAATTTCCCAATTCCTGCCGTTTCTCCCACTAAAAATGTCGCAAAAAATTGCCAAAATAGAAATTTAGACTTTATTTTACTTTAAATTTTAGATTATTTATTTTTTCGACAAGATAAAACTATATGCGACCAACAATTTTCATCGAAAAAAATTATCAATTCTCGCCATTTCTACCGCCAAAAACAATTAGAATGAAATCGCCTTTTCACAACATTTTTAAAAGAAAACATCACAAAAGAATTGCGGAAATAGAAATTTGCGACAAAATTATAAAATCATCGCAAAAAATATTTTTTGTTGTAGTGTGTGTTAAGTTCATGATTATGTGATAACATACTTGAAAATTGTGTTGAATGAAGTGTCGATATATGCTTAAGATATATTGGCAATTTGTAGATTATGGACATTTTATGCTTAGAATGTAATGATCTATAGTATGTGTTGAAAATAGTTCAAATAACATTCATTACATATTGAACATGATGATAGTCTTGCAATGGTGCATTACATTGCATTTGCACAAGAACATCGCATTCATGGGCATCATCATGGGTGTGGGCATGCGTGCATGTGTTGGATCAAACACCATACTTAGTGGATGATAAGTGGGTTCGGTACCGTTGGACCAAGGTTCAACAGAGTCGCATGGGTTGCACGAAAAACTTGTGTCAGGTATAGCAAGTAGCGCTAGACTCTCCCTCGGGTACAAGACCCAACTATTAGTTTTATACACTTCCTACGGTGTAAGTCCAAAAAAGTGTAATGGTACGCGGAGCCAGCGGTGTGATTCCAAAAGTCCGCTACCCAACAAAGACACATGATTTTGTTTTACAAATGGTCATTTGATGTGTATCATCCAACAAAATTTAGTTTTATAAACATATGACTTTATTTCAAAAGGATCATTGGATGAAATTCATCAATGATAGATTTTGCTACACATTAGCATTGCATTGTGTGGTGGGAGCCGGTAGAGGCTTGGGGTCATAATACATGAGTGAGTCTCTTCTCATATTATGACATGACATGTTAGATCCCAATGTTGAATGTTATATTCTTACTTGAAATGATTGTTTCCTTGTTAAAAGTGGCATGTAAGCATATTATATGCATCTTGGTTTGGGGAGTAGCCTTGTAGGAAATACTATACTGGGCGTGGCTCACCCTATACGAGAACACATTTCAGGTGTGGGATATACGCCGGAGGAAGGCTCTCGCATGGGACCCCAAGGATGAAGAAAGCTGGAATGTGGCTTTATTTTGAGTTTTGTAATACAATCCTGACATTCCTATTTTGGTATGTGAATTTATGGGAATTGAATGTAATAGAACATGTGTGGACCTTGTATTACATGGAAAACTTTATTATACATGAGTTGGATGGAAATGATATGCTTATGAATGAGTTGGAAACGAAAAATAGGTGAACTAGGCAAAAGTGGGCAAGAAGTACCAGTACCACGAGGCCAAATGAATTAACAGCACCGATACTGCATACCGGTACTGTGTACCGCTACAACGAAGACCAGTGGGCAAAGCGTATCGGTACTGCGAGGTCTAGTGGGCAAAGTATACCAGTACTCTTTCCAAAATTTTGAAATTTTAAAATTACTTTGCCAAGCTTTTGGGTCTTGGGTTATTTGGTTCCAAGGATACAAATGGACTAAAATGGACTATAAAATGTGGTGCATCGACCACGGTTTAATTAAATGAGAAAATGTACACGGGTTACACGTGTGATCTATGACCCCATTTGAAGGGGATGTGGTTGAAGTGATGTCGGGTAATGCAAAAATCACGGGTATTTTCGCGGGTTGACAGGTGGTCAACGGTTGTTTAAGGACCTCCGATTTTAGGGGAGTCACATAATGCAAGCAACTTGCATCATGGATGACGGAAGGGAAGCCAAGGCTTGGCTATAATAGCCTGCATTTGGGCCTTCAGGCAGCGCACCAAAGGAAGAAAGGAATGGAAAGAGATAGAGAGAGAAAGGGAGAAAGAAGAAAGAAAGAAAGGAGATCAAAATCTTGTTGACCAAAGAGGTCGCTATTGAAATTAAAAATTGTTGGGTATGATTTTTAGTTATTATTTAGTAAATTTTATTGATTCGAGTTTCTTAAAGTTGATCTTTATTAAATATTTTTGGATCAAATTTTAAGTATCATTATATTTCATTGGTTACTCTAAAGATTATTTTAGCTTAAATAAGCTCTCATTAACTATTGTCATTCTAAAATATTATTTTGGTTGTTTTGTTGCAGTATATGGTATCTAGTACAAATATGTTAGAGGTAGGGTTTCTTTTATCTTTTACTATCATTGATGCATTTCATGTATATTTGGGGGCTTCATATCAAATCTATTTTTAATTATATAATAAAATATTATATCGCTATAATCATGGTGTCAAACTGGTGTTTTATAAATAAATTGTGATTATGCACATGTTATATTTTTATTTATATCAAGACCATAATTATCTTGTGAAACCACATTGCATAATAAATATTTTTATTTATTTATTATTTAATGTTTGATTTGTTGTTGGTTCTGATTACGATATGACTTTATATTGTAATTTTGATGAAATTACTATAAATGCACATAATTGAAGGCAGAGGGTTAGTAGATGCATGATCCTTGCGAGGATTCACAGGATTCCTACTAGTCCTTGGGTTCACTGGTTTGTAATATCGGTTGTCATGGTAGCTTGTGTGGCACCACATAATTCCCGGTATTGGTGTTTCCAAAAAAGCAAGAAGGGCATTGAGTTTCTTAGGGTGCAAGACCCCAAAGTTTTCTCCGGAGGCGGTTCATGCGTGGACTAGACAATTGACGGATTGATATAATCGATATGTGCTGAAATTTATTTATTTATTTGATTCATTACTTTGCCCTATTCCTGCGTTTATCCGTTGTTTAATTATATTATGTATTGTTTTAAAACCTTGGTAGTCATTGATAAACGTTATCCTACTGAGTTGGTGAGCTCATCACTATCTAACATTTTTCAGATATATGAAGTCGGGCAGGAGGATAGGCTGAAAGGATGATGGATAGAGTCTACTATTATTATTTCTCTTTCTGTTGTATCAAAAATATTTGAAATGATCATATGAGGATTATGTACTCGTACACGACATATAATAATACAAGGAAGGTTATCGAAAGTTCGGTGTGATTTTATTTTTTAATCACGCACGGGTATTTTTTTTGAAAAGGAAAAAAAAATTGGGGCTTGACAGAGTGGTATCAGAGTTTAGAAATTAGGTCTTACATGGTAATTATAAATAAATATATTTATAATACTAAACAGTAGTGTTAATACTGAGCATGTTTGATGGACAGATTATTTTTTTGTGTCAACAGAACTAACCTTTTATGACTATCGGTATGGCATCATGAGACGACATTTACATAGTCCATAGTAACATGCAGTCCGAGGAAGCCAACGAGTATCAGAATCTTAAGGTCAATGTAGAGGCCTATGATCTGATAGTTCGTGAAATTCAAGATGTGTCACAAAATTGGTCATTCATGCCGATTTCTAAGCAGAGGAGATTAGTACATCATCGGCTGACGTTGCAGCTAAGGGTGGTCTGCCAAGCGTTAAGTATCGAAAGGAACCATAACTTGTACCAGAAAATTCTGAATGGATTGCTAATGCAAGATATTCAGTGGCCACCTGCGGGGGCTAGTGGGGGACAGCCAATAGAATCCCCTAACCTGAACGATAACGAAGAAGATGAGCCACAACCTAATGACCCTAATGTAGTCCTTGCAGCTGCACCACCCGAAGCAAACCGTCGTGTAGCTTCTGCAGGTTCTGTGAATGTGTCTCCAGAGGGAGAGGCATGAAACTTCTTGGTTCCTAATTGTATTGTTGGTCTTATTATTCTAAGAAATTTTGTCTGTAAATAGTAATAATTCTTGGAATAGTAGAAATAAATATATAACTACATGACTTAGAAGTGACTATCCTAGACTTTTGTTTTCCATGTGAATGGCATCTAGGATAGGAAACAAAATGTATTTTAGTTGCTAACTATGTGGAATTAGAGTGTTTTTCTTAGGTAGCGTTTAGTAACGTTTTCGTTTTTATGTTTTCAAAAAAATAAAAAATAGAAGCAATGTTTTCTTTTTTTTTGTGGTTAAAAGTTGAAACAAAAAATGTGTTTGGATATAGTTATTGTTGTACAAAATCTAAAAACTAAAACAGAAAATATATTTGGTAAATTTATTTTATCATATATTTTATATTTATTTTAATTATTGATAAACCATATCCACATGATTATATGTCAATACATACATTAACTCATAAAATAAATAAATTCTTAAAGTTAAACAGGACCATGAACAAGAATGTGAACAATATCACTTCATGAACAGTCTCGTGAATAGTAATACACACTTCAGCTTTGGAGCACTGAGTTAATCTAATAAAGTCCACTAATCTTATTGTCTCAAAGAAGAAGATGTTCTAAAAATATAAAACGGCTTTATTCCTTGAAGATTGTTTCAAACCATTTCTAATTCCATATTTTTTTAAACGAGAAAAATATATTGGGAAGAAAAAATATTAGAAGAAGCAAAGAAGCACAACTTAACAAAACAAGAGAAGCCATTGTTGGCTTAGCCTTCAAAAGGTCAAAAACATCTTTATAATGGGAAATGAATGCCAGCATAAGACAAGCTGAAGATCCAACATAAATCCAACTAGAAACCAACTAGGAAACCAAAGAAACCACCAGCTGCAAGCACACTGAAAGCCATGAAGAAACCCACAGCAGCCGCAGGACTGTTCATGTGAACAGGCGCTTGAAGAATTCACACAAGACAAAAACCACAACTTGAAAATGTAGAGACAATCCAGCAACTGCATAGCAAGCAAGAGAATCTAGAAGCTGCAAAAACTAGCTGAGATTACAGTTGGAAAACAACAGCTAAAAACCAGCAAAGCTGTATGCCAGCCACAACTGCTGAACCAGCTCCAAATCATAAGCACAACTCAGCAATCCTTCGAGCTCAGCCACAAAAAACTGCAAATCAGACCCCATAAATGCAGCAGACACAACATCAGGAAATCAACACCTTTGAGAAGGCAATAAACCTAAACCCTGCGGCAACTGGTGAAACAGCTGCTAGAACAAAACCAGCTACATTGCCTGAGTGTATACACAAACAGCACATCAGCTGCCACCAGGCACCCAATAGAAAGCACATACCAACTGCCCATAACAGACAACACACTCCTCAAAACATCAACTTAGCACAATCAGCATAGCAACATCCCAGCAAACATCAGTCATGCATTCCAAACAACACAAAACAGTTAAAGCTAAAAAAAATTGCTTAAGAAACCAGCTGAAAAAGCATCTGCAATCCTAAACTGCTGAAAAAGAAAAAAACAGCAGAGTNCAAAACATTCATCAGCACAATCAGCATAGCAACATCCCAGCAAAGAGAGAGGACTGATTCCCATTTTGTATTCTCAAATTTCATGAATTGGCTTTAATCCTACAAGAGAATCAAAACCAAATTTACATGCATTCATAAGTACTTTAACCCTTGTCATCAAACACCAACATCCTCTTTTTCCTTACCACTGGTAGACCTTGCAGATCTTGTAACATAGCCAATTTCAGAGCAGCAGGCAAGTCCTGTTGCAGATGCCAAACCACCACTGATACAAAAAAATCCTTGTCCAGCTAACATTCCTCCTCCTTGCAAAAAACCATTTAAAATGCCATATACAAAACATCAACTCAAATGGAAACATAATGAACATCTACTAGACAAAGCATGAAGATTCTCTTCAATCCTATTTAACAGAGCACCAATACAGAAGCAAAATAAGGATGTAACATACGAAAACATTCGTGCTTTTCTAGTGCATAATACATCAACCCAAAATAAAAGTTGTTAAACATCCAATGTATCACTACATAAAGATATTGTTAATATTCTACCAAATACACAAATACACCATAATTACTTTAGTAAAATCCCAATAAGTAATACAAATATCAAGAACAGTAATGCACAACAAACAATGAAATTGCATCCACAACAAGTAAGCATAAAAAGTGTGATCCATTTCTTCTCTCTCTTTCCTAAATTGGCACATGGGATCACAATTTCTGATTCATCTATGCAAGTATCGTACTCATCAACCCAAATGAAACAATTAGCATGATCAAACCATCTTGGACAAAGATAAAAAGACGATCGTTGTTTCTATATATCCGCGCGACGAAAACATTCATATTACCATATCCACATGAGCATGGAGGTCCAACTGGTGCCATTATATGATTGTTGTTTCAACAAAATTAATTACAACAAATTACACATATTAATTTGTTCAACAAAATATTGGAAGTTAAGATAAAAGTAAAATATCATTCTAAGTAAGATATATATTAATGATGAGTTAATGCCCACAATTGATCCGCAATGCCATCTTTAACATGAGCCATTTCACACAACTAACTCGACGTTATATCTATTTCAATTGGTGCTTGTGAACTAGATCCTACACCACATCTACCATCATCAACATCCTCCCTTTGTTCAAAGTCAATAAACAACTGATCTTGTGCAGAGTGACTTCTAACGAAGTTATGGATTGTACAACAAGTTGTGGGTAGATATTTTTGTGTGGTTATGGGATAAGGTGGCATTAATTTGAGAATGGGAAAATGAGCCTTCAAAACTTCAAAGCAACGTTCAATTACATTTCAAAGTGATGAGTGACGGTAATTGAATAACTCCTCTTTGTCAGTTGGTTGTCGACCCCTACCTCTATAATCACGTAAGTGATATCTCTCACCGCGGTAAGGGGACAAAAAACCTGGCATGTTTGTATAACCCAAATCTACAACATAGTATTTATCTATAAAAAATATATACCGTAGTAAGACAAAGTTTTACTATTGTACAAATTACTTATCTGAAATATGTAGATAAATTTACCTCCTAGCAGCATTGGAAACATGTTTGCTGGATTAGTGACACACTCTTTAAAAACTC
The DNA here is from genome assembly GCA_963454935.2 of Ilex paraguariensis. NCBI lineage: Eukaryota > Viridiplantae > Streptophyta > Magnoliopsida > Aquifoliales > Aquifoliaceae > Ilex > Ilex paraguariensis. The sequence goes on along the minus strand of CAUOFW020004336.1, from coordinate 344,080 downwards.
TTGAGTCATGCATTGTACCTTCCCACCCACTCAATACAAACGTAAAGTGCATGTCAAATGAACATGCACACATAACGTTCTGAGTTGGTACAAATTGTTTTCCACGGTATGGTACTTATTGGTCTACTGGAACAAGTGCATCAACATGGGTACCATCAATTGCACCAACACAATTCTAGCATGACAAACATATCTCCCAAATACCATCAATTGCACCAAAACATATATTTTATAATTCATACGAACATAAAGTAATACTTTCAATTACCTTAAAAAATGGATAATATTGGGGATTGAATTTGATCTATGGTTGAATGACTTCAAAATTCGGGGGTTGTATGATATCCATTCCAAGCCGACAAACTGACTTCAACACACGCTTGAAATATTTGAAGATTGTTTCACTCGAATGCTGAAACCTTTCAGCTACTATGCAATTTCGTTCATTGTGGCATATAGTGAGCAGAAATATAGCAACTTGCTCTTGAACAGTGAGGTATCTAGAATGTTGTAATCCTCTATTTTTTAGCTCTTCGCAAAACAACACAAAGACGAGTGGATCCACTCTAAATTGGTCGAAACACCTATCTTCATGGCCATTAATTAATTCCAATACATATTCATGCCCCTTAAGTTTAGATGTTCTACATGGACGTGGTCCTGAATTTTGACTAGAATAATGATCAACAACTATTTCAGTTATGACAATACCCATCTTATCATCACTATCAAGTATCAATTCCTCATCTGAATCCATTAGTGTCCAAGTACCTATAACACATAATAAGCATAAGTATGCGAAAACATCGATGTCATTAAACTTACAAAAACATCCATATCATTAAACTTACAAAAAACATTGATGTCATTAAACTTACAAAAACATCCATGCCATTAAACTTACAAAAACATCTCAACTGTTAAACAAAAGACAAAAAGTTGAGACAGACATCCATGAAAGTCATAAAGCAACAAAAGGTCCAACGTTCTAGAGTTAAATAGAGCATCACTGGCGCATAACCCAATCCCGCTTCCTATGGTCGGGCATCACCAGGAACAACTTCCTCCAAGTCAAACCCTCACTAAATTTTGTTATGGCTTTTGAATAGCTATCACCATCAATGTCCTCCAAAGAATTCAAAGCACTCATACATTCATCTACCAAGTCATTGTTGTTGGTATTAACCTCACTATCCTCATACGAAGATGTTGCCCCATTGACTGTGACATCTTGTACTCTAAACACTCATTTGTTTTCTTTGAGTTTTCAACCAACACATTAAGGGCAGCTGTAAGACCAACCATAGCATTATTTTCCTTCCTACAACGACTGCACGTTGGAATGGTAGACCTACTACGAGAATGGTTGGATAGCCCTTTGGCTTTTTCATTATCATCACCTTTATCAACCTCAGCTGTAGGATCAAAATTTGGGTCTTTCTCTTCCTTGCTATCAAATGGAGGTAGGGTTGAAGNTTTATCAACCTCAGCTGTAGGATCAAAAGTTGGGTCTTTCTCTTCCTCGCTATCAGATGGAGGTAGGGTTGAAGGGTGAGCATGCTATCCGATTGCACTTGTCTTACCAAAAATTCTACCGAGCTTGTCATAATGCGGGCAACCCTTTTTCTTGAACTGTCTAGCATGCTTGTTCACCTAGCAGGCATGAAAACTAATGAATACTAAACTCTTGACAAATATAGACATAATAATGCTTAAGCGTTTTAAGAATAATTAGTTACCTCGCACAAATTCTTTCAGACGTCATCAGGTAAAGTAATTGTCTATCTCTCTGGGTTCCATTCTACTCCAGTTGTTTCATTCAATAACTTCTTAAATGCATTGTACGTTGTTCTCAAAAGATTAAATTTGTTTCGCAGTTGCTCGGTATGGTAATTATTTCCCGACTTGTTGCTTAGTTGCACTAAGATTTTGTTCCAGGCATCCATTTCAAACGTAGATGTGTCTTTAGGATGAAATGGTACTTCTAAATCCATCAATTCAATAAAAATGGCCTCATTTTTAGACATCCATGGCCCATCACCTTTCTTAGCCCCAACCACAACAACATTGTCATCCTTATTGTCCATCTACATAGCCAACAACTCCAAATTAGAGACAATACCATAAGAAGAAAGTTCTATATACACCTACATATCCAACTCTCTTTCCATTAAAAAATTTGAAAACCCGAATTCCTATTATCCCTAATAATTCAACACTTTTCTAATAAAATGGCAAACACATACACAAGTATAATAAAATCTTACCTTAAGTTGTAAGAAAAGAAGATTTGAAAGTGGAAGAGTTAGATCCGTGAATCCATCAATTCAAACAAGAAACTCAAAATAAAATAAATTACATGAACTTGAATAGGGCTAGGGTTAGGGATTTATCATTGGCTTGCCCTATGTCCCCTTAACTAGTTGAAATAATGAAAGCAAAAATTAAAAAGACCACATAAAGAAAAATAATGATCGAACAGGAGAATGGAAGGAAAAACCATGTGATGCTGTGTCGGAAGCAGGGTATGGATCTAATTATGTCTTAGTTGGAGAAAGTTTTCTAAGAAAAATGGAAAGAAAACCGCATATCACATAAACAAGAGGCAGAACCTCAACAAGCAATCTGCATAGAGAATGAATTAACAGTGTTTACTGACTATCTCACTTGAGGATCAACAGTTGGCCTAAATGCCACCGTAGCCCAATGTTGGACCATTCGCAGGTTTGAACCTCACCAGCCCTTCCTTGTAAATTTTTTTTAAAAAAATGACTATCTCACTATGAATAGAAACAGCGACCTCATTAAAACCCTAGGAAAAAGAAATGGCATTCTTTCCTGTAACAAAGCAGAAGGATATTTCCTTAAAAGGTAACGAACCAATATCAAAATAAAAAAAGAACATCATTCAGTTAAACATACAAAGAAATTCACAGGAATGTTGCTAATTTTCAAATCCCTTTTGTCAAATTTGAAAAGAAAATACATTTAAACCATGGGTAATACCCGATTAAACAGAACAATGTTTCATAACCCTACATCTAATGAAAAGTTAGATCTACAAAATCAAACCCTAGATCTGAAATAATAAAGTATAGATCTTTAAAAATAAAATATGGATCTACAAAAATAAGCCCTAGATCTGAACAACATCATCATAGATCTAAAAAGAGATGATGGAGATGTCGATGGAGATGGAGGCACTTACCACTTCCACTTCGCCGGAGATGGAGATGTCGCTAGAGCTGGAGGCACTTGTTTGCTGGAGTTCGAGACGTCTGTGGCTGTGGAGTTGGAGACTTCTGTGGAGCTGGGTGGAGTTGGAGACGTCTGAGCAAATGAGATAAATGCATTTTAGATGCATTTTTCGTGGCATTTTATATGGTAACGAAACCACCATGCAATTTTGTTGTGGAGAAGACTCGAAGTCCAGATCTCATTAAATAGGGAATAAGATTTTCGGATGTTTGGGTTTTTTGATGTTTTCAAAAACATCATTTTATATGTTTTCATATATTGTCATTGTTTTCAAAACAGAGCTTTAAAAAAACGAAAACATTTACCAAACATATTTTTATTTATTTTTAGTCATGAAATGAAAACAAAAACAAAAAAAAAATGAAAATTAGTGGTTACCAAACGTAGCCTTAATTTTTAGATGTGGTTATAGTTTTTAATGCAGTCATAATATCACAAACTATAAGTTGTTGGAGGGAGGGAAACACATCTCAAGACCAACCAGAGACGTCTATCAATGACTAGTCCCATCCAACACCACAGGACACCATGAGCGGCATTTACTAGTGCTCGAGAGAACTTACCACTTTGGCATGGCAATAGGCAGAAAATAATAACCATATTACGGTAATACAACCAATAGTTTAGGAACAAGCAAATGTGGCTGAAACATGAAGAATGATGATACTCAAAGAATTTCTACAACAACGTCCCCCTGCCTTTCAGGGAAATACAAAGCCACTTGATGTAGAAAGGTGGCTTCGACAAGTGAAAAAGGTAATGGCTAGCATGGATATTGCCCCAGGATTACGAGTTACCTTGGCCTCTTATCTTTTTGAAGGTGAAGCTGATAACTGGTGGGATATAGTCAAAAGAATGAGGGACATAGACCAAATAACGTGGACTACCTTCGAAAAAGTGTTTAATGATAAGTATTTTCCCTAGTTCGTAAGGGATAAAATGTTCTCTAACTTCCTGGAGTTGCAACAACGTAATCTGATAGTAATGCAGTATGAGTCCAAATTTGCTAAACTCTCTCGCTTTGCCACAGAATTAGTTTCCACTGATGCCAAAAAGGCCAAACGATTTGAATAAGGTCTTAACCTTCTATCTGAGGGCGCCTCGTAACGCATCAAATAAGGAACTATAAGAAACTGGTAGAAAGGGCTATGGTGGTAGAAAGAGACTAGGAGGATACCCAAAATATCAAAAGTTGTCAACAAGGCAGAGGAAGTCAAACAAGAAATGGTGATAGCAGTAGTCACCAAAGAATGACCCCATATCGACAGCCAGGGCAAGATACCAATGAAAGGAGGAGTGCGAATTAAGGACAAAATTCTAGAAATTGGAACAGAGCATCCAATGATACAAAATGATGTTTTAAGTGTGGAAAAACTGGACATTTTAAAAATTAGTGTTCCTTCACATGCTCTCAAGGGTTGGCTAATCAAGGTTCCTATCAGCCATTTAATCAACCTCGTCCACAACAATGTCCTTACCTTACTTAGATGAAAGGACCGACAACCCAAGTTGGACCTTCACAGTCATTTCTAAATCAGGCACAGTAGAAAAAGCCAAGAAGTAGAACAACAATTCCCAAAGGTCATCCTTGGATCTACGCAATGGCTACACCGGATAACGACGCCGCCAACGAAGTGATTGAAGGTATTGTTCTTATTTATAATTCTTGGGCACATATTTTATTTGATTTGGGGGCAACCCATTCTTTCATTTGCACTTCATAAGCTGTTGCATTGGGGTTAGAATTTGAACCTTTGGGTCTCACAGTGTGTATAAACCTAGCTATGGGAGATTTCTTGGAATTGGCTAGGGTATGCAGAAATTGCATAATCCGAATTGAGGAGAGTGAGTTGGTTGTGGACCTAGTTGCCCTAGAAATAATTGGATACGATATAATTTTTGGAATGGACCTATTATCTTGCTATCATGTCATTATGGATTGTTACAGTAAGAAAATCAAATTTTGTACGTTGGGAGATGAAGAGTTCGAATTCATAAGCAAACGTCGCTATTCGCATCCGTTCTCCACAAGGAACAAAAGTAGTTTCGAATTCTTTGCCAACTTAATTGGGGAAGAACTAGGTAAGATCACAGCTGATGTCATCTTGGTAGTGTGTGACTTTCCTATCATATTTTATGAGGAATTACCTGGACTACCCCCACAAAGAGAGATAAAATTTACTATTGAAGTATATCCTGGTATGGAGCCAATGTCTATTGCCCCTTACTAAATGACACTATTAGAGTTGAAAGAATTAAGGAAACAGCTGGATGAACTTCTTTCCATGGGATTCATTCGACCCAAGTACGTCGCCTTGGGGTGCTCCTGCACTCTTCATGAAAAAGAAAGATAATACACTGAGACTCTGTATTAACTATCGAAAGCTGAATCGAATAATGATAAAGAACAAATATCATCTACCACGTATTGATGATCTGTTTGATCAACTCAGAGGTTCTTGTTACTTTTTCAAAATTGATCTTCGAACTGGATAGCATCAATTGAGAATCAGAGAGGAGGATATCCCCAAAACAACTTTTCATACTCAATATGGACATTTTGACTTCTTGGTGATGCCCTTTGGACTTACAAATGCACCTGCAGCTTTCATGGACATGATGCATCGAGTATTCAGGCCATATCTTGATCAGTTTATAATCGTCTTCATAGACGATATTCTCATTTACTCAAAGTCACTTAAGGAGCATGTACAATATCTTCATCAAGTGTTATTAACATTAACGAAGCACAAGTTGTATGCTAAGAAAAGTAAGTGTAAGTTCTGAATGAAAGAAGTCAAATTTCTTGGGCATGTAGTATCTAAAGAAGGGGTGACAGTGGATCGAATTAAGGTTGAAGCAGTAATGAATTGGGACCGACCTAAGAATGGAACAGAAGTTCAAAGTTTTCTAGGATTGGCAGGATACTATTGAAGATTTGTGAAAGAATTTTCCAGAATAGCTCTGCCCATGACTCTACTCATCCAAAAAGGAGAAAAATTTGAGTGGGCTAAAGAATGTGAATAGGCATTTAACATCTCAAAGGAGAAATTGACCACGACACCTATTCTTATTATACCCGAAAGTGGTATTGGGTATGATGTTTATATAGATGCATCATTACAAGGACTTGGATTTGTATTAATGCAAAATAACAAGGTGGTTGCTTATGAATCAAGACAATTAAAAGCTCATGAACGAAACTATTCCACCCACGATTTGGAACTCGTAGCTGTTGTCATTGCCCTAAAGTTATGCTATTGTTATCTATATGGAGAGAAATTTTAGATTTACTCAGATCACAAAAAGCTCAAGTATATATTCAGTCAAAAATACTTGAATCTCTGACAATGATGCTGGACAGAGTATCTCGAGGATTACGACTTCACACTTCAATATCATCCGGGGGAAAGCTAACGTGGTAGTTGATGCATTGAGTAGAAAATTCCAAAGTGCAGTAATCAATGTGATGAAGGACAAATAGAGAATGAGGGAGGCACTAGAGGACTTTGACATCTGGATGGGTGCAGAAGAAGGTCAACCACGTTTGTTTAATCTTGTTGCTCAACCTGTCCTCCTACAAAAAGTTGTTGAATTACAACGTTCAGATTCCTACCTAGAATCCATCCGCACCCAACTGGAAGATGGGAACGCTCTTGAAAATTAGTGGTTGCGAAAGGGGGAATTACTATATCAAGGAAGGCTATGTGTACTCGATAATGCTTAGTTGAAAGAAGAGATACTCAGGGAATGCCATCACTCTAAGTTTTCCATACATCCTGGCTGCACGAAAATGTATCAAGATATGAAGCGCCAATATTGGTGGAAAGGAATGAAGAAGGATGTCGCTAAATTTACACCGTAATGTGTCACATGCCAGCAAGTAAAAATAGAGCATCAGAAACCTGGTGGATTGTTATAATCCTTACCCATCCCAGAGTGGAAATGAGATCATATGTAAAATTCGATAAATTTAAATTTTTGTAAATAAGGGCAAAATGATAATTTTGTTGCTATAGTACAAGTTGAAAACTTAAATTTTTCTAGATCTCGGATGATGAAACGGACCTCACTGTGGGATTCATCTTGCAAAATCTAGTTATAACGTCAAATTTCATCGAATTCTGAGATACTCGGATTTTTTGCGTTTTACGAGGCGCTCGAGTCTTGGGGCTTCCCAACGTCGATTTACGCTTCAAGAGGTAGGGGTTCTCCTACTTTAGTTCATTTTTTACTTGTAGTGTTATATGAAATGTGTGAGTTAAAAAGGGAATATGTATTTCACTCATTTATGTATATGACATGGGTGAAATGGGTATGAAAAATGAGTATGTAATGGGTTGGAATAGAATTTTTTAGCTCAAAATTGTGATGTGGAAATTGCTTGTTTGGTAATTCCATGAGAAAAGTGATTATATGAGCATGCTATATGTTTTATATTATGCTTTGTGAATGAGGTGAAAATTCTTATGTGATCATATGAATTGTTGTCTTGTAGGTGTTTGCCAAAATGCCTATGTGTGGATTAAGTTGTTATGACATGATGATGTATAATATGCTTAGAAAATGTGTTGGAAATAAATGTTAATATGTGCTCATTGAGATATTGACATCGTGATGATCTATGGAATTTATATGCTTATGATATGAATTTCCATGGAACATGTAGACATGTGGTTTAAAATTGCTCATTGACATTCATTACATTGAGCATGATGTTGATAGTGTAATGGGTCCATTACATTGCATTATGGACGGAGAACATATCGCATTTCATGGGTGTGAGTGCATGGTTTAGGTCAAACACCATCCACGGTGGATGACAAGTGGGCTCGGTACCGTTGGACCAACGTTCAACAGAGTTTCACGGTTGCATAGAAAAGAAAACTTGTGTCGGGTATAGCAAGAAGGGCTAAACACGTCCTCGGGTGCAAGGCCCGGCTACTGGTTCATACACTCAGTCGGTGCAAGTCCAAAAAATGTAGAAAGGCGTACGGAGCTAGCGGTGAGATTCTAAAATCCGTTACCCAACAAAGACACAAGATTTTGTTTTATAAAATTATCCATTTAATGGGTAACATCCACAATGATTTGGTTTTATAAATGCGTCACTTTTATTTTAAACAATCATTGGGGGCAATTTTTGTCAATTGACGGATTCATTACACATGTGCATCGCATTGTGTAGTGGGAGTCGGTGAAGGCTCGGGGTTAAATTGCATGAGTGAGTCTCATCTCATATCATGGCATGACAAGTTGATTCCAACATTGATTTGCATAAATATTGGTTGGAATGATTATTGTTGGAAAGTGTGGTATATGAACATTGCATAACCACTTAAGTTGGGGAGTAGCCTCCGTAGGAAATATTCTACTGGGCGTTGGCTCACCCTATACGGGAACACATTTTAGGTGTGGGGTTCGTACCGGTGGAGGACTCACCGTCGGGGCCTCAAAGATAAAGAAAAGCTGGTTTGTGGCTTTTGGGAAACCAGTTTTGTAAAAACTTTTGTAAAACCTCGTTTTGGCATTGTAAATACATGTAAATTAATTGTAATGACTTGTAAAAATGAAGGTATATGTGAAAAACTTCATCATGCATGTGTTTGGATGAGAATGAGATGGTTTGAAATGGATTGAAAGTGGAAAACATGTGAAAAAGGCAACTGGGCAAAGTGTACTGGTACAGTCTGCCCAAAAGGAAAAGCGTACCGGTACACAGTACCGGTACTGTCTCCTAAAATTTGAAAATTTTAAATTATTTTTTCATACTTTTGGTCTTTTGTTTTCTTGGTTCCAATGATACAAATGAAAATTAAATGAGGTTTATTGAGGCTTATTTGACCTGCATTGAATTAAATGATTAAAGGAACATGGGTGATACGTGTAACTTATGATCCTGGTTACAGGGATGTGATAAGTGTGATGTCGAGCCACGCGACCTTCACGGGTATTTCAGCAGGTTGACGGATGGTCAACGGGACCCCCGATTTTAGGGGCGTCACATCATATCACTATGGATTTCGTGATTGGTTTGCCTAGAACTACAAATGGATACAATGCAGTATAGGTTATAGTGGATCGACTCATCAAATTGGCCCATTTCTTTGCCATGAAGAATACTGACACTCTAGCTACGTTAAGTCAACTTTATATACAAGAGATTGTGAGATTACATGGGATACCATTATCAATCATGTCGAACTGAGATACTCGCTTTGTAGCTCAATTTTGGTAGAGTTTACAAAAAGTCATGGGAATCCAGTTGCATTTCAGTACTGCTTTATCATCCTCAAATAGATGACCAATCTGAAAAGGTGATCCAAATATTGGAAGATATATTGCGAGCTTGCACTCTAGATTTCAAGGGCAGTTGGTATGAACATCTACCACTGATGGAATTTGTTTACAACAACAACTATCAAAGTAGTATTGGCATGACTATGTATGAGGCTCTATGTGGACGACCCTGTAGATCACCTCTATGTTGGGCCGAAGCTGGTGAAAGCATTTTATTTGGTCCAGAAATTGTCCAAGAAACCACTGAGAAGATCCAAGTAGTTCAGGATCGGCTACACACTGCTCAAAGTCGACAAAAGAGCTATGCAGATCAAAGGAGAATACCCTTAGAATTTCAAGTGGGTGATTATGTATTCTTGAAGGTATCCCCTAGGAAAGGAATATCTAGATTTGGGAAAAATGGTAAATTGGCTCCCAGATACATTGGACCATTTAAGGTAACACAACGCATTGGAAATATAGCTTACCAGCTTGCCTTGTCAGCTCAGTTATCAGGAACACATAATGTGTCTCATGTATCCATGTTATGGAAATGTGAACCAGATATGTCTTATGTTATCGATTGGAAGGATGTTCGAATTCAAGAAAAGGGAACGTACAAAGAACAACCTGTGCAAATTCTCGACACTAAGAAGCATGTATTACGTAACAAGGTCATACCACTTGTAAATATGCTATGACAACATCATGATATTGAAAGAGCCACGTGGGAACTGAAAACAGGTATGTGTACAAGATATCTTTAACTTTTTAGCTCTTAAGGTTAGTATCAAATTAACACGTTAATTAGGTCATCAATTATGATTCTATATAATTGAGATTTATTTTTTTAATATATATATATATATATATTTTCTTTTTATGAACAAATGGACCACAAATTTAAACTTTTCATGCGAAAACGAGTCAAATGACTATAATTTAGGTCAAATTTCGTAATAATATGAATATATCTATAAATATGTATATATGTCAAAGGACAAGTGTCCTCTTTTATAGCCTGCCTAGTTTAAAATGTGCAGAAAAAAAAATGGAAAGCAAATGGACAGATGTCCATGTGATGCAAGCAACTTGCATCATGGATGACGTAAGGGAAGCCAAGGCTTGGCTATAAATAACTTGCATTTGGGCCTTCAGGCAGCGCACCTAAGGAAGAAAGGAAGGGAAAGAGAGAGAGAGAAGAAAGAAAAAAAAGAGGTCAAAATCTTGTTGACCTAAGAGGTCGTTGTTGCAATTAAAAATTGTTGGGTAAGATTTTTAGTTATTATTTAGTAAATTTTATTGGTTTGAGTTTCTTAAAGTTGATCCTTATTAAATATTTTTGAATCAAATTTTAAGTACCATTAATTTTCGTTGGTTATTCTAAAGATTATTTTAGCTTAACTAAGCTATCATTACCTATTGTCATTCTAAAATATTATTTTGTCACAGTACATAGTATCAAGTACAGATACATCAGAGGTAGGGTTTCTTTTATCTTTTACTATCATTGATGCATTTCATACATATTTGGGGGTTTCATATCAAATCTATTTTTAATTATATAATGAAATATTATATCGCTATAATCATGGGGTCAAACTGAGATTTTATAAATAAATTGTGATTATGCACTTGTTATGTTTTTATTCATATCGAGATCGTAATTATCTAGTGAAACAATGTTGTATAATAAATGTTTTTATTTATGTATTATTTAATGTTTAATTTGTTGTTAGATCTGACTACGATATGACTTTATTTTGTAATTTTGATGAACGCACATAATCGAGGGCAGAGGGTTAGTAGATGCGTGATCTTTGCGAGAATTCACTATATTCCTACTAGTCCTTGGGCTCACTAGTTTGTAATATCGGTTGTCGTGGTTGCCTGTGTGGCACTACATAATTTTTGGTATTGGTGTTTGCAAAAAAGCAAGAAATAACATTGGGTTCCCCAGGGTGCAAGACCCCAAAGTTTTATCCGGAGGTGGTTCATGCGTGGAGCAGAAAATTAACGGATTGATATGACCAATATGTGCTGAAATTTATTTAATTCATTGTTTTGCCCTATTCCTGTATTTATCCGTTGTTTAATTATATTATGCATTGTTTTAAAACCTTGATAGTCATTGATAAACATTATCCTACTGAGCTGGTGAGCTCATCACTATCTAACATTTTTCAGATATATGAAGTCGAGGCCGGAGGATAGGCTGAATGGACAATGGATAGAGTTTGCTATTATTATTTTTCTTTATGTTGTATTAAAAATATTAGAAATGATCATGTGAGGATTATGTACTAGTATGTAAAATATAATAATACAAGGAAGGTTATCGTAAGTTCAGTGTGATTTTATTCTTTAATCACGCTCTGGTATTTTTTTTGAAAAAGGAAAAAAAAATTTGGGCCGTGACATATTGCATGCACGGGTCATCTTTTGATGAAATTAGAAATGTAGTAGGTGTTATTTATCCGACCTTTAGCCCTTTCTCATCAATTTGAGTAGCCAATTCAAGTAATGTATGAATTTTTTTTCCTTTGATTATTATATATTGTATATTAATTTTTTAACCAGATATGTATAAACTTAAACTTTGTCTGTTCACAATGGTCCACATGCAACGCATGTGTGCACCAACTAGTATATAAAATATCAAAAAAAGTGAAAAAATTTTGTTTGGCTGAAATAAACTTGATAATTTGAGTAATCTACATATTATCTTTTTGATTTAATGATGAGCACTAATATTATTGAAGGTTACTTGCACTATTGAGCTCCTGTCTATTAAGCTACTTTTGTATTTTCCATAATGCTACATAAGTTCTATAGGCCAAGCATAAGTTAAAGAAGTTCGTAGGTTATTCATAATGTTATATCTCCAATTCATCAAATCCAATTGTCATCTATGTCAAAAATTGATTCAAGGTCTTTGAACCTTTTTGCAATTATGGATTTTGTATTTAGTTCGAGTTTTATTGGAGAATGAATTTTTATGGTGCAAAGAACAAACAATCTTTATTTAAGGTACAAATTTTAATATGAAAATGGTATACGTGTAATGCACGTGTGCACCAATTAGTATTATAAAAATTACTAAATTATATACCTTTCACGATTTTGAAACATTAGAATAGAAGATAATATTTTTCTTATTTCCATGATAGATTTAGTAATACTAAAACACTGTTTGGTAATTTTTTTAAACAAACAAAATTCATCAATCATATTTTGCTAAAGTGAATAAATATGTTTAATACATGAATCATATTTTTTACGTGTGTATTATATACTTATATAATAAAGTCCAAGAAATTTTGAATTCTTCAACTTATAAATTGTTCGAACGTCCCAGATTAATTAGTAAATATTTACAGTGAATTTGATGGACAAAACTAAATCTTGAAAATATAATTTCTCACCCATAGATTTTTGGCCCCATCAAAATATTTTGACCCCTTAAATCACATGATTTTGGCTATTTCATATCTCCTATTATATATCTCATCTACGCCCTTCTATCTCTCTCTCTCTCTCCCTCATTGTATATGTGTAGTCACACGATCTCTATTCTATAAAATAAGTTTTGTGTTCTTTATCTTTTTTTTTAGTATTTAAAACATGTAACCAAAATTGGGCAGTTGGTGATGCCAATTTTGTGCCACTTAGATTCTTGGCTTAGAGTTTGTATATCTATATAATAAAATACCTAACAACTTGAATTTTATCTCTTATATATATTTTTCACTAAAAAATATCACATTATTGATTTCTATCACATGTTCAATCATTTAGTATTTGATTAATTTGTAGTTTAACATAGTTTTTATTTTAGACATTATTCATACACGATAGTATACTCATGTTGAAAAATTTTTGTCAGATTACGGATTTTGAGAAAATTGTTAATATTTTTAAGAAAATAATACGTAAAAATAAATTTTAAATGATGTAATCAAAGAAATGAAGGAAAGAAAAATTATTATTTAATATATTGAGATTGATTTTTAAGGCGTTTGAATTTTATATTTTATCGTGCATTCAAGCACAAGTTATGACTAGTTTACAAAAAGAGTGAGAGCAAAATTTAGGAATTAATTTGATCTTTGAATTTTGTTACATAATATTTTTAGGCACGAGTTCAATGTTAGTTATTATATATTTGATAAAGGATAGTGTACGAGAAGTGTAAGTTCATATCTGACAAAAAAAATAGGGTTATAAAGAAAATTTAAACTTGAGAACAATGTATAAATATTTATTACAACGGTGACATTATATCGTCATCATTAAGTGATACTTTTATAATATAACAAGTATATTAATAAATTCTACATATTTTAATAATCATCCATTCTATGTCATTTGATAACCACTTATATCAATACGTAAAGTCTGTTTTTATCATTTTTTAACATTTTTAATAATGTAACAGCACGCAACATTGTTGTGACATTGTTATATTAAATGCAATAGCGTTGTTATACAATTACCTCTTTACACCATTTTTGTATATTATTTTAATATAAATTATTAAATTAGTGAGTGTCATAAAATTTATTGAATATTCAGAGTAGAGGACATAATGTACATATCATTAGAGTATTAAATATTTACTACTAATTCTAACGTGGCCCACATACAGGTACTTTATGTAAGATCCTATCCGATGTTAAGCATACAAGTGCGTGTAAAGGTTACCGCCTCTCTCTCTCTAGATACTTGTCATATATGGCTTGAGCTTTTTCTTTTGGCAAAGTCTACAATACAGTCTCGGGTACCGTACCACCACATCCTATTTTTGTAGTAGAGTTATAATTTAAAAGAAAGACGTTCCAATTGATCACGAAAAATCTATGATCGATTAAAAAGACAATGATCAATCACAGATACATGTGATCAATCATGAATTTTTTTTGAATAATTATAACTTTTGTCTTATAAATTATAATTTAATCTTTAAAAATTGTAATTTTGTTATCAATTTTAATCTATCATGATCGATTATGACCTTAAAAGATATAACTTTTACTTCAAAAAAATTATAATTTAACCTTAAATAGTTGTAAATTTTGTACGGTAACCTTTTCTCTTTTTTTTTTTTATTTTTGGTAATTTATTTTCTGTTTTGAATATATTAGTGGGGTTTGGATAAGTCAGTTGCCTCAACACCGAAGCTTTCATTCATTGCTCTCCTATATATACTATACTACTGTCCTGTACCTCCGTATATGTCCACATATCTGTATCCATTTGTTTCTATATATCTGTCATCCTGAGAGAGAGAGAAGACCGAGAAATATGAGTGGTAACGGAGAAAATGGGAACTTACCCAAAAAAAAAAAAGGAGAAAATGGGTGTGGTGGTGTGGTTGATTTTTTTGTATTGCCGGAGGGATGCATCGCGAACGCACTGTCACTGATGAGTCCTCGAGACGTGTGCAGGCTCTCTCTGGTGGCTTCGATTTTCCGTTCGGCTGCTGAGTCGGACGCTGTTTGGGAGAGATTTCTGCCGTCCGATTACGAAGTTATCGTTGCTCGATCGGTCGACCGCTCTGCATTGACTTTTGAATCCAAGAAAGAGCTCTATCTCCACCTCTGCGATCACCCCGTTATCATTGAAGGGGGCACCAAGGTACTTTAGTTAAAACTGATTCTCATGTCAACAACTCTAGAAATAGTTAGAATCACAATGCTTTCAAAATTTTAATTCTCCTCGAGGGTTTTGGTTCCTGTCCAATTTGGACGTTTCCCCAATTTTTTTTTGGTAAATAAAATAATTTGATTGAAAAAAGATAAGCTCCATACAAGATAAAGGGGGAAATTGGAACAAAAACCCCTAAAAAAAATATAGATCAATCTATATGATTGATCAAAGACAATGGAAATATGCAAGCCCTGCATGTTCCCAGAATCATTCTATTTCTCAATTTGAGAAAACGCGTACTGAATGCAGTGGGGTGTATTGTACGGAACTGGACGCCGTACGGCGCGGCTCCTCTGCAGTTCCATAAGAACAGCACAGTTTGTTCTTAGTTTAAAATACTACCGTTTTAATAAGTTTTGGAGCTTAAAAATTTGGATAAATTACAATTTATACCTTTAAAGTACAAACTTAATTTTTTTTTGGTTCTTTAAGTTTCAATTGCAACAATTAAATCTTTAAATTTTTAATTGTATTTGAGTGTAGTTATTATATTAAAAAACTTTCATTTATTATGACAGAATAACCAACAATTATCTTGAATACAAGAATATATTTGTCTCGTAAAATTTTTTAACGTTTACCCCCGAAAATCTTACTTTATATCATATGATTTGAAGGAAAAAAAGATAATTAACTCATAAAAAAAAAGAAGATATTGAGTGAGAATTTGACAGAGGTACTGTGACGTTTCTTATGGGCAAATATATACTTATATAGAAAACTCTTCTAACTTCCTTTTGTCACAACAAATTAATAGATTTGAATTGAAGAATTAGGTTGAAACTCGGTTAAAACTTTACTGATGTAATTTTGGGGACTAAATAAAAATTATGTGCATAATTAAATGTATAAATTGTAAGAAATCCTCCCTGTTCTGTTTTCTTACCCAAAAACCTCTCTTCTGAACAAATTGTCTCTCTCTCCCTTGCACATATTTGCCCCTCCCTCTCATATTTGCACAAACTCTCTTCTTGTTTGGGATTATTTTTATGCTATTAGAACATGAGACTGGCAAAAAATATGCCATGAAACAGACCCATTTTATGATTTTCCTAGAAATTGTCTACGTTGAGAGTTGCCATTAAAGGATTTCATGCATGGGCAACTAGAGCTGCTGGGGCATTGAGGTCGAAGAAGCTTGTCTCCTTTACGTAATTGGTGCTTATTCTAAATCTCATGCTCCTACACACACAAACAGAGTAGAACCTAGAAACTTTGGATATGGAGGTTACAGAGAGGGAGAGAGAGGAAAAGAGCTATAGAAAGATTGTGTAGTGAGTGGGTAGGGGATGGTTTGAAGAAGGTGAACCCGGGAACCGCAATTTGGAGCTGTAATTGCATGTTGTTCTCCAACCCGCAATTGATCCATAGCATTTATCGATTGTGTATGTGTGGGTGTGTGTGTGTGTGTGAGTGAGAGAGAGAGAGAGAGAGAGGTCACGCCACAAACCCAAATGTATGGGTCTGGGTGCACGACCCCTTTGCTAACCAAATGCCGAAGGCATGCACGGCTATAATCTGTACATCGATCTTGATAATACCTAAGATATACCTAAGGTTGAGCTCGGTTTATCCAGCCCAACTCTCACAGGTCAGGAGCCCAGTCACATGAAGATTTTGACTTTAGACCTTGAGACCCTTGAATTTGCATCTCAAGAAAGGCGGTGTTAAAGATAGCTGATACCCACCAAGCACCCCCCGATAGCAACAGTCACTTATCTAGGCACGAGATTCGTAACCACCCCAATACCCTAGCCGCCGTTGCACAATTCAAGCAGCCCTTATGAGAAAAGGGAAAGGATCTCGTCGTAGATTTAGTTAGGCCCAGAATTAACTATACATAAGAGGTTAAAACTCTCAACCAGACAGATGAATGATAGTTTTACCAAAATACTGTGTAATTTTTTCCCTTGATAAATATATTCCTTAGGAGCAAAAGACTCCATTGAATAGTGGATTAGTCGAGGTCTCGAGCTGGTGAACCACTATAATTTTTCAATGTGATTGATTCCCTTCCAAAAATCTTATTCCTTAGAGCTTTGAAGCTTAAACTGAATTCCTCTGTTCACTTTACATCCTCCATTTTGTTCAATCGTGTTAAGAACATCATCAGATTTTAATTGTGCAACTAAAGCATTGGAAAATACAAATATAATAAATTAAGATAACTACTGAAAAATCCGCAAGCATACTAGTAATCCATGAATGTCTATAAATCACCAAACTTAAATAGCTAAGAGGTACGGATATGGACACGGGTATCGTATCCGATACGAGACGGACACGGGGATACAACAAAATTTTAAAATATAAGATATGGGTACGGCGAGGATACGACTAATTAAAATAATATAATATATTTTTATATATATAATAACATTAATAATAAAATTGTGGAACTAATTAATATTTTATAACTAGACAAATGAGTTAATATTAAATTTAATAAGTGGGCTAAATATTATGAACAGTAAATTAGGGGGGGCTAAACGTAATTGGCTGTGGGCTAGACTAATAAGAAGTAATTGATCGGGGGACACCAGACCACCATAATGAAGAGAGAGAGAGAAGAGAGAACGATGCTGCGAGTATCTAGGGCAAACCGATCACACCAATCGCACAGAGAGAGAGAGAAGGATGTTGCGAGCATCTAGAGCAAGCTGATCTATGAGAGATCTAATGGCATCAAGCCTCTAGAAGTCGCAGTTGCAGTCACAGGTCGCCAGGTCCAGATCTAGTCGCAGATGCACTCGCTGGTTAGTATCCCTTCCTCGTCCTTCTCCTTCTTCTTCTCCTCCTTTGGTCCTCTCTAACTCGTTCTCTTCTTCTCTTCTCTCTCTCTCTCGCTCTCGACCACACTGAATGTCGAAGCTTCACGTTCATAGATGCTTTTTTTCTTTTTTCTTTTTTTTTTTCAAGCCAAACGACGTAGCTTTGACTTCTTTTTTTTTGGTTTTGACCTCCTAAGTTTTTAAAATAACAAAAAGTACCCCGCCGTATCCGAACCATATCCGACTAAAAAAAATCAAAGCCACTGTTCAGGACACTTCTACAAGTGTCAGACACGCGTATCCGTGTCGAACACTGCCACGGCGACCCCCGACGAGTATCCGTGCTTCCTGGTTAAATAGTCTCCATTTCCAAAAGAATTTGCCAGACAATACGAAGAATGTTTCTTCTTGGTTAAACTCTAAAAGCATACTTGCTTAACAAATATAAAACTAGTTAGATCTACTTGGTCTCTTTCTTGGATACTCGTCAACTTCTGGATCTGAAAAATTTTAAGATTTGGATGAGATTGACAGCTGAACAAGTAACAAAATATCTCTACTCGTGTAAATATAATTAAAGAAAAACAAAACATTTCCAATAGTTCACAAGAATAATAATTATATCTCACAATATATCACGCCTCATTAATAAACAACTCAAACCATCCCTGTAGGGGCTACTAATATGTAGCCCCACCCTTCTTTCCCTCTTTAAGCACAAACATCCCCATCCAAAACAATTACCAGAATCTATTTTTTTGGGAATTATTCAGATAGAAATGGGGTCAAGATTCATAGCATTGTCCCAGCAAACATCACCCTCCATGGAATTTCAATGCACAAAGCCTCTATATTTGTAAGTGCAAGCCCACCCTACAGTAATTTTGTGTGTTATTGTTAATTAGAATTAAAAGGTTGCAATTTTTAAATCTTGAATTGGAAGGCCATGAAATTAAATTTGCTATTGCTGGTGATTTATACTGCTTGATGAAACATCAACTTGAACTTGTGTGCATGTTGTTGTACAATCCATTAATCTCAATACAATTCTTACTTTGTTTTGGTTCTAAGCAGAATAAAATTTTTTCATTCCTATAAAAATTTTCTTTTGTGAGTTTAGAGTGTGTCTAACTGCCTTATGTTTGATTGACTAGAGCTTTTCACTTCAGAAATGGAGTGGGAAGAGATGTTACATGTTAGCTCCACGGCATCTTTCAATTGTGTGGGGCAATACACCCAGGTATTGGCGATGGACTTCTCTTCCCGAGTCTAGGTATGGTATCCCACAAACTCTTCTTTTACTTATTTATCAGCTTATTTTTCAAATTAAATCCATCGACAAATTTGGCTATTCATAAACAGGTTTTCGGAGGTGGCTGAGCTTATTGTCGTCTGTTGGCTTGAAATTCGTGGCAAGATAAATACTTCCATGCTGTACCCTAATACAACCTATGCAGCTTACCTTGTGTTCAAGTTAACGGCAGGAGCCCATGGATTCGAATACCAACCAGTAGAGGTCTCGGTTGGAATTAATGGGGGCGGTGGTGAGACACGGACAGTTTATTTGGATCCTGATGGAGGGCGGAGGCAGATATATGAGATTATACCTAGGCGAATTGGATTATTCAACCATCAGCTGGCTAGTTTGTTGAGGCAGCTGGGTACTGTGCCTAGAGAGAACAGAGGCCAATATTCCAAGCTAAGAGGTGATGGGTGGATGGAAATTGAGCTGGGTCAATATGTCAACAACGGAGGACAAGATGGGGAGCTGGAGATGAGTTTGATGGAGGTGAAGGGCGGCAATGCGAAGGGCGGTCTCATTATTCAAGGGTTAGAGATCAGGCCTAAGGACGGTTAATGATCAAAATATTACGGAGTCTCAAATCTTTGTCAACGCCGAGAATTTTTTGTGTCCAGGTTTCAAATAGACATTTCTATTGCCATCTTCAATATCTTAATCATGACAATCAAATTGAGGCAGAGTTCAGATTAGATTCTTTGACAGTCGATTTGGTTTATCATGTAGTTTGCGTGCAAGAAAACATTGGACTGCGTATGGGCCTTGTTTTCTCTCTGCTAGTAGAATTGAGTTTGGCAATGAAGTTATTTCTGGCTTTCCCATATTTGCCGCCTCTTTTTTCGTCCATTCAATTGGAGAATATGTGACTGATGCGTCTGACAGTTCAAAGAATTATGTGATGTTATTGCAGTTGCTTTCATCAATTACAAATCCATGCTTCTTGTTTGTAATTGGGCTGTAGCTACCATGTGCTAATCTGGAAGTCATTTGTAATTGGCTGCGACTCTTCACACTTCGTTGCTGTTTAAAAGTGCCGCATTTCGAGTGGTTATCAACAAGGCTCTTCCGTGTACTAACGCGGTTTTTTATTTCTTAAAAAAGGAAGAACTTCATGCAATTCAGCCATAATTTTAAAATCCAGTCCAGACATCAACTCAGGAAGGGGATCGGGTTAATGGGTCATTGGTTCAACTGTTGGGTCATTAGTTAAATCGATCATATAATAAAAAAATAAAAAAAAATTTAAAATAGGCTAAAAAATCATAATAATTATGAAAATAACATACTTAATGTATATGAAATCAACAAAAATCTCAAAATCATCAAACACATTCTTTTATTTTATTTTTAAAAAAAAAATTTATTGAAAAGAAATCAAAGAATTATAAGAATCAAAAGGGAAATAATTCCCTAACAAACAGAGTCAAAATGATGGCTTTAATCCTTCAAAATATAACAAAAAAACAAGAATTCCATCAAAAAGCAGACCACTCCACATCCTTCGATGAGGCCCAATAGTCAATCAAATCCCAAGCAGGCATCAGCTTACCATAGCAACCAATCCAGCCCTTCTAGTGAGGCAAGGAGAAAAATCTCCACATTTTAAACTTGATTCCCTATCTTGGGATACTATGTGACTGTTTGATTGTTATTTGATATGTGTGTAGATGACAAATCGAGGAAGAGGATGCCGAGGCGGTGAGTGGAACAACAAACCATCACCGGCCTTTGACGAACAAGCCTTTGTGGAGGCTATTGGTGCGGCGGCTACTATGATTGCACAAGCTAGTGCTACAGTTGCTAATGTTACACAGACAGGTACTAATGTGGGCTAAGGATGTACAAGTAACCTCCAAAAGTTTAAGGCACATCAGCCTCCGATCTTAATGGAAGGGGCGGATCCTATGGTGGCTGAGCATTGGTTCCGACATGTGGTTAAGATCTTAAGGGTTATGGAGATCTCCTCCGATACCACAAAGATAACACTAGCTACTTTTCAGGTAGAGGGAGAATCCCAAGTGTGGTGGGATTGGGTCAAGACGTCGAAGAACTTGGAGCTAATGACATGGGCTGAGTTCAAGGAGCTTTTTCATGGGCAAATACTTTCCAGTGGCTGCTAGACATGCAAAGGCCTGAGAGTTCTTGGATTTGAGACAAGACACTATGAAGGTGATGGAGTACGTGGCTAAGTTCACCGAGTTAGCCCATTTCACCAATGATTACGTGGCCACAAACATGGCCAAGGTGAGGAAGTTCGAGGGTGGTCTGAAATTGTCCATCCTGGGTAAAATTGTGGGTCTTCTTCTGCAAGACTTTGATTCGATGCTCGCGACAGCTATGACCATTAAGAGAGAGGTAGAGGACGCACGAAGCATCCGGGAGTCGGGTGTTAAAGACAAGAAGAAGGAGGGTCAATCCTCTTCTTCTAGCTCAGGGAAGAGGCAGAGGACCTTTACTCCCTAGGGACAATAGGGGCAGGGTCGTGGTCATCAAGGCCAAGGCCAGGGTTGATCCTCTAAAGACGGGGGAAATTACAAGACTACTTATCAGGCAGCATGGAGGACATGTTTCCACTGCCACCAGCCTGGTCGCATGAAGTGGGATTGTCCCTAGAGGCAGGGATCCCAAGGCTATGACTTATCTCAATCACAGTCATCGGTGGGGCAGCCATAGACACTTTTCTCCTTACTACTGCACCATGGCCCAAGGGAGCCAGTATCAATTTCAGGGGGCTACACAAGGTCCTACTACTTCACGTGCGGGGACTCCACAAGCAGGCCAAATAGGTCAGGGCATGGGTCGAGGTCAAGGACAGGGCTCACAAGCCGGTACTTCAGGAACCTAAGGGCGTGTTTATGCAATGGTGCAACTGACTGAGCTGGTGGATCAATCGGTTATACAGGGTACATTTCTATTCTCTTGCTTATGGGCTAGAGTATTGTTTGATTCTGGTGCATCGTATTCATTTATTGTTGCATCTTGTGTGAAAGATTTAGGCTTAGAGGTTGAAACCTTGGAAGAGCCATTGCATGTAAGTTCTCCACTCAGAGCTAGGGTGAGAGTTGATTAGATATGTTGGGGTTGTGAGTTAGAAATCTTAGGGATTCTACTCACCGTGGACCTTAGGGCCATGAACATGTCAAAGTTCAATGTTATTCTCGGGATGGATTGGTTGACGGCACATCGAGTTGTCATTGATTGTGATCGAAAAAGGGTCATTGCTTATACTCCGGAGGGTATTTGTTTCAACTTCGAAGGGGAAAAGCAAGATGTCTCACCCAAGTCGTGTATGATTCTCGATGGCACGGGCAATTGATGGGTTAGCTTGCAAGCCTTACCTTGGAGGACGAGGCGAGACAGGAATTGAGTCTACCTTGGGTTGTATATGAGTATGAGGACGTTTTTCTAGATGAATTACTGAGATTACCTCCACATAAGGATGTAAACTTCACCATTGAGTTGCATCCGCGTACTTCGCCTATTTCTATGACTACACATAGAATGGTACCAGTTGAGCTGTAAGAACTTAAGGTCCAATTGCAAGAATTGTTGGACAGGGATTTTATTCTACCGAGCACTTCACCTTGGGGGACTCCGATATTGTTTGCCAAGAAGAAAGATAAAACTCTTTGGTTGTGTATCGACTATCAACAGTTGAATAGGGTTACTATCAAGGATAGGTACCCTTCGTCGAGGATTGATGACTTGTTTGATCAACTGAGAGGGGCGCGAGTCTATTCCAAGATAGATCTCCGCACCGATTACCATCAGTTAAGGGTTAGGGAGGAGGATATCTCTAAGACGATGTTTAGAACGCGGTATGGGCATTTTGAGTTCATAGTAATACCCTTTGGATTGACGAATGCCCTGGTGGCATTTATGGATCTCATGCGTAGGGTGTTTCAACCCTACCTTGATTAGTTTGTCGTAGTCTTTGTTGATGACATCTTGATCTACTCCAAGTCCGAGGAAGAGCATGAAGGTCACTTGAGGGTTGTTCTCCAGACCTTGAGAGATCATCAGTTGTATGCCAAGCTCAGCAAATGTGAATTTTGGCTTACTGAGGTGAAATTTTTGGGACACGTCGTGTCGGCTTCGGGTGTATCCATAGACCCAGAGAAAGTTGAGGCAATCATGAATTGGGAGAGACCCAAGTCAGTCTTTGAGATACGTAGTTTCTTACGATTGGTGGGGTATTACAGGAGATTCATCGAGGACTTCTCTCGACTTGTCGCACTTATGACTAGGTTGACGCAGAAAGAGGTCAAGTTTCAGTGGGATGATTCGTGCGAGAAGGCATTGCAGGAGTTAAAAGGAGGCTTACTTCAGCTCCTATTTTGATAGTTTTGGAGAGGGGACAGATGTACAACGTGTATTGTGATGCCTCCAAGGACGGACTTGGTTGTGTTTTGATGCAGTCTGGGAGGGTGGTGGCTTATGGTTCTCGGCAGTTAAAGAACCATGAGCGGAGTTATCCTACACACGACATGGAGTTGGCGGCTATTGTCTTTGCATTGAAGGCTTGGCACCACTATCTATATGGTGAGCGGTTCGAAGTGTTTTCGGGCCACAAGAATCTGAAGTATATCTTTACTCAGTGGGACCTCAATATGAGGTAACATAGGCGGATGGAGTATTTGGAGGATTATGATTTCACTTTGCACTACCATCTCGGTAAAGCAAATGTAGTGGCCGATGCATTCAGCCGAAAATCACGGGGAGTCTTAGCTGGTATGGCTTCTTGGGAGTGGCGGATGCTCGAGACTGTGGGACAGTTCGGGCTATGATACATGGGACAGGTTCAGGGTGTTTTGGGGAGTTTGGTAGCTACGCCTTCCCTATTGAGTAGAGTGATTGAGTCCCAGGGGAAGGATGCAGAGTTATCATCCATCAGGGATCGAGTACGGTTAGGTACAGGTGATGAGGGCTGGACCATTCACTCGGATGGTTGTCTTCGGTTTAGGGGAAGGATTGTGGTTCCCCAGTTTACGGAGTTGAGAGAGGAGATTCTTAGAGAGTTTCAT
This sequence comes from Ilex paraguariensis, assembly GCA_963454935.2. Classification (NCBI taxonomy): domain Eukaryota; kingdom Viridiplantae; phylum Streptophyta; class Magnoliopsida; order Aquifoliales; family Aquifoliaceae; genus Ilex; species Ilex paraguariensis. Next base: position 319,739 of record CAUOFW020004336.1, on the reverse strand, counting down.
TACTCTCGTTTTGCTGTGCATCCAGGTGGCACATAGATGTACCATGATCTTCATTGTCAGTATTATTGGAGCGGGATGAAGAGAGACGTTGAAGACTTTGTCAAACGATGTCTCACATGTCAGCAGGTTAAGGCTGAACATCAGAGGCCAGCAGGGTTACTTCAGTCCTTGGAGGTAGCCGAGTGGAAGTGGGAGCATGTCACGATGGATTTTGTGCCCTATTTGGCATGGACATCGCATGGACATGATGTAGTGTGGGTGATAGTGGACCGACTTACCAAGTCGGCGCACATTTTGGCTGTGCGGATGACCTTCACATTGGAGAAATTTTGTAGGTTGTACATATGGGAGATTATCTGGTTGCATGGGGTGCCATGTCCATAGTATCAGATCGGAATCCCAGGTTTACGGCTCACTTTTGGGAGAGTTTCTAGCAAGCAATGGGGATACAGTTGATGATGAACACTTCTTTTTATCCCCAGACGGACGGTCAATCGGAGAGGACTATCCAGACGTTAGAGGACATGCTACAGGCATGCGTCTTAGATCTTAAGGGTAACTGGGAAGATCACTTACCCTTAGTGGAGTTCGCCTACAATAATAGTTATCAGACAAGCATTCAGATGGCACCCTATGAGGCACTATATGGGAGGCCATGTCGTTCTCCGATTTATTGGACAGAGGTAGGAGAGAGATCTTCTACTGGTCCGGATTTGATTAGAGACACCTCGGAGAAGGTGGATTTTCTTCGGAAGCGTCTTCTTACGGCTTAGAGCTGACAGAAGAGTTACGCCGATAGACAGCGGCGACCTCTAGAGTTTGAGGTGGGTGATCATGTTTTCTTGAAGACGATGCCTAAAAGAGGAGTGATCAGATTCAGCAAGCGGGGATACCTATCACCGAGGTTTATTGGGCCCTTCGAGGTACTCGAGAGGGTGGGCACGGTGGTTTACCGGTTGACATTACCACCAAGTTTATCAGGTGTTCATGCAGTATTCCATGTCTCCATGCTCTGAAAATACACCCCAGATCCGACTCATATGGTGGGCTAGGGAGAGCTAGTTGTTGATTCTGATGGGACCTTCGAGGAGGGACCGGTGCGTATCATGGATAGTCAAGATCAGGTTTTGCGAGGCAAGACCATGAGGCTAGTGAAGGTACTGTGGCAGCACCGAGGAGTGGAGGAGGCGACATGGGAGCATGAGAATACCATACGTACCAATTATCCGTTTCTGTTCGAGGATGGAGGTACATTTCTTATAGTCATGTAGTATTTCATGACTGTTACATATGCATGTGGTTAAGTGTGCATGTGTGTGTGTGAATTTCGGGGACGAAATTCTTTTAAGGGGGGAATAATGTAAAATTCGGGTAAAATTTAACTTTTTCGGAAAAAGGGTAAAATAATAATTTGCCCCTATAATGCGGGTTTAAAATCCATATTCTTCTAGAGCTCAGATGAAGCAACAGACTTCACCGTTGGATTCGTATCGCGAAATCGAGTTGCCATGTCAATTTTTGTCGAATTTTGAGATAGTCAGATTTTACATGTTTTACGAGACAAATAGGTGACGAATGACCTTTCAAAGATCCCCAAAAATTATTTTTAAAAATTTTTTTTTTAAATTTTTTTATAATTGAATAAAAGTTCAAATAAAATTAATTTATATTTCAACCAGATTAAAATGAATCGTTTCGGGGCAAAAAACGGATCCGAAAGTAGTAAATGTGTGGGGTGATGTGGACCGCGCAATTAAAAAGTATAAATAGAGCTAAATATCTGAAAAATCAGATATTCTCACCCCTATTCAGCTGTGTTCAAACATTGGAAGTGAGAAAAGAGAGAAAAACTCAAAATTCTACATTTCTCTTGACGATCCGAGAAGCTTCGTCGAACCAAGACTTAAAGTTGGTCTACGCAACGAGGGCTATGCATATGTACCAAGAATGAAGGATTTCGCCGAAGATCCAAGGGGAAAATTTTGGGAAAATCAAAGATTTGGAGGTGGTGTTGTGTTCTTGAGGCATCTACCACTTGTATCACGCTCCAAGAGGTAGGGTTTCTCCTACTTTGGTTCACTTTCTTACCTAGGGCGTATTATGAATGGGGTAAGGGTATAGAATAATCTAGGTCACTTGACTATGCTTATGGAAATGGGGAAATGGGTATGGAATTTGGCTTAGACCATTTCCAAGTTATGTTGGCATAGGAAATTACTTGTGTGATTTCCTTGGAACTTAATATTTTGGGCATGCTATATGTTTTATATTATGCCTTGTGAATGAGATGAAAATTCTTGTGTGATAACATAAATTGTGTCTTAAGGTATTTTGCTAATTGCCTAAGTGAAAATTAAGTTGTTATAGCATGGATTATGTATAACAAGCTTGTGAAATTTGTTGAGGATGAATGAATTGCTATATATTGTTAATATGTTAGCATCATGTTGATTTAGGGTAATTATATACAATTGTTATAGATTGCCTTGACATACGTGGAGATATGTGGTTAAATTGCTCAATTGGCACTCACTACATATAAAGCATAACATGGATAATGCAATGGTGCATTAAATTGCATATGCACAAGGGAATCACATCCATAAGCATGAGTGTGGGTGTGTGGGTGCATGGTTGAATCAAACACCATATTTGGTGATTGATGAGTGGGCTAGAGAAAGTTGGACTGAAGATCCGACTGAGTCTCATGAATGCATGAAAGGGAAATTGGGTCGGGGTAGCAAGAAGGGCTAGACTATCCCTCGGCTGAGAGGTCCGGTGATTGGATACGCACTCTGTTGGTATAAGAGCCTCTAAAGTGTGTCGATGTACGCGAAACATGCGGTTGAAGTCCATGAATTCTGTGTCGGTTGGGTGCCGTTGGTGTAAGTCCATAAATATCCAACCCAAATAAAGACCTGGAGATTTTACAGGATAATATAAATGGCGGGAGCTAGAAGGGCTCGATTTTATATACATTGGCATTTGCATGTGTTGAGGAGCCAGGAAAGGCTCGGGGTTAAAATGCGGGAGTGATGTCATGGTAAATTCCAACATGAAAATACATATATTCTTGATTGGAATGATTACATGGTTATATAATTGTGGATTGTTGCATGTGTACATTCATATGCACTTAGGTTGGGGAATAGCCTCTGTGGGAAGTATTTTACTGGGCATTGGCTCACCCTATACGGGAAAATATTTCAAGTGCGAGTGGTACATTGGCGGAAGGCTCTCACTCGGGGCCTCAAGGATGAAGAAAGCCGGAATGTGGCTTTAATTTGGGTTTTTGTAAAACAATTGTGGAAAATAGGTTTTTGGCATGTAAATATATGAAATCATTTGTAATAAACTTGTATAAGTGTGGTTTCATGTAGAAAAACTCCATTATGCATGTTTGGGTTGGTTTTGGATGGATGTGGAACGGATTGGAATGTGTTGGAAATGAAGAAGGAAGGATTTGTAGAAGAACAGACAAAACCTTCCGGAAGGTTAATGTAAATTTTTATCCAGTAGGCAAAACCTTCAGAAAGGTCGATGAAAATCTTCCAAAAGAACTTTTTCAATGAGTAAAACCTTCCGGAAGGTAGAGCAAAAACCTTTCGGAAGGTTTTCCAAAAATTTAAAATTTTAAAAATACTTTGACATGCATTTGGGCTATGTGTTCCCTCATTCAAATGATGTCAATGGGTCATAATGGAGAACAAATTGTGATGTGTTAGACCTTAGATGGATCTAGTGACTATGATGTACACAGATTAAGCAATTAGGAGTCCCCGGTCCTAGGGACACCCTGTCCAAACCTTTTTATTATTGAGTCGTGGTGTCGTGTCATGCAACATTTACGAGTATTTTCGCGGGTTGATGGGTGACCAACGGATTAACACGGGACTTCCGGTTTTAGGGGCGTCACATATTCTATACAAAAAGTGGTGAAACATGTAAATGGTACACCTCACCCCCAACTTGAACTACGCATTGTCCTCAATGCACAAGGAATCATGCAATGAGAAAAATGAAAATGACATGAGAAATAAGATACCCCTTTTTTTTTTGCATACACATTAAAGGAAAAATAAAAACATTTGATTACACCCCCCCAACTTAAACTCGCACATGATATGAAATAAGATTTTCTACTATGATACTCAAAATGAAATGAGTCCAAATTGGGGAGAGGTAAACAATTTCTACACTACAAATCAAGAGAAGAAAAATATAACAATAAAATAAGTCTAACTACTATGTACATGAAAATAAAACAAAAATGGCACATGCCCGGCTTTAATTCGGATATGAGCTTTCGCCCATTGATTTTTTTGATTTTAAAATTTTTCTGTTGTATAAATGCCCTTCTTAAACCATAAATCCAAACATAGAAAGGATGTTGACTCAAAATTCTCAACTGAACCGAGGTATAGGCAAGTTTATGCAATTCCCACAATGAAGTATACAATTTCTCTTCAAACGTTTCTACAGTTAACTCCATTTCAATGCCCTCCCCAAGTTGAGAAATGTGAATCTCAACACCACTCAAAGATGACAAAATGACCTTGGGCTCATTAGCCTCATGTGAGATAATAACTTCATCAAAATTTTCGCAATCTAGAGTGGTGGGAGATTCACTGTCAATATGCATTTCATTGAGATGATCATCATCAATACATTGACTATGCTCAAGATGTTGTTCTTCATGCACATAAATTATAGCATTAGTCAATGTATTAAGTCCATGTCTAATTTCATAAAGTTGTTGGGCTACATGGGCATTGGCTTCCATTTGGCATTGCATAAACTCGTAAAGCTTATTTTCAAATTCTTTTTTGGTTGAGTCCTCATATGTTGGATAATGGAAAAATTCATTTGGTGGTGTGAGATTGGTTGAAAAATTATAAGGTTCATTCTCCCAACCATAACTCGGATAACTTGGTGTAACATAGTGGTTGGGGTAACAATTTTTGGAGGCCAAATTTGAATTTGAACCTTCGCATACAAAGTCATGAACCGGATAATTTATTGGACACTCACTAGTCATGTGTCCGTACTATCCACAAATTTCGCAAACGTTTTCAAAATAAGTGGCATTTATTGGGCACTCACTAGTGATGTGTCCATACTCACCACAAATCTTGCAAACATTTTCAAAATAAAGGGCATTTATTAGGCACTCACTAGTGATGTGTCCATACTCATCACAAATCTCACACACATTTTCAAAATTTTGGGCATTTGATACAATTTCATAAAAATTAGGAAACATGATACAAAACACAAACTACAACAAAAATATATACAAATTAGACGACATACCTTGGCCCATGACGAAAATCACGAGACTTACCTATGCCATCCCAAAATCACCTTTGAACTCGACGCTTAACCTTCCCCGGCAACGGCGCCAAAAATGTTTAATGTTTTTCGTTGTTGTTCCTGACCTCTAAATATCATCACTCAATGTGTTTATGACTTATGTATATAAGGGAGTGTCACTCTCCCTCGAAATGATGCAACAGATGGGGCAACGAAATGGTGGATGAAATGGAATGAAATGAACAAAATATGTGTGTGGAATGAAATGCGTATGTGAACAAAAGTTCTCCCCAAGTGCAAGGAGTCTTTTGTGTGTCATTGTTTTACTTGGAAAAGTATTCCAAGGTTGTCTCCTCAGGGAAGGAAAGTTCAAGTGTGATGAAAGTGATTTAGTGAAAAAGGAAAGTGTAAAATCTTGTAGTTGGTTTTGATAAGTTTTGTTCTTAATGAAAATGCAAGAAAACAAGTGTTGGCTAATCCAAAGGGTTCATTCCAATGGGAATCCCAAATCAACTCAAAGCCTTCCTCCAATGGTGCATAGATGAACAATTGATTTGTGGGAAGCTAGGGATGAGATGGTGAGGATTCAAGTATAACCCATGACCAGGCCTATGGGATATCAAAGACTCACAAGCACATCCACACTCAACTCAGTCAAACCGAACCATCGTACACCGAGAAGAGGAAAGAAAATGAGTTGAAATGGCAAACCCAAGAGGAGGTCTCCCTTGGCTAAGCCAACTAAAAATCTAGCTACTCATGAAAGCAAGAAGGGAAAGCATAATGTAAAGAGACATAATGAAGAAAGGAAACATGGAACTAATCTTAATGCAAGAAATCTTAAACTAAGAAGAAAAATATGCAATACCCATTTTAAAGCTAGGAAGTGAAGAAAACTTAAGACAACAATGGTAGAAACTAAGATACTCAATTAAATTTGCAAAGTGCTTGAAATAAATGACATTAAAAGTAAATGNATGGTAGAAACTAAGATACTCAATTAAACTTGCAAAGCACTTGAAATAAATGACATTAAAAATAAATAATGAAGTTTACAAGAGTCTTACAATAAAATACAAGTGAAACAATGGAAGAAAATGCAAAAATTCAAGTTTTCTATCTACTATTCATCATCTTCCTCCTTGGAGCTTTCTAAGCTTAGGTAGCCACACCCTTTAAATGTGAGTGGAATGCTAAATATATGGTGAAGACTTGATGCCTTTTCGTCTATGAGGCCTCCCTAGCTTGTGTGTGCAGACCTCCCATTAATAAGAAGTGATTTTTAATGGCTTGGCAGGCTAGGAGAGTGCTTAGCTTGCAACCATTATGGCTGCCCCCTTCTCTCCCATCCTCATCAATGTCATTGTCTCCAAAGTCTTCTCCTAGGGTATAAGGGACATGTAAATATGTGAGGGATGTCAGGGAACAAGTGGAAGAATCAATGGTGGGACCCCCAAGCAAGTGGAGCATGAGTTGCAGGCATTTTGCGCAAAACCTTCCGGAAGGTTTTTTTGTAAACCTTCTCGAAGGTCGATTCTAGTAGGCAGAACCTTTTGGAAGGTGACAGCTCAAGACCACTTTTAGTAACATTGCCATAACTTTTGATCCAACCATTGGATTGAGCTGAAATTTTGACACAATATAGAAGACATCCAGATCTACAACTTTTAGGTTTGCATGTTTTCAGATTCGAAGGTGGATCATGGTCCACCTTGGGAAAAAAAGCGGTACTGTGTTGTAACCTTGGGAAACCAGTGGGCTAAACCTTCCGAAAGGTTTTCATCCAAATTGTATTTTTCTTGGTTTCTTCACCTTCCAAGCCTCCCTATCCCATTCAATGTGTCCATCTCTTCACCACACATTCACACTTAGTTGCAAAGCTTTAAAAACCATCATTTATGCTATAATTACTTGCAACATCAAAATTTCCACATTATTCCTAACTTTAAATAATTCTAAATAATTAATATGCAAATTTAAGTTAAAAAGCATGAAATGAGGCCAATAACTATGCAATATTTTGTGCTCTTCACCCATCCCAAAAGCATATAAGAAGTATCCCTACTTAGTATAAATCTGATTTTTCTGGACTCTGGGTAACAAACTGTTTATTATAATCAAATTTAGAATTCAATTTTTGTCGGTAAAATCCCCTTGCTTTATGTATTTGTGTGGCATTCCCCAAAAAAAATCTGGATTACCCGTTAACTCTATCCCTACATTGGTTAAATCAAGAAATTGAGTATAAGGATATTGCAGGTCGGGTGGTCTTTGCATGGACTGAAAAAAATTGGCTATAGTAGCCGGTGTAACTTGGAAAATTATATCCCGAACAAACACACAAAGTTGTCTTTCCCCAGTAATTTATGTATTACTATAGAACTCACAGACCAAGAAATCATTAGCAGGAGCAACAAATCTAACATATTCTTGCCATCCATGTGCAGCAAGAATTTGTCTAACTCCTATATTTTCAAAATCTTCAAAAATTACTGGCCTTTTAGGAATGATAATTTTAGAGAGAAATGAGCATCATACTAGGCTTGTTGATTAAAATTTTCAAAAATCACTTCATTGTAGATATTTCCTGGTTGGGGTTGCTGTGGTGGTGCTTGAGTTTGCGGAGAGTGATCCCTTCGATCATAACTTGAAGATCCTCTCGTTCGACGCCTTGAATCCATGTTTTTACTGATTTTTCTTCAAATGTTTGGTATCAATTGATTTCAATTGGTAGAAAAATGTAATGGGTAAGTGAATGATTAGAGAAAATTTGAAGAAAAACGGTCGAGTATAGCAGATTTGAGAAGAATTCTTCAAGAAAACCAGCTGGTTTCGAATTTCAGGCTGCGAGGGAATGATAACTGATCAGTTTTTTCATGCAACTAGGTTTTATATCTACATTGCCATCCAGATGCCAGCACCACCATCCAGACGGTGCTAGAACACTGTAATTTGCTTTGTAATCTGCAGGTTGTTGACTTTCTAAAATTCTGCCTTCTTCAGTTTCCAGCATTTACAAAATTTATTACTACTTTAAACATTCTATGAAACTTGCTATCCACATTTTTTTTTTCCAAAAAATGGTTGTATTTATTCTTTTATTTGTTATTTATTATTTATTGATTTTTCTATTTACACTATATTCATTTATTTACATATATTTACTATTCCAAAATTATACATCAGTTGATCACACTTATTCAAAATCAGAATTAGAATCTTCCACATCAATAACACCAGTGACACGATTAACTTCACTTCTCACGTATCATGTTAACATAGGAGTAGAATAAGATGGTGTCTTAGGATAATCCCTACTCTGCCTATACTTAATCCACTGAAGACTGTCTAACGCTCCACTTGAAATTGGTTCCGCACATTGATTATATTGTCTCAAATGCATTGTACGTCCACATCTTACACAAACTCCAAGACGATTTGCTTGTCGGCGTTTAGCAAATGTACTTTTTCCACACAAGGGTCTTGCTTGACTCTCAAAAATTTTGAAATTTCTAACAAATCTAGCTTTTTGGATGATCACCAAATGTATATCTTTTGAAAAATGGCATCGTAAAATTAAACTTAGCCAAAACAACTTCTCGTTCATTGTGCAATTATTTTCAAATTTTTTTTGAAAATGACTCTTAAAATTATTGAAAATTTACTCACTATCCGGTTCTTTAACGTCTGCTAGTCAGAAAGACAAAATTGTCAAAAGCAAACAAACATAAATGCAAACATAGTTAATTTTCTCCCCCTAACCCAAATTAAACATTGTTGTGAATATAAGAAACATTGAAAATACAGACATGTTAATTAGATATAGAAGTAAGAAATGGTTATAATACAAAATCTAACAAACAACAAACAATTATTAATATTTACCATCAAGCAGTAATGTAAACTTTTCAAAACACATAGATTGGATTGAACAAATGTATAAAAGTTACATCTTGAGTGAATCCATCATAGTAGGGTTTAAGCCTTTGACCATTCACTTTAAAAATATTCCCAGTTAATGGATTCTCAATTTCAATTACCCCATAGTCAAAAACTTGCTTGACAATGTAAGGACTTGTCCATCTAGATCTTAATTTTCCAGGAAATAGATGTAATTTTGAATTATATAACAAAACTTTCTGAGAAGGTTCAAAAGATTTTCGCATGATATTTTTATCATGAAAGATTTTTGTTATAGACTTAGTAATCTTTGCATTTTCACATGCTTCATTTCTTAAATCTTCCAATTCATTAATTTGAAGTTTACGAGCTACTCCAGTTTTATCCATATCAAAATTTATCATTTTGATTGCTCAATATGCTCGTTGTTCTAATTCTACAGGCAAGTGACATAGTTTACCAAAAATTAACCGATAAGGAGATATTCCTAAAATAGTTTTATATGCAGTACGGTAAGCCTGAAGCGCAATTAGTTAATCTTAAGGACCAATCTTTACGATCTGGATTGACAGTTTTTTCTAAAATCTATTTTATCTCCCTATTAGCTAGTTCAACTTGTCCACTTATCTGAGGCTGATACAGAGTGGATATTTTATGTGAAATCAAGTATTTTTTTGTAAGATTTTTAAAAAATGTATTACAAAAATATAATCCACCATCACTTATAATGGTTTGAGGAATTCCAAATCTGGATAAATATATTTTTTTACAAAAATTGACCATTGTTCTGTGATCATTATTTCTACATGGAATTGCCTCTACCCGTTTAGAGACATAATCGATTGCAACCAAAAAGTACAGATAACCAAAGGATGGGGGAAATAAACCCATGAAATCGATACCCCAACAATAAAAATTTCCAACAATTAAAGTAGGGTTTAAAGGCATTATATTCCTTTTTGAAATGTTTCCCATTCTTTGATGTCTATCACAATTTAAACAAAAGACATGTATGTCTTTAAAAAGAGTTGGCCAATAAAATTCATACTGCAAAATTTTAGCAGCGATTTTCGTTGAAGCAAAATGGCTTCTGTAAGCTTCAGAGTGACAAAACTGAATTACCTGACCTATTTCATGATTAGGTACACAATGTCATATAATTTGATTTTAGAATATTTAAACAAATAAGGATTTTCTCAGAAAAAATTACGTACCTAACTTAGAAACTTATTTCTATCAGACTAGGTATAATGAGAAGGAATAGAACTAGTGGCTAAATAATTAGCTATATGTGTATACCATGGTACTTATGTTATGGCAAACAGTTGTTCATTTGGAAAGATTTCTCAAATTGGAGTTGTTTCTTCCTTTATTTCATAATTTAGCCTTGACAAGTAATCTGCTACCACATTTTGAACTCCTTTCTTATCCTTAATGATAAGATCAAATTCTTGTAGTAACAATGTCCAGCGTAGGAGATGTGGTTTTGAATATTTCGTCGTAAGTAAATATTTTAAAGTTGCATGATCTGTAAATACAACAAATGACGATCCAACTAGATGTGAATGAAATTTATCTAATGCAAACACACCAGCAAGTAGTTCTTTTTGTATAGTTGAATAGTACATTTGTACATCATTGAAAGTTTTGCTTGCATAGTAAATAACTTATGATTTTTTATCTTTTCTTTGACCTAATACAACTCCTACAGCATAATCACTTGCATCACACATTAATTCAAAAGATAAAGACCAATCAAGAGGTTGCATAATAGGTGTAGAAGTAAGCATGTTTTTCAATTTATCAAATGCTAATTGACATGCTTCATTCCATTCAAATAATGCATCATGACATAAAAGATAACATATAGGTCTAGATATTGAACTAAAGTTTTTAATAAATCTTCTATAAAATCCTTCATGACCTAGAAAAGAGCGAATATCTTTTACAGTTTTCAGAGGAGGAAGATTATGTATCAAATCGATTTTAGATGTATCAACTTTGATTCCTTTTTCAAACACTACATGACCTAAAACAATACCTTGTGTAACTATAAAATAACATTTTTTCCAATTTAATACAAGGTTTGTTTCCTCACATCGAATAAGCACTATTTAAAGATTTTCTAGACATAAATGAAATGAATCACCATATACTGAAAAGTCATCCATAAATAATTCTAGATATCGTTCTACTATATTACTAAATATACTTAACATGCAACGTTCAAAGGTAACTGGGGCATTACATAATCCAAAAGGCATCCTTTTATAAGTAAAAGTACCAAAAGGACATATAAATGTAGTTTTTTCTTGATCATCTATTGCAATTTCAATCTGATTATAACCGAAATATCCAGCTAAAAAATAATAATATGCATGACAAGCTATTCTTTCTAAAACTTGATCTAGAAAAGGCAATGAAAAGAGATCATTTTTGGTGAGAGAATTTAGCTTTTGATAGTCAATACACACACGCTAACCTACGACTGTACGCATAGGAACTAATTCATTTTCTAGATTTTTTATTACAGTAACATCAGATTTTTGAGGGACTACTTGTGTAGGACTAACCCATTTACATACAAATATAGGGTAAATAATTTTAGCATCTAATAGTTTAAGTACTTCAGCGAGAACTACTTCTTACAAGTATGGATTCAATCTTCTTTACATTTGATGAGACGATTTAGCATTTCCTTCTAAATATATACAATGAGTACATGGGAGGGGGAAATTGCATTCTCGGATTGGGCATTCTAGGTTCTTGACCTCCCCCACCCAGTTGCATGTATAGATTAGCACCTACATTCCCAAAATTATCACCCGCATCCTCAGTTGGGTCTTGGTCAATGTTCATATTAGGGCCCAAGGGTTGTCTAACTAGTCAGTTTTGTTCGTCCCTTCCCCACATATAACAAACTAGTTAAAAGTAAAGAGTGTAAACAACAAAAAGTACATACAAGGATCAACGTACCTTAGCCCTTAGCCCATGATGAACATCACGGGACTTACCCCCGTTGTCCGAAAATCACCTTCTTGATTTAACTCTTGCCTTCCCCGGCAATGACGCCAAAAATGCTTGCTTGTTTCTGTTATAGAATATCCTAACCTCCGAACATCATTTCTCAATGTGCATAGTCTATGCGCGGAGGGGAGTGTCATTCTCCCATGGAATGATGTCAAAAGAAAGGGTAACAAAATGGTGGGTAAATGAAATGTGTGTGTGTGTGTGCGTGTGAACAAAAATGCTCCCCAAGCGCAGAGAGACTTTTGTTTGTTGTGTTTTACTTGGACTCGTATTCCAAGGTCATCTCCTCAGGGAAGGAGGTGTATCATCATGAAGGTGATTTTTTGTAAAAAAAAAGTGCAAAATCTTTTGTTGGTTGAAGGTTGGTTTGTGATTGTCATGAAAATGAAATAGAACAAATGTTGGCTAATCCAAAGGGTTCACCCCAATGGGAATACCAAGTGAACTCGAATCCTTCCTCCAATAAAGCATAGATGTACGATTGATCTGTGAAAATTTAGGGACGAGATGGAAGTAATGATTGAACCATAACCCGTGACAAGTCTATGGGATATCAAAGACTCTCAATCCCGTCCACCCTCTACCCAGTCAAACCGATCCATTGTACTCTAAGAGGAGGAAGAAAAATTNATGGAAGTGAGGATCCAAGCATAATCCGTGACAAGTCTACAGGATATCAAAGTCTCACACCATTCCTCAGTCAACCCAGTCAAACCGAATCATCATACACCGAGGGGAGGAAAGAAGATGAGCTGAAATGGCATACCCAAGAGGAGGTCTCCCTTGGATTAGCCAACTTAAAGGCTTAGCTACTCATGCTTAAGGTAAAGACAATAATGTAATGAGAAGACATTATGAAGAAATAAAGATTAAAGCTAAGCATTAAACATAAACGAAATGCACAAATATAACTTCTAGATGATTTAAACATGTCCATCACCTCTTTCTAATGAGTGAATGAGAAACTACTCACTTTTCATGGCTTTGGTAAAGCTAGAAAAGTGAGTGATGGTCATTCCTCTAAGTAAAGGAGTTCCAAGATAAAACACATTACACAAGGAGCCGATATTCGACAAAGAATGAGTGAATCACGTTCCACCCTTCACGGATTTGGTAAAGCTCTAGAAAAATGGAAGTGTTTAGCTCCTCTAAGGGAAGAAGGAAGCTCAAACAATGGAAGAAAAAAAAAGGCAATAATACAATAAAAAAAAAAGCAATACTTAAAGTAAAAGAAAGCAGTAAAAGAAAGCAATAATACTTTTGGAGGGTTTTTTACTACCAAAAGATGATTCTTTACAAGTCCTAAGGGGTGGTATTTATAAGTAACAAGGGAGGAAAAAATTCTTGATTGGAGGTTTTGAATTACACTTTGATCCCCCTTTGTTTTGAGCTTTGACAATTGTCTCCTCTTTAGTTTATAGCTGTGACAGTTGGCACCCCTTTAGCTTGTAGCTTTGACAGTTGCCTCCCTTGTAGTTTGTAGATTTGATGCAGAAAACCCTGAAAAAGAACAACAATTAATGCTTTATCCCTAATTCATACACTAACCATAATTTGACTTATTTTGGCTCTTTTAACTTTGTTTAATTAACACAGTTGACCTATTAACTTGATTAAATTATGCATTAATGATGGTTAATCACACCCCTAACCTAAAGATTACTAGTCCCTAGTAATAAATAACAACATAACAAAATAAAATCACTTTTGTAGATTACACAATTGCATTTAGCATATGCAACAAGCCGTTAAACCCCTAGGTGTTCCCTAGTAGACGAGTTTTGTCTCGTGAAGGTTTCCAATGAAGTTACCTACAAACTTCAGTTTAACAGATGTGTATATGTAAGATCATTGAGACATACATCCCTTAATTTCGAATTGTTTCCCAAACACTTCTCTGTCATCGGTACATACTCTATGCAAAAATAAACACTTGTTACATTGATATTTGAAATTTCCAATGTAGTAAGAATAATCATTCTAGCGACAAGAATTATTATATAACAAAAATTATTCTTTACAACCTTCCATGGATAACTTTGATTTCCCAATCCTCTCTTAGAAATATCCTAGCAAAAATTCTCTCCGATTATAGTGACTTTTCTCTCAAAAGCATGTGATCAGAAAGAAGGTAAATTGCAAATTCACATGCTCAACAATTACGGGATTGAAATCCAAGGAAACAAACTAATTAGGTTTGGCATAATCTCATGGAAGAATATTGATAAAAATAAAGTATTGCTATTTAACATACCCCACACTTTTGATTGACGACCTACACATGCATTAGACTTGAGATCAATTAGGGCCTTTGATAGGTTATAATATGGCCAGAGGTCAGTGGCTAATGAAACGATGTCAATGGTATTCAAAAGCTATCCTTTCTTTATGTAATGTAGCAAACCTTTTTCCAACTTTTTGAAACATCACCTACATGGTATATCTTTCTTTCATTATTTTTCTCATTTTTCACTTTCGTGGCCTTTTTTTTTTCCAATTGTTTCCACAAACTTTTATTTCTTTAAACAGTAGCCACCATATTCTTTTCTTTTTTTCTTGCTTTTTTGTATCATACTGATTTATAAGAGGGCGCAAGAAAATTATATAGCAAAAGTATGTCAAATATATTTTCCCGTGGCTTGGTTATCATATGGGTTACATGAAAAAGAAATCACACATTAAAGGCTCAATCATGGATAACTAGGGATATAATTTTGTAAAAGAAATGACTAAGGCTCAAAAATTAAATCAACGATGGTCTAAGATCCTTTCTCAAGCATGTGTACATGTACGTGTTGTATAAACAAATTCTTTGTGGGATACATTA
The DNA here is from genome assembly GCA_963454935.2 of Ilex paraguariensis. Taxonomy (NCBI): domain Eukaryota; kingdom Viridiplantae; phylum Streptophyta; class Magnoliopsida; order Aquifoliales; family Aquifoliaceae; genus Ilex; species Ilex paraguariensis. Next base: position 304,669 of record CAUOFW020004336.1, on the reverse strand, counting down.
ATAGACTGCTCTATTTGCATCAATCAAAATAATAATAATGAGATTATTCAAGGATAGAAAGTAAAAAAAACTTGAGTAAATGTTGATTTTCTCTCAAAAGCATCGCAAGGCTCGAAAACTTACCTTGATATTCTTCGTTATCTCCACTGGTTATGTCAGGTTTTCAAAGAATGTCGGTTATATATCAATTCTATTTTCGAGTCTGGTCATTCTGTACCTTAAGAATAATAAATATCAATGTACATTTGACATTTAAGCATAGAGAAAATACAATTTTTCAAGAAAATGAGGCATTTTTTTTTAAACTGGCATTCGAATTCAAATAAAAATCAAAGTTATTTACATACACATTTATCTATGAAAATTGAAGAAGACTAAATGCACAAATTGAACTTGGAAAACTATGGTATCTCAGGATAAGTCCCTACCCACGCTATAGGTTGGCATTTTAGGACATTCCTTACTCAGCCCATATCTTTATTTCAACAAAAAGACTTTGTACATCTAAATAAAAAAAATATTTACACTTTTTACAAAAACATTTGGACCATTAACCTTCATCCCAAAAAACACGCTTTTCCACATCTTTGTCAAAAAAAAAAAAATCTAATCCGAGTCCTCGCTTGTGTCTATGTCATTGTTAGTGACCCTTCCAACTTTTTGTTGCACATAACATGTAAGTTCCGGACTGGTATAAGATGGCGTGTAAGAAAAATCATTACTTTGCCCATACACTATCTAGTTTAATCAATCGGTTGCACGACCCGAAATTGGTTCAGTACACTGATTGTATTTTTTCATGTGAAAGATCTTGTCACATTGTTTACAAGCACCTAGTCGTTTGGGACAACGACATTTAGCAAAAATGCTTCTGCCACACAATGGTTTTGCTTGTTCTTCTCGGATTTCAATTTTTCTCACAACTTTGGTCTTTCTCATTATCACAGCATGCACATCAAATGAAAAAGTGAGTAAAACGCCTAAACTGAACAAAACAAGTTTACTATCCATGCTTGCTAAACTAAAGACACCCTATCTGGTTCTTTAACGTCTTCCAGTCACAAAGATGATTAAAGTTGCATTTGATATGATTGTGAAATATAAGCAAAAATACTATAAAAATACGCAATTGAGAATAAAAATAAACAAAAATTTTTTTAATAAGAAAATAGAACAAACTGGAACTGTAGATCACACCCCCAACCTAAACTAGACATTGTCCCCAATGTTTCGAATTAACCAGTGTATGGTGTTTGGAAATGAGATTATAAGGTAGAGATCTTGTTCATTTGCCGAAACCTACAAACAAAACACAACAATTAATCATCCCTAGGGAGATCTAGGCTTGGCTGGAAACCCTCACCCTAAGTGCGAACAGAAGAAGAACACCCATGTACAAATACAAACATATAATGAAAATCGTTAAACAAAGGACTGGGTCTTCAGGGTATAAGGTCATGGATTTGCAGGGGGTGGGTTGTTGTTACAGAGAATAGAGAACAATGAAGAAAAAGAAGAATAAAAGAAGAAGAAGGGAACAAGAAGGGGGGACCAACACTGATGGATGAGGAAAAAGGGATAGAGGTCTTATAAAGGTGTCCAGCGGGTTGGGTTGGGTTGGTTTGGTTTTTTTTTCTGGCCCGATCTGTTTGAGTGTCGGCAGGGACGAATATCCAAGGAATATTCTGGACCCATTAAAAAAAATGGCTTCTACATCTTTAACAAATTCTTCCAAAAATGGTTTCAGATGCTGACCATTGACAGTAAAGATATTACCAAAAAAAGCATAATGAGACTATTGAACAAATTTGAAATTTAAGAATTGTTCCTTGGGGAAATATAAGTTCCTTCCCAAAAAAAATTTTGGCACTAAAGCTCTCATGGGTCCTTCCTCATGTCCAATATTTATGTCAAGCCTAAAATATGAATCTAATTCGTAAATTGCTAAAATTACACATTCAAGGAGCACATACAGTTGAGTTCAAAAACAGATACATATGTGATACTCACATATCATACAGATGTTTTTTCACAAAAATTTTCACATAATTTGCACCAATGTAAACAAAAATCTGTATGACATGTGAAAGGTGAATTTTCACCCCAAAAATTGGTATTATCGAAAAAATTCTCACAAACATTGGTGTAACATGCAAATGGGGCACCTTAGCCCCCAACTTGATTCATGCATCGTCCTCAATGCAACAAAAAGATATGATATTCAATGATGGATAGTAAAAAGATGAGTAGGGTTAGAGAACATCTCGCACTTGAGCTTTGACCAACGCACCAATATCTGAAACTAAAAAAAAAAATGCTATACGACTAAGAAAAATAAGTAACATGAAAAATAAAAATAACATGAGTAAATAAAAAGACTGTATACTAAAAAGCATAAAAACTGGTTACTCCTCCATTAATTTCGGATACACCGGATCCATCAAGTCCTCCTCCACTCCTTGTCCTTCAAAACCCTAAAAAAAGGCTTAAGTCTTTGACCATTGACCTTGAATGTCTGGCCATTCTTGGGGTTTGTGACTTTCATAGCTCCATTGGGGTAGGCCATCTTGACAAGATAGGGGCCATCCCAACATGATCAGAGTTTGCCTTGAAAGATTGAGAGACAAGAGTTGTACGAGAACACTTTTTGGCCGAGCTCGAATAACTTCTGCGCAATGAATTTTTCATAAAAGATCTTAGCCCACTCTTTTGAAATTTTAGAGCTCTCATACGTGTCTCTTTGCATTCCTTCCAATTCATTCAATTCAAGCTTCTTATGCTCTCCGGCCATTCTTAAATTGTAGTTCAAAGTCTTTATAGCCCAATAAACCTTGTGTTCCATCTCAACTGGAAAATGGCAAGCCTTTCCATAGACAAACTGATAGGGAGACATGCCTAAGACAGTCTTGTAGGCGGCGCGGTATGCCCATAGGGCATCAATCAGTCTGCCTGACCAATCTTTTCTATTTGGGTTAACCGTCTTCTCTAAGATATTCTTGATCTCCCTATTAGCCAACTCGGCTTGACCATTGGTTTGTGGGTGGTATGTGGTGGATACCTTATGTGTGACACCATATTTGTGCATCAAAGAATCAAATGGTCTATTGCAGAAATGTGATCCATCGTCAGTTATCATTGCACGAGGCATCCCAAACCTTGAGAAAATGTTCTCCTTGAGAAACTTGACCACGACCCGGTGGTCATTGGTCTTGGTTGGGATAGCCTCCACCCATTTGGACACATAGTTGACTCCTAGTGGAATGGATCGATAGCCAAATGACATAGGGAAGGGACCCATGAAGTCAATGCCCTAACAACCAAATATTTCTATAACAAGTACAGGGGAGAGGGACATCATGTTCCTTTAGGTCACACAACCCAAACGTTGACATCTATCACATTCTTTACAAAATGAAAAAAAATCTTTTATTAGAGAGGGCTAATAAAAACCTGACTGTAGGATTTTTGCGAAAGTTTTCTTCATAGAGAAGTGGCCACTACATGCCTCTAAATGAAATAATGTAAGGACATACCGCTATTCATTCTCTTGTACGCATCCCTGCATGACTTGGTTAGGGCAGTACTTGAATAGGTATGGGTTGTCGAAGTAAAAGTACTTTACATCCGCCATGAATCTACTTCGATCCTCTAGGCTCCACTACGGCTGTATTTGTCCTGTTGCAAGATAGTTACAGATGTCAGCATACCATGGAAAAATAGAATGAATTGATAGTAATTGCTCATCTGGGAAGAAATCTGGGATAGGAATATGCTCCTAGGTATTTTGCACCACCAGTCAAGATAAATGGTTTGCCGACACGTTCCCCGCTCCCTTCTTGTATTTGATTGTCAGATTGAACTCTTGGAGTAGGAGGATCCACCTGATAAGTCTTGGTTGGGTATCCTTATTAGACAATAGATACTTTAAATTAGAATGATCAGTATAAACAACTATCAGTGAACCAATGACGTAAGACCGAAATTTATCCAATGCAAATACTACTGCTAGCAGCTCATTTTCAGTGGTAGTATAGTTCATTTAGGCTTCATTGAGTGTTTTTCTAGTGTAGTATGTTACATAAGGTCTATTCTCCTCCCTTTGACCCAGCACTGCACCAACTGTGTAATCACTTGGGTCGCACATAAGCTCAAAAGGTAAATCCCACTTGGGTGGTCGCATAATCGGAGATGTGACAAGCATGCTTTTGAGTTTTGTAAAAGATACCTCACAATCATCCGACCACTCAAATGGGACATCTTTAGACAATAAATTGGTCAAAGGTCAGGCCAATGCACTAAAATTCTTAATGAAAAGACGACAAAATCCAGCATGGCCCAGAAACAACCTGATATCCTTGACGACTCTCGGCATGGGGAGGTTGGAGATGGCCTCCACCTTTGATTTGTCAACTTCAATCTCTTTCATCGAGATGATGTGCTTGAGAACAATTCCTTGTGTCACTATGAAGTGACACTTCTCCCAATTCAAAACTAACCTCTTTTCTTCATATCTTTCAAGAACTTTCTCCAAATTCTCCAAGCATCTACTGAAAGAATCCCCAAAGACTGCGAAGTCACCCATAAACACCTCAACAATATTTTCCACCATATCACTAAAGATTCCCATCATGCAAAGTTGAAAGGTTTCAAGGGCATTACATAGCCTGAAAGGCATGCGACGGTAAACAAAGGTACTATAGGGACAAGTGAAGGTGGTCTTTTCCTAGTTTTCCAATGCAATCTCGATTTGATTGTAGCTGGAGTATCCATCTAAAAAGAAATAGAATGGATGTCCCGCTACTCATTCCAACACTTGGTCGAGGAATGGTGTTGGGAAGTGGTCTTTCTTTGTGCGCAGGTTGAGCCTCCGGTAATCAATACAAACTCTCCAACCAGTGATCACCAATGTTGGAATAAGCTCATTCTCTTCATTCTCCACAACTATGATTCCCGACTTCTTGGATACTACTTGCGTGGGGCTTACCCACTTACTATTAGAAATTGGAAAAAAGATGCCCACGTTAAGTAGTTTTAGCACCTCATCCCTCACCACCTCTTTCATGATTGGGTTCAACCTTCTTTGTTGTTGTTCAAAAGGTTTGGAGTCCTCTTCAAGATAAATTCAATGTGTGCAAATGAGGGGGCTTATCCCTTTAATGTCGGTAATTTTCCAACCAATTGCCCCTTGATGCCTCCTTAATACTTCCAAGATCTCTTCTTCTTGTTTTGCATCCAACGTTGAGCTAATCACCACCAGAAATGTCTCATCTTCCCCAAGATATGCATACTTCAAGTGGGATGGTAGCGGTTTCAACTCCAAATTGGGTTTTTGCACATCCGATGGAAAGATCTTCTTGTCTTAGTGTGGGAGCTTCTCAAATGTAGGGATCCACTTTTCTACCCCTTTCAAACTCTCCAATTCCTCTTGTTTCTCAACCTCCTCCATATCAACATTCTGCTTTTCTTTCAAATTTAGCATGCCCAAAAGTTCCAAGTGTTCTTCCGCCAAGGTGTCAATCTTATTGATTTTGTGTACCTCCTTATTATTCCCTGATTACTTGGACAATTTGAACACGTTGAGATCCATGGTCATGTTCTTAAATGCTAGCTTCATAAGACCGTTCTTGCAATTAATCACATCATTAGATGTGGCAAGAAAATGTCTTTCAAGTATTACAAGGATTTGGGAGTTAAAATTTGCAACTGGGTGAGTGTTAAGCACAATAAAATCAATAGAAAAGTAAAATTTATCAACTTGTACTAAAACATCCTCAACTACTCCCCTCGGTGTTCAAACACTACGATCCGCTAGTTGAAGCGTTATTGGAGTAGGCTTTAATTCCTCGAGCTAAAATTGTTGGTACACTGAGTATGGAAGGAGGTTCACACTACCCCCCAAATCAAGGAGCGCTTGCTCCACCTGACAATTTTGGATTGTTATTGCAATGGTAGGATAGTCGGGGTCTTTAAACTTTGGAGGGGTGTTTGTCCTCAAAATCGAGGTCACTTGCTCGGTGAAAAATGCTTTCTTGTGGACATTGAACCTCCCCTTTACCGTGCATAAGTCTTTCAAGATCTTTGCACATGATAGAATTTACTTTATGGCATCAAGGAGTGGAATATTGATCTTTACCTGCTTAAACATTTCAAGTATATCAGCATAATTAGCCACCTTCACAGGTGGCTTCAAACAATTAGGAAAAGGAGCAGGCATGGGAGAAACAAGAACACTTTCGTCAACTATTTTTTTCTTCTCAACCACCTCACTTTCTTTCTTCTCACACACCTCACCCTCATCGGTGTTACCCATGGTGTCTTTCTCTTTTGGCAATGTGGCCTTGGGTGGGAGCTTTGGCATAATAGTTTTATCAATTTGCTTGCCACTACAAAGGGTGGTAACCACCTTGAGTTCCTCACAACTCTCTTAAGGGCTCAGATGACTCAACGACATGTTGACCTCTAGGGTTCTCTTGGGGTTGAGCGGGAAATTTTCCTTTCTCTTGTTGTGATACCCCCATGGAGTTTTTTAATTTTGTGAGTTGGGTCCTAATGTCATAAAAAACTATGGCATTTTGATTATTAATGGTGGTCTGGTTTTGATTGAAGGTAGTCTAGTTTTGAATGAAAGAATGAACCATATCCTCCAAATTCCTCTTGTGGGGAGGTTGATATGTGGGAGGATTGGATGGTCCTTGGGAAAAGTTCTGTGGAGGTGGATTTTGGGAAAAATTTTATGTGGGTGGGGTTGATGAATACCCTTACGGATTAGTCCGGGGGTATTGGGAGCTAGATGCTTGACCTTGGGATTGAAATTGATTTTGCCTAGGAGGCGCGGAAGATGTGTATGCATTTGAATCATGAGGAGTGGGTTATCATTTCTTCAACTAAAATTCGAGTGATTGCTCTAACCCTAATTGTAAGTGTTTGAATGTGGAGAGAATGATTGCTTTATTTGGTTAAAGGCATTGACTTGCTCATGATACACTTCCTTAAGTGCCAGAATGTTAGGGCACTCCAATATGGAATGATCTACACTCTCACAAATTGAGTAGCCCTCCTCAATCTTTGAAATATTTGACACCTCGTGTCTCCTATTTATCTCAACTTGGAAATTTTGGGAAGCAAGTCTTCCCGGTCTCTCAAGTCATAAATCCCTCCCCCATGAGTTTGGCTATTCCCTTAAGGAGAAGACCTTCGTACATTGGTGGGATCAATAATGTCCCATAATTGTGCATTCTGTGCCAATGTATCAAAGTAATCTATGTCCTCATCGGGGTCTTTGTTCAAAAACACCCCATTATACATCATGTCGATGAACTGCCAATGCCCCAGTGTAATTCCTTCATAGAAGAAGCTCACTAATTGTCATGGTTCAAAGCCATGGTGTGGAATGAATTGTAATAATTCCTTATACCTATCGCAACATTGGTAGAATTACTTATTGGATTTCTCTGAAAAATTTTGGATTTGTTTTTTAGGGCAGTGGTTTTATGCACCAGGAAAAATTTGTTTAAAAACTCAGAGAGTATTTGGTTCCAAGATGTTATGGATCGAGGTCTCAAGGAATGAAGCCATATTTTTGCCTTATCTCTTAGGAAAAAGGGGAACAATTTCAGCCAAGCTATATCTTCCATACCATGATTTGTGAGGAAGATTGCAACTATTGCCTTGAAATCCTTTCTGTGCAAGTAGGGGTTCTCCTTCTCAATTCTGTGGAACCTGGGGAGTAGTTGGAACATCCCTGATTTAACTAGGAAGAGGTGAGCTTGTACCAAAAGGAGGATGCACGAGGGTAGGGTGCTTCGTGTAGGTTGAAGAAAATCCCTCATTGACCTCGCCGGAGGCTCAATGTCGATGTTGTTTCTTTCATTCACGTGAGGAGGAAATTGCATTCTCAGATTGGGCATTCTAGGTTCTTGTCCTCCCTACCCCGTTGCGTGTCTAGATTGGCACCTACATTCTCAAAATTATCACCCGCGTCCTCAATTGGGTCTTGGTCAATGTTCATATTGGGGCCCAAGGGTTGTCTAACTAGTTGATTTTGTTCGTCCCTTCCCCACATATAACAAACTAGTTAAAAATAAAGAGTGTAAACAAACAAAAGTATATACAAGGATCAACGTATCTTAGCCCATGATGAACATCACGGGACTTACCTGCGTTGTCCGAAAATCACCTTCTTGATTCAACGCTTGCCTTCCCTAGCAACGACGCCAAAAATGTGTGCTTGTTTCCGTTATAGTATATCCTAACCTCCAAACATCATCTCTCAATGCGTATAGTCTATGTGCGGAGGGGAGTGTTACTCTCCGTTGGAATGATGTCAAAAGAAAGGGCAACAAAATGGTGGGTAAATGAAATGTGTGTGTGTGTGAACAAAAATGCTCCCCAAGCGGAGATATACTTTTGCTTGTCGTGTTTTACTTGGAATCGTATTCCAAGGTCATCTTCTCAGGGACGGAGGTGTATCATCATGAAGGTGATTTTTTTGTAAAAATAAAGTGTAAAATCTTTTGTTGGTTGAAGGTTGGTTTGTGATTGTCATGAAAATGAAATAGAACAAATGTTGGCTAATCCAAAGGGTTCACTCCAATGGGAATATCAAGTGAACTTGAATCCTTCCTCCAATAAAGCATAGATGTACGATTGATTTGTGGGAAGTTAGGGACGAGATGGAAGTGAGGATCCAAGCATAAATCACGACAAGTCCACAGGATATCAAAGACTCACAATCCCATCCACCCTCTACCCAATCAAACTGATCCATCGTACTCTAAGAGGAGAATGGAAAATGAGTTGAAATGACATACCCAAGAGGAGGTCTCCCTTGGATTAGCCAACTTAAAGGCTTAGCTACTCATGCTTAAGATAAAGACAACAATGTAATGAGAAGACATTATGAAGAAATAAAGATTGGAGCTAAGTTAATGCAAAGAAACATACACTAAGAGAGAATACATTTAATACCCATTTTAAAACCAAGAAAATGAAGAACTTGAATGCATTGATGGTGAAAATTGAAGGTTAGTCATTAAGATTTAGCCAGGGTACTTGCCTTGAACCAATAAGTCTTTCTATACAAGAGTCATCTGTGTCATAGAAAGTACTCATAGTTATACAAAATACCTTAACTTTGGTAGGTGCATTCAATCATTCAATAAGCTAGCGAAATATAAAGCATTAAGCATAAACGAAATACACAAATATAACTTCCGGATGATTTATACATGTCCATCAACTCTTTCTAAAGAGTGAATTTGAAACAACTCACTCTTCATGGCTTTGGTAAAGTTAGAAAAGTGAGTGATGCTCATCACTCCAAGTAGAGGAGTTCCAAGGTAAAACACATTACACAAGGAGCCGATCTTCGATAAACAATGAGTAAATCACGTTCTACCCTTCACGGCTTTGGTAAAACTCTAGAAAAGTGGAAGAGTTTCACCCCTCTAAGGGAAGAAGGAAGCTCAAACAATGGAAGTAAAAGAAAGCAATAATACAATAAAAGAAAGTAACACTTAAAGTAAAAGAAAATAATAATACAATAAAAGAAAGTAATAATACTTTTGGAGGGTTTTTTACTGTTGAAAGATGATCCTTACAAGTCCTAAGGGGTGGTATTTATAGGCAACAAGGGACTTTGAATTACACTTTGATCCCCCTTTATTTTGAGCTTTGACAATTGTCTCCTCTTTAGTTTGTAGCTTTGACAGTTGGCTCCCTTGTAGTTTGTAGCTTTGACACAGAAAGCCCTGAAAAGAACAAAAATTAATACATTAGCCCTAATTCACACACTAAACGTAAATTGACTTATTTTGACTCTTTTAACTTTGTTTAACTAACACAATTGACCTATTAACTTGATTAAATTATGCATTAATTAGGGTTAATAAGGTTTGATAAGGTTGCTATTGTTGTTGATTCTGTGGTTATGGTGGACTTTGTGTTTGATTTATAGGTTGTGTATTTCTCCAACTAAAATTTGGATGATTCCTCCATCCTGGGTTGTAAGTTTCAAAATATGGTTTTGGATAAGGCTTATTATATGTTGGAATAACTTTAGATTGTTAAATTAAAACTTCTTAAAATGCAAGTATAATTGGACATTCTCCTGTAGGATGTTCTGACAACGCACAAATTTCACATATTTGGCCAGTAGAAGAAATACAAGATACTTGTTTAATTTTTTCATCTCTAAGACTTCTAGTTTTCGAGATAAATTAGTCATTGTAGCTCTTAAATCATCATCTTCTTTTAACACATATTTTTCTCTTTCGGATGTAGATGGTTTAGTTTCCATAATATTTGATGAAGTCGAGTCCCACTTTTGGGAACTCTCAGAAATAGTATCAAAAAAATGAAATGTCTCTTTAGAGTTTTTACTCATGAATTTCCCTTGGGCCGTCATTTCAACAAAATTTCTTATTGCAGGTGGAAGAGCATCATAAAAAAAACCAACTAAAATTCAGTTTTCAAATTCATGATGTGGACAAGCTTGAAAAAGATCTTTAAATCTTTCTCAACATTGATAAAAAGTTTCACCTTCTTTTACAGAAAAATTCATTATTTGATGTCTTAATGCATTAGTACGATGCATAGGAAATTTTTTTTTGAAAAACTTAGTTTGCAAAACTTGCTAATTTGTGATAGAATTTGCCCTTAAAGAGTTAAGTCATTTTTTAGCTTTATCTTTCAAAGACAAAGGGAAATGTTTTAATTTGACCATTTCAGAATTATCTTGCAAAGTTCCACAGACTTCTTCAAATTTTTGCATATGCACATAAGAGTTTTCAGTTTCAAAACCATGGAATTGTGGTAATAACTGTATTATTCCTAGCTTAATATTAAGATTTGGAGCGTCTGATGGAAAACCAAAACATGATGGAACATTGGTACGTGTAGGATGCAAATATTCTCTTAAAGGTCGGACATTTTGAACTACTTCTTGCTCTCTCTCCCTAGGTACGTTTTGAGCCATACTTAATTCAAATGATGCTTGTGTAGATGAAGATGATGAAGACGAAGGAAATGGCTGATTTACATAACCTACTAAGGAATGAACATACGTAAACTATTAAAAGTAAACAAACACCCTATAAACATATAATAAAAGTAAACAACTTCCCTATTAATTTAATTTCAAATACTGAAACTCTCCGGCAATGGTGCGAAAAACTTGATTTGACCTGTTTTATATAATACACCCAAGTATAAGTGATCAAATTATAGTTTTCTCGATTTAAGTCCAAGATCAATCGCACGAAGGGTTTTAATAATTGGAATTTAAAATAAGAACAGTGAAGTTATTGTTAAAGCAGTGTAACATAAGATAGCTTGTGAAGTGGACTTAGATTTATAACTAATTTAAGTAAATAAATTATTAAAATACAATAATATGAAAAGTACCCTTTAGTTGAAGGATTCCATATGTTTTATATTGGTTAAGGACTGGAAATGCCACCTTACAACAATTAACTTCAATATCATTTGGAAGTCAACTGGTAGGTTTAATGTATATATAAACCAAAACACAGTAATTGTTTAGGTTAGGTAGTGGTATATGTGACAATTAACTAATCCAAGTAAACCAGAAGGTCAAGCCATTCAGGAGGATTACTTGAATTACTCAATTGACAATATTATATTATGTATAGGTTAAACAATCCTAGTAATCCAGAGGGTCAAGTCATTCAGGAGGATCACTTAGGTTATTCATTTGACAACTCTTATATCATGTATCAGTTAAACAACCCTAGTAATCCAGAAAGTCAAGCCATTCAGGAGGATCGCATAGGTTATTCTTTTGACAACTCTTATATCATGTATCAGTTAAACAACCCTAGTAATCCAGAAGGTCAAACCTTTCAGGAGGATCACTTAGGTTATTCATCGGACAACACTTATATCATGTATCAGTTAAACAACCCTAGTAATCCAACAGGTCAAACCATTCAAGAGGATCACTTAGGTTATTCATCTAACAATTGTATCATGCAACAGTAAAACATCCTTAGTGCACCAGAAGGTCAAGCCATTCAAATGGAACACTTTAGATATTCCATTGACAGGTTGATGATTCACTGATGACATAATTTTGGGCTACGTAGTGAACTGAAAGCATTGGATATGCCGAGACTTAACCCGTTTATAACCAATCAATCAAATTTTACGTAACACCTAATTACGTACTTCACTGTATCATGTATGAAGTACATAATAATAGATAGTATGGTATAAAATATTAAGTATTGTTCGGTGTTCATAACCGTGAGCATATTATAAATATATAGATATTAATAAAGCATAATAAAACATCAGCATTTCCATAACTTAACCAATAATATACATATGTTTACTCCTCACTGAAGGGTATAAGTAAACTACTCACACTCCATTGCTATAAACAAGCAATAAGTGCAGGTAATTCTCAATACAATACTAGATAAAAGACATTGACACCCCTTTTCCAAGGAATAACTAAAATACAACCACCCTTAATATCAGTTAAGACACAAAAGGTGGCGGCAGTTCAATTCTCCAAGTAAAAATGCATAATAGAAATATTGAAATACAGAATTCTGGCTGGAGAGTAGGTTGGGCAAGGTTTCACTTTGGAATTCTTTTCTCTCTTCCTTGCTTTCTCTTTGAATTTTCTTTGGAGCTCTTTTGAATTCTCCCTGGACTCCCTCTCTATCTTTCTCTCGGTTGAAGAAGATCAAGGGGCCTATTTATAGGCCAATGATGGGAGCAGGAGGTGGAGGATATACTTGAACCGCTTGAGAGGACCATCCAGACGCCACCACCACCGTCCAGAGGATGCTAGTTTGCTGAAAAGGTGGTGCTGATTTTATTTTTGTTCTGGTGATTTCTTGGTTATATTACACTTGCCTTCCTTGTTAGTTTAAGCTTTAATAGATTGCTTCTCACAATTTTCTATAATTCCACACAAAACCCTGAAATTTTAAACAATACATACATAAACCCTAGTTTACGCACAAACCTTAATTTACAATGTTTAACTATTTTATCTTAAAATTTTAACTTATTTAACTATTCACATACTAATTAGGGTTAATCACACTCCCCAAATTAGACTTTACCAGTCCCTAGTAAATAAATAAAAATTATTCACAATATAAGAATAAAATACAAACAGAATAAAATCATTTTCGTAGATTTTTTACGATTGCATTTAGCATATGCAATAAGCTGTTAAACCCCTATGTGATCCCCAATGGATGAGTTTTGACTCGTGAAGGGTTTTTGGTGAAGCTACCCACAAACTTTGATAGTTTGGATTTAATAATTCATACTTTTCACAAATAAAATTAAATCAATATTCCTTATGCATTGCTAGAATATTTTCTTTTTTTGATCACTATAAGAGTAACACACGTTAGTTGCAACATTATCCATATATTTTTTATAAAAATTTGTGTGTGTGTGTAATGATTTCTTTATTTCAAAAATCACTCAAGAAATATTACCATCTTTCATGGCAGTCTTGATGTCAATCCTCTCCTATAATACACTCAGCAAAGAATACATTTACGTTATAGTGACTATTCACTTAGTAATTACATGTGATTTGAATATTGTTGACAAAGCAAATAATATCACATGTAATATAAATGAACGATTATTTGAAAAGATTTGGAATATGACATACTCTCATGGAAGGATATTAACACTACATTAGGCTTATGATCAACATTTTCCTTTTTTGGATTAATAGGATTAATACAGATGCATGATCTCCGGAATCAAAAAGGACTTTTTTAGGGTTGTAATGTGGCCATCGGTTTAGGGTTTTAGAAATGACGTCAGTGGGATTCAAAAAGCTATAATGTTGTGGCACACCTCTTCCTAGCTTTCTAAGACTTTGCACATCCATTCTTTTCATTTTTCACTTTCTTCGCTCTTTTCTTTCTTTCTTTCTCTTTTTATTTTCTTTCACAAATTTTCTTTTCTCTAAACAATAAATACCCCTTTCTTTTCTTTGCTTTTTTTTTTCTACCTCTTTCATTTTGTGCTTTTCGGTATCATACTGATTTAGAAAAGGGTGTAAGAAAGTTAGATAGAAAAGGAAGGTTTTTATACATTTTTGTTAGGTTTTTATACATTTTTGCTAGGTTTTTATATATTTTCATGTGGCTCGGGTATTTTTCAGGTTTCATGAAAAGAATTTATACTCTTTTAGGCTCAATCACGACTAACTAAGGATATAATTTTGTAAAACAAATGGTCAAGACTCAAAATTAATTGAAAATGGCCTAAGATCATTTTTCAAAAATCATACACCTTCTTAATTTCTAAGTGAAAGAATTTTAAAGATAATGTTAACAATACAATCTAATGAGTGTTAATCAAAACAAAACTAATGAGATTATTCAAAGAAAATTGTGACACTCCAAAAATCGAGAGTCCTTTTATCAACTGTTGACCACTTGTCAACCCGCGGAAGTACCTGTGATTGTCGTACCACCTGACATCATGTCAAAGCTAACCCCTTACCCAGGACTATACCCACACAACCGTGGTTCTTTACACAGTAATGTATAGCCATTTTATCCCATAGGACACCCTTGACCAAAAGGAAAGATTGCTTAAGAACTGAGGGAAGGAATTCAAAAATTTGAAGTTTTGTGAAAACCTTCCGAAAGATCGAGCATACTGGAATCCTATCTTTAAGAAAAATGTGTCGACCTTCTGGAAGGTGTGTTCAACCTTCCGGAAGAAGTTACACACTGTATTCCCTCATTTTAGAAAAAAGTGAAGACCTTCCGGAAGGTTAGAATCGACCTTTTGGAAGGTTCACCCACTGTTCAACAATTTTTTCTTGTCTTTGTCCAAACCTTCCGAAAGGTTTGTTGCGACCTTCCGGAAGGTTTTGCCCAGAATTGTCTGTTCACCTATTTTTCAATTCCAATTCATTCCAAACCTTCCCACAAACATACCAAACATGCTTAGTAAGGTTTTTCTCATAAAACATGATCCATACTAGTTCTATTACATACAATTCCACATATTTACACATCAAAATGGAGTTTTCATAAAAACTTTACAAAATGAACTATAAAAGCCACAAATCGGCTTTCTTCATCCTTGAGGCTCGAAATGGGAGCCGTCTGCCAGTGTGAACCCCGTACCTGAAATGTTTTCCCACAAAGGGTGAGCTACGCTCAATAGAGTATCTACTAGATAGGCTACTCCTCAACCTAAATGCATATGAAATGTTCACATGCTAACAATCCACAATTTCATAACATTCCAAGCAAGAATATGTATCTAATGTTGGAATTTAAGATGTCATACTATGGAATGAGATGAGACTCAGTCATGCACATCAACCCGAGCCCTTCCCAACTCCTCAACACATGCAAGTGCTAATATGCACGAATTTTTCATTTATGTTGCACATCAAATGACATTCACTAATCTAGGGTCTTTGTAGGGGTGGATGTTTATGGACTCACACCAAGGGTCACCCAACCCACACAGAATTCACAGACTTCTACCAAGAGTTCTGCATACACCCACACACTTCATGGACTGAACCAAGGGAGTGCGTATCCCATCAACGGGCCTTGCACCCGAGGGATCTTCTAGCTCTTCTTGCTAACCACAACCCTAATCACCATGCAATCTGTGAGACTTGGCCAGATTTTCGACCAAGCTTACTCGACAACAATATGATGCTCAATATGCTATAGATGACATATGAACAATCTCAATACATATTATGGATAATTTCATTCTAAACATATTATTTCCATAATCATCAATTTCAATATATCACAAGCATGTGTATTTACATCAACTATTTTTAGAACACCACTTCCAAGCATGTTATCACACAATCATGCTAGCAACACTTTGAATTTATTAAGGCATAATGTAAACACATTGCTCACATATCACACTTCTCAAAGAAATTTCATTATGCAATTCACATATACTCAAGTTCGCGATAGAGTTTGCCCTACCCATTTCCTATGCCCATTTCACCAAACCACCAACAATAGGCAAGTGATATTTAAATCTATCAACCTACCCATTTCATATAAACATCCTGGGTTTGGAATACACCTAAGTAGGAGGGAACCCTACCTCTTAAAGCGTGGAGAACACCCATAGGAGGTTCCAAGAACCCGCTTTTAGCCCAAATCCTCACTTTTCCAAAATCCTGAACTTTGACCTTCGGTAAAACTCGACCTCCTTGGTATGGTTTTATAGCTCTCGGCGAAGAGAACAAATTTTGTTCTTGGCTCGAGTGGATTTGAGCACTCAATCTCTGTAGATCATAGAGAGAAGGTGATGAATCCAAGCTCTTTCCCTCTCTTCCTCTCTCACGTATAACCGACTGAAGAAATAGGGGAGAAATCAGATTTTCCCCTCTATTTATACCCTTTAAATACTTGGCTTACAATGCGCCATACGATCCTTTATTTTTCATATTCGTTTTCATCTTGAAACAATTAGATTTCATTCTGGTTCGAGTTCAAAATATTTTTATTTTAACTCACCTTTAATTATTTCCCAACCTTCACCATTTTGTTTAAAAATTTCATCATTGGATCACCCGAGGACCGATCACCTCGTAAAACGTAAAAAATCCGACTGTCTTAAAATTTGACAAAAATTGACAGGGTAACTAGATTTCACGAGACGAATCCAATGATGAGGTCTGTTTCGTCATCCGAGATCTAAAAAATTTAGGTTTGTAACCCGTACCATAGTGACAAATTACTATTTTGCCCATTTGTAACAAAAGTTCAAATTTACCTAGGTTTTACAAAAATTTACCGTTGAATCGAAGATTCTTATTTGAGCAGATGAAGAATATCTCTCCAAGAAGGATTGGCTCAAATTCTGCAATTGGTTTTACATCTCCACTATATATGTAAAAAGTGTAATATTTCACATGGTTTCTAAACTATAGAATTCTATTTGTGCTCATAAGAATAAGTTTAAACAAAAATATTAAGATAATATTCAACTAATATATGAAAATCCCTGCGTGATCAAATTAAGGTTATTCTCGCTAAGCATGGTAATATTAAGCTAATTCAACTGTGACTTATATGAAATAATCCTCCAAACTTAAAAATATGAGTTCCACATTAACTAACAAAAGCAAATTTAAATATAATCAAGTCCAATGGTGAGGTGCGTTTCATCCTCCGAGCTCTAGAAACAATTAAGCTTTCAACCCATAACATAGCGACTAATTACCATTTTGCCGTTTTTTTTTAGTAAAGTTCAATTTTTTTTTGGGTTTTACTATCTTCCTCCCTTAAAGAAATTTCATTTCTGAAATTTACACACACATGCACATTCAATCACATGTATATGCAACAAGTCATCTAATACTACATGACTATAGGAATGTACCCTCATTCTGGAACAAAAATGGATATCTAGCACGTATAGTGTCCTCATGTTCCGATATCACCTCCTCCACACTATGGTGCTTCCAAAGCACCTTCACCAGCCTCACAATTTTGCCTCAAAAAACATGCTCTTGGTTATCCATGATACGCACTGGTCCTTCTTCGAAGGTCCCATCCACATCAACAACTAGCTCGCCCCAATCTATGACATGTGTAGGATCTAGAGTGCACTTATGGAGCATGGAGATATGGAACACCACGCGAACACCAGATAGATTTGGTGTTAATGCCAACTAGTAACTGACTGTGCCAACCCTCTTGAGTACCTCAAAGGGCCTGATATACCTCGGTGACAACTTCCCTCGCTTCTTGAACCTATCCACTCCTCTCTTTGGCATCACCTTCAAGAAGACATGATCACCAACCCCAAACTCTAAAGGTCATCGCCGATTGTTAGCGTAGCTCTTCTGGAGGCTCTAAGCCATGAAAAAGTGCTTTCGTATGAAATTTACCTCCTCCGAGGTGTCTCTAATCAAATCCAGACCCATAGAAGGTCTCTCTCCAACCTTCGTCTAACAAACCGAAGAATGGCACGACCTCCCCTAAAGTGCCTCATAGAGTGTCATCTGTATACCCTCTTGATAACTGTTATTATAAGCAAACTCCACTAAAGGTAATTAATCCTCCCAACTACCCTCGAGATTAAGGACACATGCCCATAACATATCCTCTAAAGTCTGGATAGTCCTCTTTGACTAACCGTCCATTTAGGGGTGAAAAGCGGTGCTCATCATCAACTGTGTCCCTATAGCCCGCTAGAAACTTTTCCAAAAATGGGTTGTGAACCTGGGGTCTTGATCCGATACAATAGATATGGGTACCCCATGCAACTGGACTATCTCCTATATATACAACCTACATAATTCCTATAGTGTGAAGGTCATCCGCACTGTCAAAAATGTGTGCTAACTTCATAAACTGGTCCACTATCACCCACACTGCGTCATGCCCTCGCCATGTCCATGGCAAATGGGTCACAAAATCTATAGTGACGTGTTCCCACTTCAACTCAACCACCTCCAAAGGTTGGAGCAACCTGCTAGTCTCTAGTGGTTAGCCTTGATCTACTGATACGTGAGACATCTACTAGCAAAGTCTCCGACGTGTTTCTTCATCCCACTCCAATAATACTGGCCGAAGATCGTGGTACGTCTTCGTGCCATCTGGATGTATAGCAAAACGGGAGGAAAGGAACTCCCTAAGGATATCCTATCTCAGATCCATAGACTGGAGAACCACAACCTTTCTCCTGAGCAGAAGGTTGCCATTTGTGTGAATGGCCCAGCCCTTGTTACTCGTACCTAACTGTACTTGATCCCTGATGAAAAATATCTCCATATCTTGGCCCTAAGACTCGATCACTCTGCTTAATAAGGAAGGTGTAGCCACTAAACACTACAAAGTGCCTAGAGATTGACCCCATGTAGTGTAGCTTGGACTATTCTACTGTCTCGAGCATCTACCACTCCCAGAAAGCTATAATAGCCAAAATCCCCATGACTTTCGACTGAGTGCATCAACCACCGTATTTACCTTACCGCGATGATAATGCAAAGTAAAGTCATAATCCTCCAAGTACTCCATCCACCTACGTTGCCTCATGTTGAGATCCCGTTGAGTGAAGATGTACTTCAGATTCTTATGGTCCAAAAATACCTCCAACTGTTCTCCATATAAATAGTGGAACCATGCCTTCAAGGCAAAGACAATGGCTACTTACTCCATGTCATGTGTGAGATATTTTTTCTCATGGTTCTTTAGCTGTCGAGAACCATAAGCCACCATGCTCTCAAATTGCATCAAAACACACCCAAGTCCGTCTTTGGAGGCATCATAATATACTAAATACCTTTGTCCCCTCTCCAAACTATCAAAATTGGAGCTAAAGTAAGCCTACTCTTCAACTCTTGGAATGCCCTCTCACACGAGTCATCCCACTGAAATTTAACCTCCTTCCTGGTCAACCTTGTCATAGGTGTTGGTAATTGGGAGAAGTCCTCAATAAACCTCCAGTAATATCTTGTCAATCCCAAGAAACTATGTATCTCGAAGACTGGCTTAGGCCTCCCCCAACTCATGACTGCCTCAACCTTTTTTGGGTCAATTGACACACCCGAAGTCAACACCACGTGTCCTAGAAATTTTACCTACATCAGCCAAAATTCACACTTGCTGAACTTAATGTACAACTGGTGGTCTCTCAAGGTCTGGAGAACAACCCTCAAGTGACCCTTGTGTTTCTCCTTTGACTTAGAATATATCAAGATGTCATCAACGAAGACCACGACCAATTGATCAAGATAGGGTTAGAACACCCTATGTATGAGATCTATGAATGTAGTAGGGGCATTCGTCAATCCAAATGGCATCACTGCGAACTCGAAATGCCCATATTACATCCTAAACACTGCCTCAGGGATATCTACCTCCTTAATCCTCAACTAATGGTATAACATGCATAGATTTATCTTGAGGTAGACCTGATTCAACTATTGGTAGTCTATATATAGCTGAAGGGTCTTGTCTTTCTTCTTGGCAAACAATACCGGAGCGCCCTAAGGTGAGGTACTCAATCTAATGAAAATCTTATCCAATAACTCTTGAAATTTAACTTTGATTTCTTGCAACTCTACATGTACCATTCTAGGTGAAGTCATAGAAATAGGGAATGTAGCAGGTTGCAACTCAGTGGTGAATTCTACATGCCGATATGGAGGTAATTCTGATAACTCATCCAAAAAAACATTTGCATACTCAAAAACCACTCAAAAAAAAATCTGCATACTCAAAAACATCTGCATCTAAAAAAACATTCTGATAACTCTCTTGTCTCCTCATCTTCAAGCATAAGGCTTGCAAGCCAACCCATCAACTGCCCATGCCAACGGAAATCATAAACTACTTGGGGTAATACATTGTGTTTTTTCCTCATGAAACTTGAAATGAACCCCCTCCAATGTAGGTAGTGGCACTCTTTCTATTACAATCAATGATGATTCGATGTGCTGCCAACCAATCCATCCCGAAGATGACATTAAACTCTAACATATCTGTGACTCTAAGATCGATGTTGAGGAGAGTCCTTGAGATCTCTAGCTCACACCCCTGGCATATCTGATCAATGTATACCCTAGCTCTTAAAGGAGAACTCACATGCAATGGCTCTTCCAAGGACTTAACCTCTAAGCACAAATCATTTACACATGATGCAACTATAAATGAATGAGATGCACTAGAGTCAAACAATACCCATGCTCATAAGCGAGAGAGTAAGAATGTACCTTGAATTATCGACTGATCCACTGGCTCAGTTTGAGGTGTGATGGCGTAGACTCGCCCTTGGGTCCTCAAAGTCCCAGTCTGAAAGCCTTGTTCTCAGTCTCGGCTAATGCCCTATCCTATCTGGCATGATTGTGGAGTCCTCGCTCGTAAAGTGGTAGGGACCTGTGCAGCAACTTGGAACTTGATTTGACTCCCCTAGCCTAAGGTGGGGTAGGGAGGAATAAAATAGGTTTGTGGATGCCCCACTGATGATTGGGACTAAGATGCCCCATAGCTTTGGGTTCACTGCCTCTGAGGACAATCCCACTTCATATGCCCCGGTTGGTGGCATATGAAACAAGTCCTCTGGCTTACCTGATAGGAAGCCCTAAAGTTTCTGCCCCCTTAGCAGGATTAACCTTGGCCTTGGCCTTGATAGCTATGGCCCTACCCTGGATGCTCTTATAGGGTAGAAGTCTTTTGCTTCTTCCCCAAACTAGAAGAAAAGTATTAGCCCTCATTCTTCTTGTCCTTAGCACTGGCCTCTTGGATGTTGTTTGCATTCTCAATGGCCATGGCTATCTCGACTATTAAGTCCAAACGTTATAGGCAATTGCCCACAATCTTCCCCCAGATAGACAAATTCAAACCATCCTCAAACCTCCTCACTTTGGCCAAGTCTATGGCCACATAGTCATCGGCAAAATAGGCTAACTTGGTGAACTTAGCCACATATTCCATCACTGTCATAGTCCCATGCTTCAAATCCAAGAATTCTCAGGATTTTTCTTATCAAACAGCCAATGGAAAGTACTTGCCCATGAAGAGCTCATGGAACTCTCCCAATGTTATTGCCTCTAGGTTCTTCAAGGCCTGTGCCCAATCCCACCTTAGATGGGCCCCTCCCTCAAATTGGAACGTGGCTAACCTTATCTTAGTGGTATCGGATGTGACCTCTATAGCCTCTAAGATCTTATCAACTTGTTAAAATCAATGGTCAGCCATCATCGGATTTTCCCTCCCATGAAAGTAGGTGGCTTGTGTGCCTTAAAATTTTGGAGGTCACTCGATCCCCCTTGCCCCAAGTTGGCGCTAGTTTGTGCAAAGGTAGTCGCCATTATGCCTATAGCCTCCATGAAGGCTTGTTGGTTAAAAGTTGGTGGTAGTTGGTTGTTGTTCCGCCCACCTCATTGACCATTTTGATCTCCTCTCCCTCTATTTGCCATCTACACACACATAAGATAGCAATAGAGCACTAAATTAGTAACCTGAAGTAGGGACCAAAGTCAAAACATTGACAGTTTTCTCTTCTTGTCTCACAAGTAAGATGTGTGCCACCCACTAGTAGACATCCATACTATGAACCTTTTCATTCTTTTTTTTTTTTGACCCTTAAGGTTTTGTTTTCTAACCCTGGTGTCTCATTTCCATACATATTCAATCATACATATAATTCACATGACACATAACATGTAGCAGTTAATGCAAATAACATGCAATGTATAAAGGATGTAATGAACTAGACCCATGCCGTAGTTAAATCGAGAACCTAGGCTCTAATACCAAGTTGTGACACCTCTAAAATTAGGGGTCCTTTCTTAACCCATTGATCATCTGTCAACCAAAGAAGTACTCGTGCATGCCGTATAACCCGACATCAAGTCATCATACGACTATTCCAAGGTAAAATGTACAACAATTTGCCCTTACTATTACTCCAAATTCATCCTTTAACCAAGAAAGCTCAATGCCCAAAAGCTTGGCAAAGTTATTTTAAAATTTTAAAAATTTAATAGGAGGTACCGTTACCTAATTTACTTGGTACTAGTACCTGAGCATTGTGTTTGCCTACAACTAGTACCAGTAAGTGTGGTACTAGTACCTGGGTTCGCTGCCAGTAAGCTATCAATAGCTGAGCTCACTGCCAGCAAGCTGCGGGCACCCCACAACTTGCTATCGGTACCTGAGCCCACTAGAATTGTGGTACTGGTAGCTAATCAACTTGCTACTAGTACTAGGGCCCCATTTTTTCCCAATTCAATCTTTTTTTCAATTTCAACTCACCCAATCTCATACAACATTCACCCAAACTCATATAACATCAAATTTTCCACAAAATGTATTTCATATAAGTTCATTTTACAATCCTTTAAACAATATTACATGTCCAAAGCCAATTACACAAATCGATTTACAAAAATGCAACTTAAAGCCACATTTTAGCTTCTTCTCAACAAGGTCCCATGTGAGGGTCGTCTACTGGTGCTTGTTCTACACCTGAAATATTGTTCCCATAAAGGGTGAGCCACACTCAATAGAGTATCTTCTAAAGAGCCTACTCCCCAGCCTAGATGCATATTAAATGTTCACTTGCAATTCGACAACCAAACAAGCATTCATCCAAGAATATACAATTTCAAGAAATGAATGTCACAAATGCTATACCATGTTATGAGGTGAGACTCACACATGTAACACAACACGAGTCCTTCATCGGATCTCACAACACATGCAATGTCATGCGCATCTATCCAGACATTCCACACCCCTGCCATTGATGTTACACATCCAATGACCATTTATAAATTCTGGGCCTTTCTTGGGGTGGGTATTTATGAACTTCCACCAACGGACACCCAATCGACACGACATCTATGGATTTCCACCAACGGCTCTACGTACACCGACACACTTTATGGACTCAATAACAATAGAGTAGGTATCCAAATCACTAGGTCTTGCACTCGAGAGATAATCTAACCCTTATTGCTAACCCCGACCCTATTTTAAATGGAACTTGTGCGACTCAATCAAACATTGGTCCAACTTTTCTGAGACCACACATCATCCACCAAGAATGGTGTTTGATCAACACCATACACACACCCACACCCACACCCACACCCATGTCACATGTCCACAAATGTGATACTTTTCGTGCATATCCAATATAATGTACAATTGCAATTCCATTGTCATGTTCGTCATATCATGCGTATATCATGACATAGACAATTTTCACAATGTCAATTATATCATGAGCATTTAATCACATTCCACAATTTCCTCCGAGCATATTATATCAAGTCCATTCAATTAACATGCTTCATCATTCCTCAGCATTTTATCAAACATCCATTAAAGCACATAATCATGTAACATATAATCATGCCAACGCATCACATTATCTATGAAATTCCCAAAGCAAGCAATTTCAACAAATTCAATTTATACAAAAATTGGTTTAACATGTTTTATACCCATTTTTCATACTCTAGTCACACTAAGAATATGTCTAGACAAGAGATATCATCTCTAATCATGTTACCCACTTTATACGTGAAACCTAGGTTGAAAATAAGCCTAGCTAGGAGAAGAACCCTACCTCTTGAAGCGTAATATGTGTGGTGGAAATTCCAAATCACCCAAATCAAACTTCAAACCTTGATTTTTCAAAAATTCTGATCTTGAGACTTTGGCAAAACCGGAGATTTTTTGGTACATAAACGTAGCTCTTGTCGCGTAGAACACTTTTTGTTCTTGGCCTGAAGGAATTTGACAAACGGTTAGCCCTAGATCGCAATGAGATTTCCTTGAGTTTCTCTCTCTTCCTTTCCCCCCTCTCTCTCTATCAAAAATAGGTTGAGAATATGGGGTAAAATATGGTTTTCCCCCCTTTTATACCCCTCATTTGCTTGGTCCTCGTTGCGCCAAACATCCTGTCTTTTTTTGATCTAATTTTATCCCGAATCAATTAAATTTCATCACATGTTATGTTCAATATATTTTATTTGAACTAAATTTAAATTATTTTTCATATTTTGTGATTAAATCCTGATCACATTTATTTTAATCGCGTGACGCCCAATCGTATCATAAAACGCAAAACATTTGATTGTCTGAGAATTCAACGAAAATTTATTGCATAACTAGATTTTGTGAGACGAATCCAATGATGAGATCCATTTTGTCATCCGAGCTCTAGAAAAATTTTGATTTTCAACCCATATTGTAGCAGCTAATTACCATTTTGTCATTTTTCGTAAAAGTTCAATTTTTCTCGGGTTTTACAATCTTCAAATAATGAGTAATCTATGATACCAACGATATATATAGTGCAAACTTGCAGAATTACATCAAATACACTACTCAGTCACAACCCTTATTAAAAATAGTACTACAAACTCAATGCTTATTACCTAACACATGTTCAGCTCAAACAAATTAGTTAGTTTATTGATTCATCATCAAAAGTGTTAGTTCTTTATTTATTATTTATGATGACTTGCATTAATTCTAAGCTATTAATTGAATTATTCCTTGATTTTATGCTTTGATTGGTCTTTAGTGTTTGGTGAATTTTCAGGTAAAACAGGTGAATAAATCAAAGTGATTGGATAGTTGACCAGACGATTGAAGATTGCAAGGAAATCAAGGGGACCAAAGTGTGATTAGCTACGAAGTCAATGGTCAACAACAAATAGAGTTCTAGATAGATAGATGCGTCCATACATAACTTCTACATTCGGATGCAATGATTGAAATAGAGATACTCTTGAAGACTGAAGGTATATTTGGGATTTTGAAAATACATAAGACTTCTATCCGGACGTAGCCATTCTATCTGGATGTAGCTGATCAAGATGGCAATTCTAGAGCTTTTGCACAGTTCAGACATGGAGATATGTGCAGATAATAATTTGATGATATAGTGTACCACCGTTAGGACGCATGCCTTCCGTTCAGACACATGTGTTGACCAAGTCAAACACATAGAATTTTTAGACTTGCGTCCAAACACAGTTGTTCCATCTAGACGCTCCTATGGGAATCAACTTCCCTTAGCTTTGACCTGTAGAGGTTTATAATAACTTTTATTCCGATTTTTATGATTTTATTGATATGTATAAATAATGGGAGAGCTAGCCTTAGGAATATCTCTTCCTTAGACTTTCTTTTCCCATTTATTGAGAAGAACTTACTCATGGCCTGTAAGTAATCCTTTTGGATTATCTAGCTAGGGTGTGGTTTTTAAGATTGTATGTTGAATAGATTATTTAATTCAAATACTCTTTATGGTTGTTGAATGATTTATCTTTCTAGTATTATCAGATTGAATGAATGATTTTTATTAAAGTATTATACTCTGTAAACTTATTTGTTTATTCATTTGTGGATTGAATTCTTGGCATAAATAAATCTTATAATTCTCTACGAGTCTATAATACTAGTTTTTTAATTCATATATTCATATCAATCAAAAGTGATTTTCAAAGTATATAATCTGATTGATTAAACTAACGTTGGAAGTCAATTGAGACATAATGTAATTGCATAAATATATACTTAATATACATGAATGATACTAGATCCCTAAGTTAGAGAATATCCTACCTTTATAGCAAATTTCCTATAGCTTGTTTTGTTTAACCAATGCCAATTTCTCTGAATTATTCCTTCTTTTTACCTTTTCTTATTTCAACCAAATTCTCTATGAATCGACCTCGATCTCACCAACTTATTACTACTACTGACCACCTGCACTTGGGTGTACCATTTTCAAATTCAATCAAGTTTTTGGCGTTATTGCCAAAGAACATTGAGAGGATACAGAAGCCAAAAAGAGGAATTTGCCTTCACAACAAGGCACTTGGAGAGCTTTGATCTTTTGGAGAATTGCTAGTAATTGTTCTATTTCTTGTTGATTAATTTTTATCTGTTAGTTAGTTGTTAGTTTATTTGTTTTTATTCACAATCATTAATTAGTTTTATAGTTGCATGTCTGGTAGGGATACCTTAGATTTTGATATTGAGTCCCCATTTAAAGAATCCATAGGATCCATTGGTTTGTCTGCATCATTAGAGTCTAATCAATCAATTCTTGCCCCCACCTTTGATCTTAGTAGAATAGACAGTGAAATGGGAGACCCTACAAACATTCGTAACCGTGTTCAAGAGGTTGACCAACAGGTTAAAACTCTTAGGGATTATCTACACCCCACAAGGAGTAGTGTCCCATCATGTTTTGCTTTCCTAGAAAATGCACAGAGGGTCATGGTGAAACCTTGCACTATCTAACTTTTGACATAATTTCATGGCCTTGATTCTTAAAAATCTTAACTTCAAATGAAGAAATTCGAGGAGGTATACAGGACCTTTCAGGATAGTTCTGAGTTAGTGAAGCTAAAGCTTTTCCCTTTCTTACTGAATTATAAAGCCAAGTATTGGCTTAATATTTTGAAACCACACTCTATCTTGGATTGGTCTGCATTGTAGAAAGAGTTCTTTAAAAAACATTTCCCCATTCACTGGACAAATGCTTTAAAACTTCACATAATGAATTTTTTGGTGAAAGATAGGAAAACATTTTATCAATGTTGGGAGGGATTCAAAGATCTCCTCCGTGCATGTCCGCACCATGGGTTTCAAAGTTGGACACTTTGGGGTTTTTCTATGATTCTCTCTCTACCCCTATGCATCAATTTGTCGACATGATCTCATCGGGAGATTTCATGGATAAAAACCCCATCTAGGCTTTTAAGTTTTTTGATACGTTATCTGAGAGTTCCCAATGTGGGACTTGGCCTTGCCAGTCAGTTCTGAGAATAAGTAGACCACTTTCTAAGGGGGAAAGTATTTGTTAAGAGGGGATGATGATCTGAGGGCTAAGATGGTCTCTTTGTCTCGAAAGCTTGAAGCTCTAAAGATTAAGAAGGTCAATGAAGTTCCTGCTATGCCACCCCATTGAATGTATTTGTGGGATATGTGCTTTAGTGGGACATTTTACTGAAGAGTATCCTAAAATTCCTGCTTTTCTAGAAGTCTTGTTGGAGCAATCCAACATGGTTTTTGGCTACCAAAATCCATATAATAACCTCTACTCCAAAAACATACAATCAAGAGCAGAGGCAACACCAAAATTTTAGTTAGAGGGTGTTAGTAATATGCCCTAAGTTCAATCAAATTGATGTAATTGGGAGTGTACTAACAACATTCATTATATATTTTATTAATACAAGGCAAGTTTATTTATATCATGATGTTGTTTTTATATTACAAACATGATATGGTCCATAAAGTTTAAGTTAAGAAGATATTTTCTCAAGTGTTGGGAAGATGATAATTATACTTCTTAGTACTTAACTCTTAAATGTTCCTATTTATAGAATTACTATTTGGGCGATAAGTAATTTGGATAGAATAGCATATACTATGCTTGTTCACATATGATATGAAGTGGCTTGTCTCATGTCATTAGTGTAGAGTTACTAAAACAAGTGTATGGGTTCTTGTTAGAGAACAAGTACACTGAGGGTGATCATTGATATCGAATTTTACATACTTTTCAATGTAAATCCTAAGTTATAGTTATGCTTATGGTCATTAGACTACAGACACCATGGTTGTCTTGTGTATGTGTTTCTATACTTTAACCCTATAACACATCCATATACTAACCATGTGTTTGGACTTGTATTGTTAGGTATAGTTAGACATATATCGAGACTTATTAGTGTACAATATGTAATCTATCACTCTTATTAAAAAGGGAGTATGTCCTATGTGATCTTCTTGGATATTACTCATGCAGTCCTTAGCCAAGGCAGAATGATAATTATAAAGATTTTCTAATTGATCATTAAGAGTGTTACTCTTAAGATCAAACACATAAGAAATCCATATCTTAGTAATTCAATTGGGGCATTGTATGATAGAAAGATTGAATTGTATGACAATTGTATATTGAATGGGTTTTTTACCTACTTCATGCTATCCAGGGGTCGATCATGATATGTTGTTAGGTGTCACTCATGATTAATAGAAGCCCAAAGAATAAATTATATTTATTTTTATAAGGGAGAATTAAAATATTTTTAATTCAAATTAAATTAAAAAGAGTTTTAATGTGAGATACTACTTGGAAATAGTATCTAATTTCTACAACAAGGTATGATTGAACCAATAGGATCACACACAATAGAATTGATTAGAAGCTAATGGATATAGAAGACGAAAACCAATTAAGAGTTAATTGAGATCAATACTTAATTAAGAGTTAATTGAGAATTTATCATTACTTATGATAAATAAAGAGGATCCTTATGTGATTCTTCATTCACACACATCTTTTATATATGTAGAGAGGTGTGAGCCTCTTTCAAGTGACTTATCATATTATCTCTTTCTAGCACAAGAGTTATCTCAATAGATGTACCTCTCTATATTTCTCTCTAGTTTTGATGGTGTTGAAACTAGATTAGATTCAAGAGTTGAACCTCATTTTCTTCAAGAGTTGAAGATTAAATCCACAGTTTGTCAATTCGTGTGGATACCAGTAAAGGCCAAACACTCGTGAGGCTCAGGGTAAAGATCTTGTTTGGGTTTGTAGATTTGATTTTGTAAAGCCTTGGAGTTTGTTAAAGCATGCTTCAAGGGTAATACACTAAATCCCACTTATAGATCATACATCTAGTATTTTACGGTTTGTATTATTTTGACCATGGGTAGAGCTTGTGCTAAAGGAATTGAAAATTTTATTCCCCCTGCTATATTATATCAATTCCTTTCAGAGGGGTATATAGTAGCAACAAGCCCAACCACAAGCACCACCACGACCACTAAAACAACAACAACAATAATACCCACTATACCAACCACCCCAAAAATGTAGTTTAGAGGACATGATTAATCAATTCATGTAGGCCGAGATGCAATATAATAATCAAAATACACAGGCCTACAATGAATTCAAAGAATTTGAAGCCTAGACTACAGAGTCGTTTGATGACTTGAAAAGTCACTTGCAAAAAATGACCTAGTCTGTGGCCACCCAAGAAAAGGGCAAATTTCCTGCCCAACCAAAGCCATCACAAGGTCAGTTTTATGTAGGCAATTCTGCACCTTTAAAATTTTCCCAAGAACAAGTCCAAGTTGTCACCACTCTTAGGAGTGGTAAAATAATTAAAAAGGATATAACACAATCACACACTGAGTCTACTTCTACACCGGTGGCTGAGCTTAACCAAGTCTCCCCTGATGTGATTGAGTTTATAGAGGTTAAGGAGCCTACATGACCTATTCTTGCTCCCTTCCCTCAAAAACTCAAAAAACCTCACATGTTGAGTAATCATGTTGAGATTTATGAGTTTTTTAAGCAAGTAAAGATCAATATAACGCTTCTTGATGTCCTTTCCTATGCAAAGTTCCTAAAGGACTTATGCACTATTAAAAGAAATCAAATGTTCAAAAAAGGGTCTTTTTGACTTAACAGGCCAGTTCCATTATCCAACACAACGCTCCTTCAAAATTTTAAGATCCAAGGTGTTCCAGTATATCTTGTGTCATAAGGAACTTCAAGATTGAGCATCTTTTGCTTGATCTTGGAGCCAGTGTCAACTTACTCCCCTACATTGTCTATCAACAACTAGGGTTAGGCGAACTCAAGCCTACAAGCATCACTTTATAGTTGGCAGATTGTTATGTTAAACTCCCCATGGAATAGTTGATGATGTACTTGTCCAGGTGGATAATTTTTATTTTTCTGTAGATTTCATTGTATTAAACACCCACCTAGTTTCTCACATGGAGAGTCAAATTCTTGTTATTCTTAGTAGACCTTTCCTTGCTACTTTGAATGCTCTAATCAATTGTAGAAATGATTTTATGAAATTATCATTCCAGAATATGACTCTTGAGCAAAATATTTTCAATATAGCTAAACCATTGGGTGAGTAGGAGGAAGTGAGAGAAGTGCACTCGATAGAGTCATTGGTGCATGATCATATTGATATGGCATTTATAGAGGATTTTTTGGTGTCATGCTTGGTTGAGTCCATATCATCAAACATTCAGTCCATATTTGAGGATAGTTTGAGTCTAGCTTGGGAGCCAGATGTTATTCATTTTCATGTTGTCAGGCTCTGGGTGTCCAAGTCCAAGGAGTTTGTTCCTAGGCGAGAAGCCACTTTCTTCTTCTGAAATAACACAGAGACCTAAAATTGAAACCCCTCCTCTAAGCCCTGAACACACTTGATGAACATATAATATTTGTTATAAGCATATTCCAATATGATATGCATGTGCATGACTAATAACCATTATTTAATTAGGAATAGTGATATGAGACCTGAACTCGTACAATGGATATTATAATATTTAGACAGAGCTTATGAATAATGTATAAGGATTAGTGGGATTTAATGACCATAGGTGAATTATTTTGTTTAAGTGTGAAAAATTAATTAAGTATGCTTACATATGATAAGATTTTATTATTTTATGTATATTTGTGCATGTGAAATTAAATGAGGGGCAAGCATATCATATCCACCTAATGTTTACAAAATTATGTGTTAGGATATGTAAGAAGTGGACTAAAGGCTAGCAATATAAATTTAATGGGTTATAAATACTTTGGTTATACATATATATATATATATATATAGGGAAAAAGTGAATATATATATATGTGTGTGTGTGTGTGTGTGATGATGATGATGGAATTCTCCACTAAGGGAGACATGGAATAAAAGTATCTACATGCATAATGATGGAAGTTCTAGTAAGAGGAAATGAATGGATGGGATTAAGAGGGATGGGGAGATTAGTGGCTAGTGAATGTGGTAGAAGACTAGGATACTTGAGAAAAAGAAAGTGAGAAGGTAAGAGTCTTCTCTTGTGAGTCTTGGCTAAAAATAAAACAAAGGAAATAAGAAAGAAAAAGAGTAAAAACAAAGGCACAAGCCAAGCTCTCTCACTCTTAAAATTTCGGCTAAGGATAGTAAGCAAGGAAAGGGTTCTCTGCACTTGGGAAAATTTTGGCCAAGATTAGGAATGTTAGATGGAAGACTAGTGGTGGTGCTTGGTGGTGTAGAAAGTGGATGTAAAGGTAAGTAATGTAACCTACTCTCCTCCTAAATCTATAGATACAACTCTAATATATGTATTTTAGGTATTGCATGTAGATAAAGTATGGTGTCTTGTATGTATTTTGGGTATTGCATGTATTAAGTGTGATGTTTAGTATGAATTTTGGCTGATGTATAGAGGATTTTTCATAATGCTTGTGTGGTGGGTAAGTAAAAAATTAGTGTTATTGCATTAAAAATAAAAGAGTGGAATTTTCGTATGTGGGTTGAATTTTGGTCAAGGGAGATTGTAGTTTGGTGGGTAGTAAGAAATTTAAAAATTGTTCTTGAATTCTTATGAAATCCATTGGTATGAATAATTACAAAAAAGCATGAAATATTATAATTTTATAGGAAACTATGCAAATTCAAGTATACTTTTGTTATACTATAATTTTAGAAAAAAGTTTAATTTGGGTGTAATTGGTTTGAGTAAATATTAATTTAACAAACTCGAGAAAAATAAAATTGATTCGAATAGGTAATTTTACTCTATGCGAATAGATTATTCATGTGACTCAAATAGATTATTAAACTACTAGTTAAATCGATTAGAGTAGTTAACATTACTAGGTGTAGATAAATTATTTAATGTGATGCAATTAAATTACTAAACTTGGTTTGAATAAACCATTTCGAGTAAAATTAGTATTATATATTAATAATCGAATGAGACTATGAATATTGGGTGCCATGTTTGGAGACAAATATCGCTGAAACTACCAGAATAAAAGCTCCAGTGGAGGGGTCGTCCACGAGGTGGAATTCCACACGAGGTAGGTGCACTACCCTACATCTTTTATTGAATAAAAATTAAGCTTTGTTATATGTTTATGTTATGATTTTTGTTGAGACTATGCAATTGAATGGTATAATATCGTTGTGTGATGGAAATTGTCTAAGTGATAAAGTAAGTCTTTGTGGCTTGGGTCGACTATGTGATGGAACAAAGATATACATTTTGAGTTGACTGTGTGTGAGCTAAATTTGATAGTGAGCATGATGCATTCCTATGATGAGATAATAATGTGGGTGTGAGCCATTGAAATGACGAGAATTGCGATGAGAGTGTGGGCCGTACAATCGACTGGCAAAATTATAAGTACACGAGTTGTCCATACAATAAAAGTTTCATATGAATCCTCTTCATGATGAAAAATTTTAAGTTTGTATATCATCTTCGTGACCAGAAATATTAAGTGACTTTGAAATTTCTACGTGACAGGAATTACTAAGTAGTTGCATGTCGTCTACATGATGGGAGATATTAAGTTATGTGAGTCATCTTCATGACAAAAAATATTAAGTGATTGTGTAACATCTACATGATGGGAAATATTAAGTTTGTGTGTCTTTATCATTACAGGAAATATTAAGTGATTGTGTAACATCTACATGACGAGAAATATTAAGTTTGTGTCATCTACGTGATAGAAAAATATTAAGGATATGGGTCGTCTTCGAGACGGAAAATATTAAGTATATGGATCGTCTTTGAAACGAAAAATATTAGGTGATTGTTTGACGTTTACGTGATGAAAAATATTAAGTTTCTATGTCATCTACGTGACAAAAAAAATATTCAGTTTGTGTGTCATCTTCGTGACCGAAAATATTAAGTGATTTTGTAACGTCTATGTGATGAAAATTACTAAGTAGTTGCGTGTCGTTTATGTGATAAGAAACATTAAGTGATTGTGTGTCCCCTATAAAACAAGAAATAATTACTTGATATGTCATTTGTGTTTCTTTGCGATATTATAGCATGATGAATTTTATACGAAATTTTAATTGCATAAAAGTGAAGTATTAGTTTTATGTTTCCACTTTCAATCTATTGAGAGATAGGATAGATAACAGTATCAGGGGTATAGATTGGTGGTGATCAGTTGCATAACTGTTAAATATCAAATATGTTTGAAGTAATACTATTTTGGACAGAATAAGTTTAAGATTATAACCCAAGGGGAGATGTATGTGGGTAAGCATTTGATTAAACTAGTTGAAATAACATCACATATTAGTTTCTAAGCTTAGCAAAATATAATACTTGGGCAAATGAGATCTTAGATTGTTGGAAAATCTCTTGTGAGTTAGTACAAATAGATGGGGTTACAAATGTGGTAGAGTAAAGTGTGCAACGGGTGATTGTCGGTAGAGTTCATTACTTCGCTATCAAGGGTGATAAAATCTTTAATAGTAAGGGGTTACAAACAATTTGCTAGTATACTGAAATTATAAAAAAAAATTCTTATGACGACACAAGGGAATTCTTGTAAGTTGTTTAGGGTGAAGAAGAGTGTGATTACTCCTCTTAATAGTGATATGTGCAATGTGATTGAGTTTGACTTTATTTACTCATTTGTTGTATGTGCATTTATTATGTTGTGGGGTTAAGCCCCTACATATGCGTGTATTAGGTTTGTTTAGATTTGTGTCAAAATGGCAGTATGATGTTCTTAAACATTGATTGTATGGAGGGTTATGCTAAACGTGTGAGAGAATTGAGAAATTCTTGATAGACTTGACTTCTCTTTATACGTATGATTCATAATTAATAATGGCAATGGATATGTTATTTGTGTATCATAGCATAATGAATCGTTTAAAGAAAGGGGTTAACTTAGGGATATTGAATGAATTTGAATTAGAATTCCTAAATCATAAGAGAAGGGTAAGTTTTAGTTGCATTATACTACAATTAAATTTGGGAAGTATTGTGTAGGGAAGTTGAACATAACAATTTGATGCATGTGAAAAATGTTGTTAGGAATGAGGGAAGTTGTATAAGTCGTTAGTGGTGTGTTGTTAAATAAACTATCAAGATTATCATTGGATGGAGAAAATGAATTTGCCATTAGATATGCATCAGGGATTACATATGTGTGTTTGTTACTTTATAATATGAAATGTAGGTGGAAACAAAATAGCTGGAAATGTAATTATGTGAATTATTTCATCAGAGATTCATATGGTTGAATGAAACTCTAAGGAAAAAAAATTAGGTTGACTAGGGGAAAGAAAAATGGAATGTTGTATTTATATGTCAATTCTTAACCACTTAATAAGGTGGAAACTCGGGAAATATGTTCTTATCCTGGTTAGATGGTATGGTTACCCAACTACAAGGGTTGACGTATATTTAAAACTAGTTTAGGAGTTACTTATGCTCATCTAAAGGTAGAGTTGATAATGTCCTAAAAATAACTTGTAGCACCAGTGATGAGCGCATAATATTGCATATTTAACTGCCTTATTTCATGCATTTTAACTCAACTTTGCATTTAATTATTTATAGTTTGTCGAATTTGTGAATAATGTGCAAATTTTGATGTTGCATGTAATCATAGAGTAATTGATGGATTTCGGAACCCTACAACCAAGTGTGGATGAGTGGTGAAGAGATGAACACATTACATGAGGATTTGGATGCTTAAAAGTGAAAGAAATCAAGGAGGTATCGGTACTTGGTAACATATGTACCGGCACCCACGCCAATTGGTAGTAGTACCCTGGGATTTTGCATTTTTGACCATGATCCAATTCAAATTTGAAAAAGTGAAAAACATGAAAGTTGTAGATCTGCATGTCCTCTATATTGTGTCAAAATTTCAACTCCAGTGGATGATGGGATCAAAAGTTATGGTAAATTTAAAAAATGGTCTTGAGCTTGCATCCCCCCTTATGACCTATAGGTAGAACCTTAACTCCTATTGGTAGAAAAACCTAATCCTCTCAAACTCAAACAAGGTTTAGAAAACATATAACACAATCAGTCTCATTTTACAATTATCCTAGACACAACTTTTGATAGAAAACAAGGGCAATTTGATCTCAAGTTTATACAATAGCACTAGTTAAATGAAATAGTAAAACCAACTTCCAACAATAAGAATACCATCAAGTTAACAATTCCACCCCCAACCATTTTCACAATAAACCACTTCCGTCATAAATAACAAATTCCAACAACAAGCCAAAACCAACCACTTGCACAAATAGCAATAATCCACAATGTATCTCAGGTATGATGTAAGATATTGCATGAATAAACACATCGAGAATATTCTGACCTACACCCACACACCCAATCCTCGCAAGGATATCCAACTTTTAGGAAGGGTGTATACTAACACAATGGCAGTGACGAATCGAACTCAAGAATAGTATACTAACCCTCAGCCTCAGTACCCGTGAGAGAATAGTAATTTGGTCCTCGTAAGGCACCAACCCCACTATGAGTGGTAGGAAAAATTCAAACCCGCATGGAATAAGAAACACATCTACTCACTCTACGATATTCGGTCAACGACCACGCATGGTCATCTAGACATCCTCAAAAGATACAATACTCAACAATTTCTCAATAATAAATCATAAATCAAAATCTCCAAATGTTCATAAGTAGTATCCCAATAGAAAAATTTAAGAAAATATGCAAGAGATCATCATAAATACCTTTTTGTGGTTCAATATTGTAAAATCCGATAAATTTAAACTTTTTTACAAAAAGGGTAAAATAATAATTTGTTGCTATAGTACGGGTTGTAAACCTGAATTTTTCTTGATCTAAGATGACGAAACGGACCCCATCGTTGGATTAGTCTCGCAAAATCTTGTTACCCAGTCAAATTTCATCGAATTCCGAGATAGTCGAATTTTTTGCGTTTTACAAGGCGGTCGAGTATCGGGTGACCTAAAAACGGGATTCTAATATAATTTTGAAAGTTGAAAAATAATTTAAGACAAATTAAAATAAAATTAATTTGAAGTTGAACCAGAGCGAAATTTAATCGTTTCGGGATGAAAAAGGACTCGAGCAAAAAGAGGGTCTTGTGCGCGTTATGGGCCAAGTATTCTAAGATTATAAATAGGGGGAAAATCAGATTTTTTTCCCCATTCTTCAGCCGGTTTCAACGTGAGAAAAAGAAGAGAGGAAAAGGGCTTGAGTTCTCCACCTTCTCTCTACGATCTAGGAAGCTTGAGTGCTCAAATCTACTCGGGCCAAGAGTTAAAGTTAGTCTCCTCGTCGAGGGCTATGCCTACGTACCAAAAATGAGAGTTTTCACCAAAGGTTTGAAAGACGAGATTTTGGAGGAGCCTGGTTTAGAGCTCGGGCTAAATTCTTGGAGCTTCTTGAAATCGGTTTCACGCTTCAAGAGATAGGGTTCCTTTCTACTTAGATTTATTTAACAACCTAGGGTGTAGTATGTAATGAGTATTGAAATTGGGTAATATGAAATTTTACCTTGAAATGGGTTGTGAATTAGACTCAATGTGATCTATGAAAATTGGGTGTTATGTGGGCATGTTATGTGTTAATTTTATGCCTTGAGAATTAAGTGTATTGTTAGCATATGTTATGTAATGACATGCTTGTGAATTATTATTGGAATTGAAATGTTGGTATATGATCATTGATATATTGACATTGTAATGAATTTGGTGATAAATTGCATGATGTATGTATACATGTGGTTAAAGTTGCGCATATGACATTCATTACATTAAGGCACGACATTGAGATAGCAATGGTGCATTACATTGCATATATACGAAAACATCGCAATTTATGGGTGTGGGTGCATGGTTGGCATCAAACACCATGTAGGTGGATGATGGGTGGACTCAGAAAAGTTGGATTGAATATTCGGCTAAGTTACAAGGTTGCATGAAAAAGAAGTGGGTCGGGGTTAGCAAGAAAGGCTAGACTATCCCTCGGGTGAAAGGCCCAATGATAAATTCCGTAAATTCTGGTAATAAACCATTGGTGGAAGTCCATAAATTTCGTGTCGGTTGGGTGACTATTGGTGTAAGCCCATAAATACCCACCCCAAGAAAGACCCAGAGATTTTTAAATAGTCATTGGGTGTGTAACACAAATGGCAGAGGCTTAGAAAGCCCAATTTTGATACTCACTGCATAGCATGGGGTGAAGGTAAACGGCCGGAGTTAGAAAAGCTTGATTTTATACACATTAGCATTGCATGTGTTGTGGAGCAAGGAAGGGCTCCGGTAAATTGCATGAATAGGCAACATCTCAATTCATGGCATGGTATGTTAGATTCCAAGCTTGACTTGTTTAAGTGTTGGTTGGAATGATTGTTGTTGTTAAATGTTACATGTGAACATTGCATATGCACTTATTTTGAGGAGTAGTCTCTGTAGGAAACATTCTACTGGGCATTGACTCACCCTATACGAGAAACATTTCAAGTGTGGGGTTCGTACTGGTGGAGGACTCACATTCGGGGCCTCAACAATGAAGAAAAGTCAGTTTGTGATTTTTGAAAGCAAGCTTTTTTTTTGTAAAACTTTTGTAAAATTCCATTTTGAGCATGTAATTGTGTAAATGGGCTTGTAATCATATGAAATTAATTGTGATAGAACTTGTATGACTCATGTATAATGTAGAAACCTATATTTTACATGTTGGGAATGAGTTCGGAAATGTTTTGGATGAATTGGAAATGAAAAATTGGCAAAACAGAAAATTCTAGACAAAACCTTCCAGAAGGTCTAGGCAAAACCTTCCGGAAGGTTTGGACAAAGACAAGGAAATACTGGGATAGTATGTGACGCCCCTAAAATCGGGGGTCTCATTGACCACCCGTCAACTCGCGAAAATACTCGTGATTGTCGCATAACTCGACATCACGTCTATCACATCCCTATAACCATGATTACAACTCAAACGAGGATCTGTGTTTCCTTTAATTCATTTAATCTCATCGAGTTTCAACATACCCCAATGTAAGGTCCATTTGTGTCATTAGAACCAAAGAGCACTTAGCCCAAAGACATGACAATGGATTTTTAATTTCAAATTTTTGAAAAACCTTCCGGAAGGTTGTCGTAGTCCTACCGGAAGGCTGACCTTCCGAAAGATTTTGTTTACTGAAATCTTTTCTTAAAAAAAAGATGTGTCGACCTTCTGGAAGATGTATTAAACCTTCCGGAAGGTTTTACACACTGGATTCCCTCCTTTTAGAACAATGTGAAGACCTTCTAGAAGGTTAGAATAGACCTTTCGGAAGGTTTCACCCACTGTCCTAGTATTTCCTTGTCTTTGTCCAAATCTTTTGAAAGGTTTGTTTTGACCGTCCGAAAAATTTTGCCCAAAATTGTCTGTTTCACCTATTTTTCATTTCCAATTCATCCAAAACACATCCAAACTCATTCCCAACATATATAATACAATTTTCTATATTATACATGATTCAGACAAGTCTATTACAACCCAATCCATACAATTTACATGCCAAAATGGAATTTAAACTAAAAGTTTTACATAAACTCGGTTCAAGAGCCACAACTCGGCTCTTCGTCACCTTTGAGGCCCCGAATGTGTGTCATCCACCGGAATATGCCCCGTACCTGAAATATTTCCCGTATAAGGTGAGCCAATGCCCAGTAGAGTATTTCTTACAAGGGCTACTCCCCAACCTAAATGCATATGCAATCACATGCAACATTTGGCAACAACAATCATTCCAACCAACACTTAAGCAAGTCAAGGTCGAAATCTAACATACCATGCCATGAATTGAGATGATGCCCATTCATGCAATTTACCCGAGCCCATCCCGACTCCACAACACATGCATTGCCAATGTGTATAAAATCGAGCTTTTTTAGCTCCAGCTATTTACCTTCACCCCATGCTATGCAGTGAGTATCCAAACCGGACTTTCCAAGCCCCCGCCATTTGTGCTACACACCCAATGGCTAACAAAAAATCTCCGGGTCTTTCTTGGAGTGGATATTTATGGACTTACACCAACAGTCACCCAACCGATACAGAATTTATGGACTTCCACCAACGATTCCGCATACACCGACACACTTTATGGGCTCTAATACCAACAGAAGTGCGTATCCAAATATCGAGTCTCTCACCTGAGGAATAATCTAGTCCTTCTTGCTACCCCGACCCAATTCTTTTTCTTTCATGCAACCGTGCGACTTAGCCGGATATTCAATCTGACTTTCCCGAGCCCACCCATCATCCACCTACATGGTATTTGATGCCAACCATGCACCCACACCCATAAAATGCGATGTCTGTGTGCATATGCAATGTAATGCATCATTGCTATTTCAACATCATGCCCACATGTAATGAATGCCACATGAGCAAAATTAACTACATTCAAACAAGTTCCCAGACAATTTATATCCGGAGCATATAATTACCAAGCTTTCTCATGATGCTATATACCAATGAACATACATTCACATTTCACTTTCAACAACAATTCTCAAACATATTATTTCAAAACATATGCTAACAACATACTTAATTCTCAAGGTAAACAATAAACACATAACAAGCCCACATAACCCCAAATTCCATGGATTACATTGAGTCTAATACACAACCCATTTCAAGGTAAAATTTCATTTCACCCAATTTCAATACCCATTTCATCAATTTTCATAACATAGGCAATAATAAAATCTATTTATCAACATACCCATTACATACTACACCCTAGGTTGTAAATAAACCCGAGTAGGAAGGAACCCTACCTCTTGAAGCATAAAAAATGAGCGTAGGAAGTCCCCAATAACCCGCTCCTAGCTAGAATCTTCTCCTCCCAAAATCCCATTTTTCAACCTTCAGTGAAAATCCTCATTTTTTGTGCGTAGGCGTAGCCTTTGACGAGAAGATCAACTTTTTCTGTTGGCCCGAGTGGAAGTGACGAAACGTTGTAGATTGTAGAGAGAAGGTGGAGGATCCAAGATCTTTCCCTCTCTTCTTCTATTGGCTAACGGCTGGACACAAATGGGGTAAAAAAAATCAGATTTTACCCCTATTTATAGTCTTAGAATACTTGGTCCATATTGTGCCACACGACCCTCCTTTCTCGGGTTCGTTTTCGCTCCGAAACAATTAAATTTAGTCTCAGTTCAAGTTCAAATTAATTTTATTTTAATTTACCTTAAATTATTTTTTAAATTTTGAAATTTTATCAAAAATCCCATTTTTGAGTCACCCGAGACTCGACCGTTTCGTAAAACGTAAAAAATTCGACTATTTCAGAATTCGATGAAATTTGACGTGGTAATTAGATTTTTAGAGACGAATCCAACAGTTAGGTCAGTTTTGTCATTCGAGATCTAGAAAATTTTAGGTTTTCAACCCGTACTGTAGTGGCAAAACTACCGTTTTGCCCTTGTTTACAAAAGCTTAAATTTACCGGATTTTATATTCTTCCCCCCTTAAAAGAATTTTATCCCGAAAGTCACACGCACACATATACACTTAACTACATGCATATGACACAATGACTTTATACATAAATCATAAAACGTGTACCTCCATATTCGAACAGGAACGGATAGTTGGTACGTATAGTGTCTTCACGCTCCCATGTCGCCTCCTCCATGCCTCGGTGCTGCCACAATACTTTCACTAGCCTCACGATCTTGCCTCGCAAAACCTGCTCCCAACTATCGATGATATGCATCAGTCCCTCCTCGAAAGTCCTATCCGCATCAACAATCATCTCACCCTAATCTATTACATGTGTCGAATCTGCGGTATACTTCTGGAGCATAGAGAAATGGAACACCGCGTGAACACCCGATAGATTTGACGATAACGTCAACCGGTAAGCAATTGCACCAACTCTCTGTAGTACATCGAAGGGCTCGATATATCTCGGCGATAGCTTTTTCCGCTTACCAAACCTGACCACTCGTCTCTTAGGCATCACCTTCAAGAAGACATGATCTCCCACCTCAAACTCTAGAGGCCACCGCCGTCTGTCGGCGTAGCTCTTTTACCGACTCTGAGCCATAATAAGACGCTTCCGAATCAAGTCCACCTTCTCCAAGGTGTCTTTGATCAAATTTGGACCCGTAGAGGGTCTCTCTCCCACCTCCGTCCAAAAAACCAGAGAATGGCAAGACCTCCCATAAAGTGCCTCATAGGGTGTCATCTGTATACTCGCTTGGTAACTGTTGTTATAGGTGAACTCTACGAAGGGCAAGTGATCTTCCCAACTACCCTTGAGATCTAGGACGTATGCCCGTAGCATGTCCTCTAGCATTTGAATAGTCCTCTTAGACTAACCATCTATCTAGGGATGAAAAGTAATGCTCATCATCAACTGTGTCCCCATAGCTCGTTGGAAACTCTCCTAAAAATGGGTCGTGAACCTGAGATCCCGATCCAATACTATAGATACGGGCACCCAATGTAACTGGACAATCTCCCGTATATACAATATGTAGAATTCCTCCAGTGTGAAGGTCATCCGCACAGCAAGAAAATGTGCCAATTTGGTAAGCCGGTCCATTATCACCCACACCACGTCATGTCCCCACGATGTCAGCGGCAAGTGAGTCACAAAATCCATCGTGACAGGCTCCCACTTCCACTCGGCTACCTCCAAAGGCTAAAGTAATCCCGCTGGTCTCTGGTGCTCAGCCTTAACCTATTGACATGTGAGACATCGGTTAACAAAATTCCCAACATCTTGCTTCATCCCGCTTCAATAATACTAGCAACGAAGATCATGGTACATCTTCGTGCGACCTAGATGTACAGCAAATTAGGAACAATGAAACTCCCTCAGAATCTCCTCTCTGAGCTCCGCCGACTGGGGAACTACAATCCTTCCCCTAAATCGAAGACGACCATCCAAGTAAATTGTCCATCCCTCGTCACCAGAACCTGCTTGTATTCGGTCCTTGACAGATGATAACTCTATATCTAGCCCCTGGGACTCAATCACCTTACTCAATAGGGAAGGTGTAGCCACCAAGCTCCTCAAAACACCCTAAGACTATCCCATGTAACATAGCCCGAACTGTTCTACAGTGTCGAGTATCTGCCAATCCCAGGAAGCTACACTAGCCAAGACTCCCCGTGACTTCTGGCTGAGTGCATCAGCCACTATATTTGCCTTACCGGGATGGTAATGCAAAGTGAAGTCATAGTCCTCTTGGAACTCCATCCACCTGCGCTGCCTCATGTTGAGGTCTCGCTGTGTGAAGATGTACTTTAGACTTTTGTGGTCTGAAAATACCTCAAAATTTTTACCATACAGGTAGTGGTGCCAAGCCTTCAAGGCAAAGGCAATGACCTCCAACTCCATGTCGTGTGTGGGGTAATTCTGCTCTTGATTCTTTAACTGCCGAGAACCATAAGCCACCACCCTCTCGAATTACATCAATATGCAACCAAGTCCGTCCTTCGAGGCATCACAATACACTGTGTACCTCTGTCCCCTTTCCGGAACTATCAGAATAGGAGCTGATGTAAGTCTCCGCTTCAACTCCTGGAATTCCTTCTCACAAGCATCATTCCACTCAAACTTGACCTCTTTTCGGGTCAACTTGGTCATAGGAGCAGCTAATCGAGAGAAGTCCTCAATGAACCTTCTATCGTACCCTGCCAATCCCAAGAAACTGCGTATCTTGAAGACTAACTTCGGCCTCTCCCAATTCATCACTACTTCAACCTTCTCCAGGTCCACGGATACACCCAAAGGTGACACTACGTGTCCCAAAAATTTCAACTCAATAAGCCAAAATTCACATTTGTTGAACTTGGTGTACAACTGATGATCTCTCAATGTCTGAAGAACAACCCTCAAGTGACCCTCATGCTCCTCCTCAAACTTGGAGTAGATCAAGATGTCGTCAACAAAGACTACAACAAACTGATCTAGGTAGGGTTGAAACAACCTATGTATGAGATCTATGAATGCCGCTGGAGCATTCGTCAATCCGAAAGGCATGACTATAAACTCGAAATGTCCATATCGCGTCCGAAAATGCCATCTTAGGGATATCAGCCTCCTTGACCCTCAACTGATGGTAACAAATGTAGAGATCTATCTTGGAGTATACTCGTGCCCCTCTCAACTGATCAAACAAGTCATTATTCCTCGGTAAGGGATATCTATTCTTGATAGTTATCCTATTCAACTGCCGATAGTCTATGCATAGTCGAAGGGTTTTGTCCTTCTTCTTGGCAAACAACACCGGAGCGCCCTAAGGTGAAGTACTCGGTCTAATAAAGCACTTGTCCAATAATTCTTGCAACTGGACCTTGAGTTCCTGTAACTCAGCTAGTGCCATCCTATGTGGAATCATAGAAATAGGCAATGTACCGAAATGCAACTCAATGTTGAAGTCTACATTCCTATGTGGAGGTAATCCCAGTAGTTCGTCTAGAAAAACATCCTCA
This sequence comes from Ilex paraguariensis, assembly GCA_963454935.2. Classification (NCBI taxonomy): domain Eukaryota; kingdom Viridiplantae; phylum Streptophyta; class Magnoliopsida; order Aquifoliales; family Aquifoliaceae; genus Ilex; species Ilex paraguariensis. The sequence goes on along the minus strand of CAUOFW020004336.1, from coordinate 260,846 downwards.
TACTCACATACAACCCAAGATAGACCCAACTCCTATCTCGCCTTGTCCTCCAGGGTAAGGCTTGCAAGCCAACCCATCAACTGTCGGTGCCATCTTGAGTCATACACGTCTTGGGGTAAAGTATCATGATTTTCCCTCTGGAACTTAAAACAGACACCATCAGGTGTGTAAGTAGTGACCCTCTTCCTATCACAATCAGTGATGACCTGATGTGTTGTCAACCAATCCATCCCGAGGATCACATACTCCGACATGTCCATGAACCTAAGGTCCATAGTGAGTAGAATCTCCAAAATCTCTAAATCACAACCCCAACATATCTGGTCCACCCTTTCCCTAGCTTCTAGGGGAGAACTCACATGCATTGGCTTTCCCAAGGTTTCAACCTCTAAGCCCAAGTCTTTTACACAAGATGCAGTAATAAATGAATGTGATGCACCAGAATCAAATAATACCCAAGGTGATGCCCAAGGTGGGGTTGTAAGGAGTATAATGCTTCTATGGTTGCCCCACCGATGTTTGGGACTGAGATGACTCGTAACCCTAGGATCCCTGCCTCTGAGGGCAATCCTGTTTCGTGTGACCCAGTTGGTGGCAATGAAAACATGCCTGTGAGCCTGCCTGGCTGGAAGCCCTGAAGTGTCTCCCGCCTTAGGAGGATTGACCCTGATCTTGGCCTTGATGACTGCGGCCCTGTCCTTGGAATCCTTGAGGACTAGAAATCCTCTATTTCTTCCCCAGGCTAGAAGAAAAAGGATTGGCCCTCTTTCTTATTGTCTTTAACACCCGCTTCTCGGATGTTCCGTGCATCTTTTACCTTTCTCTCAATGGTCATAGTTGTCATAACCATGGAGTCCAAGTCTTGTAGAAGAAGACCCACAATTTTGGCTCAGATTGACAACTTCAAGTCATCCTCGAACTTCCTCACCTTGGCCATGTCAGTGGCCACATAGTCATCGGTGAAATGTGCTAATTCTGTGAACTTAGCTATGTATTCCATCACCGTCATCGTTCCTTGTCTCAAGTCTAAAAACTCCTGGGCCTTTGCATGTCTTGCGGCCGCCGGGAAGTACTTTCCCATAAAAAGTTCCTTGAACTCTACCCAAGTTATAGCCTCAAAGTTCTTGGAGTCCTTCACCCAATCCCACCACAATTGGGATTCCCCCTCTAGCTGAAATGTAGCAAGGGTCATCTTTGTGGCGTCGGAGGTGATCTTCATAGCCCTTAATACCTTATCGACTTGTTGGAACCAATGGTCAGCCACCATCGGGTCCGCCCCTCCCTTGAATACCTGAGGTTGGTGTACTTTGAACTTCTGGAGGTTGCTCGTACCCCCTTGCCCCACATTTGCACCCATCTGTGCAACATTAGCAGTTGTAGCACTAGCTTGTGCAATCGTAGCAGCTGCCGCGCCAATAGCCTCCATAAAGGCTTGTTGGTCAAAGGCCGGTGGTGGTTGGTTATCGTTTCGTCCACCCCGACGTCCCCTTCCTCTAGTTGCCATCTACACACAAGTCAGATAGCAATAGAGCATTTATTTAGTATCCCATAATAGGGACCAAACTTGAAACATTGAGATTTTTCTCCATGTTTCCCTAGTAGAGTTTGTACCGTCCACTAGTAAACATTTATACCTTGAACTATCCCGTTCATTTCTTTTTCGACCCCCAAGGTTATGTTTTCTAATCCTAGTGTCCCTTTCCATATACATTTTACCATGTATATCATTCACATAATCACATAGTACGTAATCATGTAACACAATGTAAGTATATAAGATGAAATGTACAATGCATGCAATAGTCTAAACCAAATGCCCATCAAGCCCTAGGTAATTTGTATACCTATGCTTTAATAGTAAGTTGTGATGCCCCTAATATCGGGGATCCCGTTGACCACTTGTCAACCCGCAAAAATACCCGTGATTGTCTCATAACCCGACATCTCATCTATCACATCCCTGTAACCGAGATTACAACTCAAATGAGGATCCGTGTTTCCTTTAATTCATTTAATCCCATTGAGGTTCAACATACCCCAATGTATCTCATTTAAGTTCCATTTGTGTCATTGGAACCAAAGAACACTTAGCCCAAAGGCATTGCAATGCATTCTTAAAATTTTAGATTTTTGAAAAACCTTCTTGAAGGTTGTTATAGTCCTTCCAGAAGGTTTCCCTGAGCTTTCGGAAGATTTTGCTTACTAGAATCCTTTCTTAAAAAAAAGATGTGTTGACCATTCGGAAGATGTATTAAACCTTCCGAAAGGTTTTACACACTGGATTCTCTCATTTTAAAAAAATGTAAAGACCTTCTAGAAGGTTTCACCCACTATCCCAGTATTTCATTGTCTTTGTCCAAACCTTCCAGAAGGTTTGTTTCAACCTTCTAGAAGGTTTTGCCCAGAATTGCCTATTGCACCTATTTTTCATTTCCAATTCATCCAAAACACCTCCAAACTCATTCCCAACATGTACAATATAATTTTCTACATTATACATGTTTTATACAAGTCTATTTCAACCTATTCCATACAATTTACATGCAAAAATGGAATTTAAACTAAAAGTTTTACATAAACTCAGTTCAAGAGCCACAACCCAGCTCTTCTTCACCTTTGAGGCCCCGAATGTGTGTCATCCACTGGAATATGCCCTGTACCTAAAATATTTCCCGTATAAGATGAGCCAACGCCTAATAGAGTATTTCCTACAAGGGCTACTCCCCAACCTAAGTGTATATGCAATGTTCACATGCAACATTTAGCAACAACAATCATTCCAACTAATACTTAAGCAAGTCAAGGTTGAAATCTAACATACCATGCCATGAATTGAAATGATACCCATTCATGCAATTTACCCGAGCCCTTCCCGGCTCCACAACACATGCAATGCCAATGTGTATAAAATCGAGCTTTTCTAGCTCCGACTATTTACCTTCACCCCATTCTATGCAGTGAGTATCAAAATCAGAGTTTCCAAGCCCTCGCTATTTGTGCTACACATCCAATGGCTAACTCAAAATCTTCGGGTCTTTCTTGGGGTGGGTATTTATGGACTTACACCAATGATCACCTAACCGAGACAGAATTTATGGACTTCCACCAATGGTTTCGCGTACACTAACACACTTTACGGGCTCTAATACCAACGAAAGTGTGTATCCAAATATCGGGTCTCTCACCCAAGGGATAATCTAGCCCTTCTTGCTACCCTGACCCAATTCTTTTTCTTTCATGCAACCGTGTGATTCAACCAGATATTCAATCCAACTTCCTCGAGCCAACCCATCATCCACCTACATGGTGTTTGATGCCAACCATGCACTCACACCCATAAAATGCGATGTCTACCTGCATATGCAATGTAATGCATCATTGATATTTCAACGTCATGCCCACATGTAATGAATGCCACATGACCCAAATTAACTACATTCAAACAAGTTCCCAGACAATTTATATCCCGAGCATATAATTACCCAACTTTCTCATGATTCTATATACCAATGAACATACATTCACATTTCACTTTCAACAACAATTCACAAGCATGTTATTACATAACATATGCTAACAACATACTTAATTCTCAAGGCATACAATAAACACATAACATGCCCACATAACCTCGAAATTCCATGGATTACATTGAGCCTAATACACAACCCATTTCAAGGTAAAATTTCATTTCACCCAATTTCAATACCCATTTCATCAATTTTCATAACATAGGTAATGATAAAATCTATTTATCAACATACCCATTGCATACTACACCCTAGGTTGTAAATAAACCCGAGTAGGAAGGAACCCTACCTCTTGCAGCGTGAAGAATTATCGTTGGAAGTCCCAATAACCCGCTCCTAGCTAGAATTTTCTCCTCCCAAAATTCCATTTTTCAACCTTCGGTGAAAATTCTCGTTGTTGCTGCATAGGCATAGCCCTTGACGAGGAGATCAACTTTTTCTCTTGGCCCGAGTGGATTTAAGCGACGGAACGTCGTAGATCGTAGAGAGAAGGTGGAGGATCTAAGCTCTTTCCCTCTCTTCTTCTATTGGCTAACAGCTGGACACAAATGGGGTAATAAAAATCAGATTTTACCCCTATTTATAGTCTTAGAATACTTGGCCCATATTGTGCCACACGACCCTCCTTTCCCAGGTTCGTTTTTGCCTCGAAAAGATTAAATTTCGTCCCAGTTCAAGTTCAAATTAATTTTATTTTAATTTGCCTTGAATTATTTTTTAAATTTTGAAATTTTATCAAAAATTCTATTTTTGGATCACCCGAGACTCGACCGCCTCATAAAATGCGAAAAATTTGACTATCTCAGAATTCGATAAAATTTGATGTGGTAACTAGATTTCGCAAGAAGAATCCAACGGTGAGGTTCATTTCTTCATCCGAGATCCAAAAAATTTCAGATTTTCAACCAGTACTGTAGTAGCAAAATTATCATTTTGCCCTTGTTTACAAAAGTTTAAATTTACTGGGTTTTTCAAAGTAGGTGAAACCTTCCCGAAGTTCTATTCTAACCTTCCAGAAGGTCTTCACATTTTTCTAAAATGAGGGAATCCAGTGTGTAACTTCTTCTGGAAGGTTTAACACACCTTCCGGAAGGTCGACACATCTTTCTAAAGATAGGATTCCAGTGTGCTAAATCTTTCGGAAAGTTGAGGAAACCTTCTGGAAAGTTCATGAAAACCTACCGGAAGGTCAATGAAAGACCTCTGAAGGAACTTTTTCAGTAAGTAAAACCTTTCGGAAGATTTTCCAAAAATCTGAAAATTTAAGAATGTATTGCCATGCTTTTGGGCTATGTGTTCTTTGGTTCCAATGACTCAAATGGACGTTAAATCAAATATATTGGGATATATTGAACCTCGATGGGACTAAATGATTAAAGAAACACGCATCACACGTGCGAGTTAAAATCCCAGACAAAGGGATGTTTTTGATGCCGGAATGGGTAATAATCACAGGTAATTCCGTGGGTTAATGGGTGATCAACAGGTTAACAAAGGACCCCCGGATTTTGAGGCATCACAAATATAAAGCACTAAAATTTTGAAGTCAAGAATAAAGGAAAAATCAAGAGAAAAACCCCTGTCTCTTGAAAACTAAGGTTTGAAGATGAGAAAAAGAGATTTCATGGTTACCCAACCATAAAATTTTTTAAAACATGATAATAATTGCAAGAATAGCGAGAATCAAAGATTTTATAGCATACATACAAGATTTAGAGTCAAAAGAATACATATATATATGCCCTAGCCTCAATATAAGAGAATAGGAAGAGACTCCTACCTTGGTGTTCTTGAAAAACTAAGGCTTTGATCCAATCCAATGTACAAATCCCCTTTGATCTTGTGTTTTTCCCTCTCTTTCTTCCTCTCTAAGGTTTCCTAGGGTTAGCAATGTTGAAATGGGGCTAAATGGGATGTCCTTATGTATTTATAGGGAGAAAATCAGGCCCTAGATTGTGACTTAAAATTTTTGGACTTTTATAGAGTGTACTGGTACGCGTATCGGTACGCATAAGCTTCTGGTATTTGACGTACCGGTACGCTTAAGTTACTGGAGTTTGCTGAACTAGTATGCATACTGGTACGCTTGTCTAGTTTTTGCCTTTTTTTAACCATTTTTCATTTCCAATCCATTTCTAACCTTTCCAAAACCTACCCTAACTTGTACAACATACATTTGCACATCAAACATGGTTGGTACTAATTCTATTACATCGATTTCATATGTTTACAAGCTAAAACTACGTTTTAACTACTCTTTACTCAAGTTTTACCATATTAACATTTTCAAAAGAAATCATTACTTGCTATATATAGATATATATGTATAACAATAAAAGTGTGGGGTTTACAAAAAAAGCATGGGAGGGTTAAGAGAGACAAGAGGGGTGGTTGGTGAAGCATGAGAGGTGCATGATTGGCTTGTCCTTGTTTTGTTGAAGTGTCTGATCTCTTCCTACTCATTGCAACTCAGTTCTCGCAGACCATGGAAGGGGTATGGACAAATTTGGACCAAGTTATTCACAAATTTTTAGTTTTTACACATGTTTAGAGAGAGAGAAGCTCCAAGGAAGAAGATGAAATTTTAGAGAGAGAAAGTTAGATTTTTACATTTCCTCCACCATTTAAGTTGTAGTAAGCTTTAAATTACTTGTAATATTTTCATCTTGCACTTTACTCTCATTTATTTCAAGTGTAATCAAGTCTAGCTTCATGTTCTTGCAATTCCATGTCAACATTTGAATTTTTATTTCCAAGATTTATATTTTGGGTATGAATGAATTTATTCCTCTTGCCTAAACCTTTTCTAGCTTCAATAAAAGTTCAATGCTTCATTTCATTACCATGGCCCTTTACAATATGTTTGTTCTTGCTTTGACTATGAGTAGCTAGACTTTTAGTTAGCTAATCCAAGGAGAATTTTCGCTTGGGTATGTGAAATCAACTCTTTCTATTCTTCCTTGTAGTGTAAAGTGGTTTGGTTCGACTAGGTTGAATGCGGACGTGGTTGTGAGCTCTGGATACACCGTAGACTTGTCACAGGGTAAGCTTGGGCCAACACCTCCACATTAGTCCCTCACTTCCTACGAATCAATCAAACACCAAAACACCATTGGTTGAATGAATTAAATTGATTTTTCATTCCCATTGGAATGACCTCTATGGATTAGCCAACCTTACTTTCTTGCATTTTTACCAAAACACAACTCACCAAAACAAAATTCACCCTTCCTAAACATTTTGACATTTCCTTCCCTGAGGAGACGACCTTGGAATACTTATTCAAAGTAAAACACAACATTGCAAGTCTCTCTACACTTGGGCAGCACTTTTACACACACTTTTTTGTTCACACACGATTTTCTCCATTTCTAGCATGAAACTCGAGGGAGAGTGCCACTTACCAACTTCTATAAGTCATACACACATAGTTCGGGTTCGCGTTTGGAGATTAGGGAGAACTGCATCAAGCAACCGGATGCGGACATTGTGAAATTATAGTATGACTTTTGCATTGATACTAAAATTCTTGATGAATATTGATGGATTATTGTGCAAACAATGGAAAAAAAGGGAATGTATGAGACGATGTAAAATCGGGGTAAATTTGAACTTTTTATAAAAAAGGGCAAAACGATAATTTGGCGTTACAATATGGGTTAAAACCCAATTTTTTTTAGAATTCGGATGACGAAACGGATCTTACCATTAGATTCGTCTCATGAAATTTAGTTACCTTATTAATTTTTGTCGAATTCTAAGATAGTTGAATTTTTTGCGTTTTAAAGCGATTGGTGTCGAGTAACCTCATAAACGAACCTGGGAATAAAATTTCAAAAATTGGATACCAATTTAAAGCAAATGTGGAAATAAAAATATTTTGAACTTGAACCGGGACGAAATTTAGTCGTTTCAGGTCAAAATTGGATCCAAGAAAGGAGGACGTGTGACGAAATATGGACCAAGCAATTAAAGGGTATAAATAAGGAAGAAAATCTGATATTCTCTCCATTTTTAGCTGGTTTTCACGTTGGAGAGGGAAGAGAGGGAAAAAGAGAGAATTTTAAACTTCTCTCTACAATCTACGCCTCTTCGTCACTCAAATCAACTCGGGCCAAGAACAAAGATTATTTTACGCAGCGAGGACTACAAAAACATAACAAAAATGATGGATTTCAACGAAGTTCCAAAAACAAGCTTGGAGAAATCAAGTGTTTTGGACAAGATTGGGGTTCTTGGAACTTTCTAGCATTGTTTTACGCTTCAAGAAATAGGATTTTCTTGCTAATTAGGTTTATTTCCAACCTAGGGTTGTGATATGGAATGGGTAGGTTGATAGAAGTATATATCACTTGCCTATTGTTGTAAAATTCATGAAATGAGTATATAAATTGGGTAAAATCAATTCTAGCTTGAATTGGTATTTAGAAAATACTAAATTGTAATTTCTAGGAATATTGATGATATGTGGGCATGTTATGTGTTTACATTATGCCTTGAACAATTAAGTGTGTTAATTGCATGATTGTGTGATAACATGCTTGGGATTAGTTGTTGGATGAAATGTTGATATATGTCTGCTGATATATTGACATTGTGCGTAATTTATGGTAATTATATACTTGTGATATAATTTGCTATTAGATATGTTTATATGTGGTTGAATTGGTCCATATGACATTCATAGCATGTTGGACATGACATTGGTATTGCAATTGTGCATTACATTGCATAGAGACATCGCATTTTTTGGGCGTGTGTGCATGGTTGTCATCAAACACCACACTTGGTGGATGATGGGTGGGCTCGAGAAATTTGGGTTGAAGACCCTGCTGAGTTGCACGGTTTGCATGATAAATTGTGTAGAGGTTAGCAAGAAGGGCTAGACAATTTCTCGGGTGTAAGACCCAGTTACTTCGGATACGCGATCCGTTAGTATCAAGCCCATAAAGCGTGTCAGCGTACGCGGAGCCATTGGCGGAAGTCCATGAATGTCGTGTCAGTTGGGTGACCGTTGGTAGAAGTCCATGAATACCCACCCCAAAGAAAGACCTGGGAAATTTAATGGTCATTGGATGTATAACATCAATGACGGGGGCTTGGAATGCCCAGATTGCACGCATAACATTTGCATGTGTTGAGGGAGTTGGTAAGGGCTTGGGTTGACGTGCATGAGTGGGTCTCATCTCATTTAATGGCATGTCGTGTGATTCCTATCATTGACTGCATATTCTTGATTGGGGTGTTGTGGATCGTTGAATGTTGCATGTGAATATTTCATATGCATCTAGGTTGGAGAGTAATGTCTTTAGGAGATACCCTATTGAGCGTAGCTCACCCTTTATGAGAAACATTTCAGGTGTAGACTATATACCAGAGTAAGGCTCTCACTCGGGGCCTTGAGGATTAAGAGAAGCCGACTTGTGGCTTTTAAACCATATTTTGTAAAATTTTTGTGATATTTGATTTTGGGCATTTAAATATATGGAAATGATTGTAATAGAACTTGTATAGACCATGTTTATGTGAAATTCTTCATTATACATGTATTAGGTGGAAATTGAATGGATTGAAAATTGAAAACAGGTGAAACTGACAGATCTGGGCACAACTACCTGTAGGTTTTTGAGCATACCTATCGGTAGATGTGGTCCAATATGCAAATCTACGGGTAGGACGTCATTTTTTATACTATAGAAGAATTCCAGTAGCCTTTTTCTACCAGTAGGTTTCTGAACACACCTACTGGTAGGTTTTCACATATTTTCTAAAAACAGAATCCCAGTGCACAACTTCTACCAGTAGGTTTTTGAACACTTCTACCAATAGGTTTTCTTAAAACTTTGGAATTTTGAAATGTTTCACTAAGTTTTTGGTGCAAATGAACTAGTACCAACTAGAGTTGTCACTAGATGACGGATGTGTATTGATTATCGAAAACTCAATTTGGTGACAAGAAAAGACCACTTGCTTCTTACCTTTCTTGACCAAGTTCTAGAGAGAATTACAGGCCATGAATTTTACTGTTTCCTAGATAGGTATTCCGGATACAATCAAATTGAGATAGCACTCAATGATCAAGAGAAAACCACATTCACATGCCCCTTTGGCACTTTTTGCATTCAAAAGGATGCCATTCGGGCTTTGTAACGCTCCTGCAACATTCCAAAGATGCATGTTAGGTCTGTTTAGTGACATGGTCGAGAAATTTTTGGAAGTGTTCATGGATGACTTCTCTATGTATGGTGACTCATTTGATTTATGTCTGGCCAACCTAGAAAAAGTATTGATAAGATGTCAAGAAGCAAATCTAGTGCTCAATTGGGAGAAGTGCCATTTCATGGTAACACAAGGCATTGTCTTAGGTCACATTATGTCGTCTGAGGGCATGAAAGTTGAGAAGGCCAAAATAGATCTGATTGAGAATTTGCCTGCTCCCAAGACTGTAAAAGATGTCTGATTATTTCTGGGACATGCAACGTTTTACAGGAGATTCATAAAAGATTTTAGTACCATAGCTAAACCCATGTGTCATCTCCTAAATCAGGACATAATCTTTGATTGGAGTGAAATGTGCCAAAATGCTTTTGGCAAGCTTAAAGGCATGTTAATTTCTGCCACAAAAATGCAACCCCCTGACTAGACTTTACCCTTTGAACTAATGTGTGATGCAAGTGACTATGCTGTAGGCGCTGTGTTAGGTCAACGAAAAGATAAGAAACCACATGTGATTTACTATGCAAGTAAAACTTTGAATGATGCTCAAATGAATTATTCAAAAACTGAAAAAGAATTACTTATCGTAGTCTTTGCTTTGGTAAAATTTTATTCTTATTTTGTTGGTTCTTCTGTTACTATGTTCATTGACCATGCAGCATTAAATTTTTTGCTCACAAAGAAGGATTCTAAACCTAGGCTCTTGCGATGGATACTCTTACTTCAAGAGTTTGACTTGGTCATTAAGGACAAAAAAGGTGTTGAGAATGTGGTAGCAGACCTTCTGTTCATGTTAACTTACGAATTTCATGAGGATGGAATGCCAATCAATGAAAAATTCCCCGATGAACAACTGTAAGGATCAAATCATAAGACGTTGCATTCCCGCTCAAGAAAGCAAACAGGTAATAGCATTTTGTCATTCCGAAGCATGTGGTGGCCATTTTTCATCTAGAAAAACCACTTTGAAAATCCTGTAGTGCGGATTTTACTGGCCCACACTTTTCAAAGATGTCCATGTCTTTTGTTCAACTTGCAATAGATGTCAAAGGTTGTGAAATATTTCAAAGAGAAACATGAAGTCTCTAAACCCCATTTTGATAATTGAAGTTTTTGACTGTTGGGGCAATTACTTTATGGGACCATTTTCCCCTTCCTTTGGCTATCTATACATTTTTGTAGCCGTAGACTATGTATCCAAATAGGTTGAGGCAATTCCATGTTGGAATAATGATTATCAAACGGTGATCAAGTTTTTAAAAGAAAATATTTTCTCCCGATTTGGAATCCCAAAATCCATCATAAGTGATGGTGGTGCTCACTTTTATAATCGACCTTTCTGGAATTTGATGAAAAAATACTTTATTTTTCACAAAATTGCAACTCCATACCATCCACAAACCAATGGACATGCTGAATTAGCTAACCAGGAGATCAAATTAATTTTAGAAAAAATGGTAAATCCAGACCGCAAAGATTGGTCATCAAGACTAACCGATGCACTCTGGAAAGCCTTGTCATCTATCTGTGGAATTGGAACATAGGGCATACTGGGCTATTAAGGCAATGAACTTTGACATGGACAAAGCTGGACTAGCAAGAAAACTTCATATTAATGAATTGGAGGAATTAAGAAATGAAGCGTATGAAAATGCTAAGATTGCAAAATCCAGGATGAAAATTTTTCATGACAAGAACATAGTGCGAAAGTCTTTTGAACCTGATCAAAAAGTTCTACTTTTCAATTCAAGACTTCGCATTTTTCCTGGAAAGTTGAAATCAAGATGGACTGGACCTTACATTATCAAAAAAATGTTTGAACATGGGGCAGTGGAAGTGGAGAACCCATCAAACGGTAATATTTTTACCGTCAATAGTCAGAGATTGAAACCCTTTGCGAAGGACTTTGTCAAAATTTGGGAGACCATTCTTTTAATGGATCCAGAATAGCGCTTCGACAAAAGCGCCTGCCAACACAAAAAAGGGCCAGGTCAGGGAGAACTTGGTCCAACCCGAACCACACCACCGCCTTTATAAGGCCCCACCCCGTTTTCCTCCCTTTCCACGCACCTCGGTCCCTTTCCCCTTTCTTTTCTTTTCTTTACTTCTTCTACTTTTCTTCTTCTTCTCCACTGTTACAGTACTCTGAAATCACGGCCCATCTCCCAACAACACCATGACCATACTACCAAAAGATCCCATTTTTTGTCTCATAATCTGCATGTGTTTACTTTATTTGTACATGGCTATGCTTCTTCTGTCTGCACTCAGAATCAAGGGTTATCATCCTAACCTAGATCTATATTGAGATGGTTGATTTGTGTATTTTGCTTGTAGGTTTCGGCTACTAAACAAGATCTCTACTGTTCAACCTCATCTTCAAAACTCACCTGATTAGTAAATTCAAAACATTGGGGACAATGTTCAGTTTAGGTTGGGGGGGGGGGAAACTATATTTTATATGAGCCTGAGCCTGATAGAAAATTTTTAAATTTTTGTTGTTGTTGTTGCTGTTCTTGACCAAATTGTGGTTTGTAGTTTGATTACAATGTTGTATATTTTGATGATTATGTTTGTGGGTCATCTCTAATCATCTTTGTGACTGGCAGACGTTAAAGAACCAGATAGTGAGTTTTAATAGTACAAAAGCATGGATGTTAAAAATTTTTGATTTAGTATAGGAGTTCTACGCACATTTCCTTCTGATGTGCACGCTGTGATCATAAGACAAGCAAGATTGGTAAGGAAGAATGAGATCCGAGAACAACAAGCGAAACCCCTATGCGGCCGAAGCACCTATGCCAAACGTCGCCGTGCCAAAAGACTGGGCGCCTGTAAAAAGTGTGGTAGATATTGTCACGATAAGAGATATAATCAGTGTTCCGAACCAATTTCTGGTCAAGCGCTTGACCGATTAGACTGGATAGTGAATGGGCAAAGTAAGGATTATCCTGACACGCCATCCTATTCCTGTACATTGCTTAACTAGTTTGTGAGATAGAAAATTGGGAGAGTTACTGGTTGTTCAGATGGCACGGCGACAGATGAAGATTCGGATTAGAATAGTTGGGATGAAAGCCAAGGGTCCAAATTTCTATAAAAAAAATTCTTGTTGTTTTGTACCAACTCTTTTGACTGAAATGAAAACATGGGCCGAGTAAGGAACGTCCCAAAATACCAACCTGGAGCGTGGGTAGGGATCTGTCCTGAGATGCCATGAACTGTTAGTTCAAACTTGAATATTTTGCCCTCCTTTGTTTTGTATAATGTAGTGCAAAAAAATTTTGAAAATTATTTGAGTTTTGATTCTACGTTCGAACGCCAAGTGACATTCGAACGTAGCTTGCTTACAGTACTCAGCCTCTGATGAAGTCTCTGATGGAAACAAAAGTACTGGGAGCTCACAACGTTTGAACGCCAATAGCACGTTCGAATGAGAATAACGTTCAAACGCTAATAGCACGTTCGAACGATAGAAGCTTACAGTACCTTGGTCTCTTACGGAACTTAAAAGTACTGGGAGTTCACAACGTTCGAAAGTCTTTAACGTTTGAACAATATTTTAAAATCCTTCATACAACATTCGAACGTAAATCACGTTCGAACATTCTTCCTCAGACTATAAATACCTGGGTTGTCTTCCTTAGTTCAAAATTTCCAAAAAACTCGAAAATCCTCTAAACCCTAGAATCCCTTTTCACTCCCCAGCCCTCAATACTCGACTCATTCCTCATTTCCACCACAAATCAGCCACCCAAAAGCTTTTCCACATAAAAAATCCCCAATTTTCATCAGATAACCAAAATTTTTCACCACCTCTTAAGCTCAAAATCAAGAACAGCACAATGCCTAGGATTAAGCTCCCTGCCAGGCGCACTCCACCAATAAACCAAGAACCAAACTTTGTAGAAGAAGTCATTCAAGAAGGAGAAGGGAAGCACAGAAGGAAGAGATATGATCGCACCAGATTTCCCAGTGCCCTTAAAGCTGAGAGGTATGAAAAATTCTTTCAAAATCACACTGTGGTTTGTGAACGAGATGTAGTAATCACTAATTTTGCTAAGTTGTATTTTTTGGAAGAGATGGAAATGAGGGAATGGGTGTGGCATTTGAGAAATGGCGGAGACGTCGTTGTTGACTTGGTGAGGGAGTTCTACTCCAGCATCGAGATCATCAACGGCGCAATCCAAACATATGTTCGAGGCACCCACATCAATGTGGATGAGGCATGTCTTTTGGAGGTAAGAAAAGACATGCCCCGGGTACAAAACCCTACGTACCCGCCCAAGAAAAATGTGGTGTTGAATGTGGTTGGAAGAGAGTTGACAGGGCAGACTGATTTTTTATGGGGAGGGAGAAAATTTTTGAAACAAGGAGAGCTTACTAACAAGTACAAGATGCTTAATTTGATTGCGGTGGCGAACCTAGCGCCAATAAGAAAAAAAATGAGATTTTGCCCGAGATGGCACGATTGCTCTATGCACTAGGGCAAAGGCATAGCATCGACCTCCCCTCGATGGTTTTGAATGAGATGAAGAAGGGGTGCAATGCAAAAAAGAGTGCACTCCCATTTGGCACACTTGTGACTAAAAATTGCACCGACAATGGAGTGAGGGTGAGGTCGGAAATGAACATCCAAACGCCAATGGGGCCACTGAACAAAGGGTCATTCAAAAGAAGCTTAGGACATAGTGGTGCCTTGGTTGCTAGGCAAGAATTGCCCCCTCCTCAAGGAATTGATGAGGTGCAGGAGGAGTTGGACGCCGAAGAAGGGAGACAGACGGAGACCAAGAGAGAGCAGCCAGATTAAGCAGGCCCCAACATGATCACCCGACGATCTCTACGGGACATCATGCTTAGCATTGAAGCTAAGCAAGATGAGATCCTAAGGCTTTTGAGGGGTGGAGTTGGTGGTGCTAGTGGAGATGGTGGTGCTAGTGGAGCTGGAGGAGAGGATTGATTATTTCTGTTCTTGAGAAGGAGTAGTTGATTTCTGTTCTGAATTGTTTGTTGTTTGTTGATTCTTCTTTGAATAGTTTTTGGGAGATTTCTATACTGTTGTAGAGGGTTTTCTTCTTAATAATTCTTTGGTAGTTTTGTGCTTATTGTGGACACTTGTATATGATTGTGGATAGTTGAAGTTATGTTTTGAATGGATGAATTGCATCATTGACATTATTGTAAACAAGTATCTTTTATGCAATGAATGATTCAGTTTATCACTTTTATTTGTTAAAATGCATGTATAGGGTTAACACTCTAATTCTTGTTAATAACGAAACACATGTGAATGTTAAGATTACTTGTGAAAATGACTAAGCACATGATCGGTTTGACACCTCAACTTAACACCCACGACATAAAACCTCAATTTTTTTGGAACATCGATGCTATCTTTATGCTTAAATTGTCAAATGTACATAAATATTTGTTATTCTTAAAGTACAAGGTGGTCAAACTCGAGAACGGAATCGTTATATAACTAATNTTAACAACCAAGACCTAATCCTCATTTTTTTTTTGAAACCTGGTACTATCTCTATGCTTAAATTGTCAAATGTACATAAGTATTTGTTATTGTTGAGGTACAAGGTGATCAGACTCGAAAATGGAATCGCTATATAACCTACATTCCTTGAAACACCCAACATAATCAGTAGAGATGACAAAGAAAACCATGGTAAGTCTTGAGCTTTACAGTGCTTTTTGAGAGGATATCAACAATTACTCAAAGTAATCTTTTTCATTTCTGATCTCTTTCAATAATCTCATTAAACTTGTTTTGATTGATGCAACTAAAGTGATCTATTTTGCATAACTCACAAGGAACTTTTGCATACATACATATGCACATACTTGAGAAAGGATATTAGGCCATCTTTGGATCGACTTTGAGCCTTAGCTAATTCTTTTATAAAATTTTATCCATAGTCAGCCATACTTGAGCCTCAAATAAATGAATTCTTTTTCACCCGTGTAATGACCAAAGCCACAAAAGCGCACATTTACCATTCCTTACTATCGAATTTCTTGCACCCTCTTGCAAATCAATATGAAAACAAAAAGGCAAGAAAAATAGTAAAGACAATGGTGGCTACTGTTCAATACAAGGAAAATCAGTGGAAGCAGCCAAAACAGAAAAGACACTGTGAGACAAGGAATTGCCAAGAAAGTGAAAAATGAGACAAATGAAAGAAAGAAATTCCATTCCCAGGCAAAATATCAAGAAAGTTAGAAAGAGGTGTGCAACACTACATAAAAAGATAGCCTTTGATCACCATTGATGTTATGTCATTAGCCATTGACCTCTGGCCCCATTACAACCTACAAAAAGCCCTAGGTGATCTCAAGTGTGATGCATATGTGTATTATCTACTACAAGTGGGGTGTGTTAACTAGAATCTCTTTATTTGCATCGATATTTGTTCTTGAGATTATGCCAAGGTTAAAACTGATTTCCTCAAAACTGCACTCTTATACTAATGATGCATGAGATTTTTCGACTGGCCATCTTCTGATCACATGCCAACTTTGAGAGATATGTCACTATAATCGAAGCGATTTGTTTTTCTGAGAGCATTCCAAGAGAGACTTGTGTAATCAAAGCTATCCCTGCAAGGTGGAAAAAGGGAATGATTGCTATATACCAATTCTTGTTTCCGATATAACCATCCTACTACTCAGAGAATCTCAAATGCTAATGCGATAGATGCTAATTTTTGCATCAAGTGAGTACCAATGGAAGGAAAATGTAGGTGATAAGCAACAATTGACTGTTGAGTGTCCCAATGACCATGATGCTAATTCATTTTTTTAGCAATCTCACATACACACTTGTTCGACTGAAGTTTGTGGGTAGCTTCACTGAAAGCCCTCACGAGACAACACTAGTCCACTAGGGTAAACCTAGCTGTTCAACGGCTTGTTTCATAAGCTAAATGCAACCGAATGACCCACGAAAAAGTCATTAGGAATAGATTTACTTTTCATTGTCATTGTATTACTAGAGATGAGCAATATTTAGGTTGGGGGTGTGATTCGTTCGTAAAGTTAACAATTTTTATTATGCCTTTTTAGACTAATTGTGCTTTGATGGAGTTTAGGTAATGACATTTCAAATACTAAAGTGAACAAAGGCTCAAGAATAACAAAAATCACACTTGAATGTAACACCAGCACAATAGGGAACAAAATTTCAGAAGGTTGAAACAAAGCAAGAATGTTCGAACATCCTCTGAAACCTTTCCAAGACCAGCTACTAAGATATGGCGTGTTGCAGTTAACAAAGGGAAAATGTTGAGGTACTTGAGCACCACGTTTGAATGCCACTCCACGTTCGAACGACCTCTGAAATCCTGAGAAGACTACACCACTAGAACCTGGCATGTTGCAGTAAGAAAGAAGAACCAGAAGTACTTGAGTACAACGTTTGAACGTCACTCCACGTTCGAACATTGTCCTGAGTGATAGAGGACCAAGTTGCTGAGTGAATAGTTAAGGTAGTTCAAGACATATGGAAGTGACCAAGTCAGTGACCATAGGCCACTTGAGTGGAAGAAATCAAACGCCATCTGGCGTTTGAACGCCCTCAAAGCAAAGACACAGACAACGTTCGAACGTCTTGGAAGTAAAGACAGACTTAACATTCGAACGTCCCTCTGCAGACTGCCTACAGAATAGTTGATTTTCAAGGGTGGCAAATACTATTCACTCATCCTCACTTATCTCCTACCCTCTCCCCTTCCTTGCCTATAAATACTCCCATGTTGGGAGTTTAAAAGCATTCTTCCTCTTGTAGAGAAAGGGGGAGCAATCTTTATGCTTGTAAAGTAAAGAGTGTTTTAGTAATCTAGTTCTTGAACATTTCATGTTTATGCTTTCATTTTCCATTTATATCAACCATGATGGAGGCTTAGACTCCCCTTGTAGTTGAAGTCTTTCATTTACTTATGCTAAGTATTTACATTCATGTTGTGACAACCATGATGGAGGCTTAGACTCCCTCTTGTAGTTGTACTTGCTTTTATTTGCAAAAGTATCAAGAAAGGTAGTTCATCTTTTGGTTGTGGTGGAAACCCTCCAAAAGAAACTAGCTTTCTTCTACTTTTATTGTTCATGTATTTCACTTCCATTACTTGAGCATCCTTCTTTCTTAGAAGAGTGAAACTCTTCCACTTTTCTAGAGCTTTACCAAAGCCGTGAAGGGTGGAAAGTGATTCACTTATTCTTCATTGAAGAAAAGCTCTTTGTTTAGTTTGTTTTTCTTAGTAGCATCTCTACTTAGAGGGATGAGTAGCACTCCCTTTCCTAGCTTTGCCAAGGCCATGGAAAGTGAGTAGTTCCTCATTCACTCTTTAGTAAGAGGTGATGAATATGTAAAGATTATTCGAAATTTATGTTTGTGAAACTTCTTCATGCTTTAATGGTTTATACTCCACCTGTTCATTGGGCAATTGAATGTACCTAGCAAAGATTGAGGTCCTTTGTATAACCCAGGGCTCCATCTATGATACGGATGACTCCTGCATAGAAAGATCCGTTGGTTCAATGCAAGTACCCCAGCTAGCTCTTCATGACAACCTTTCAATCCCCACTATCATTGCACTTTATTCAAGGAATGGATCATTAATGCCATGGCTGGATGTCTTGTAGAAACACTTACTTGTTTGTAGACGAGTTACGTCTCGACACAGACAATTCTTGTAAATTTCTAGAAAGGCATCGGAATCATATGCTTAATTCTCACAGTCCATCTTTATCTTCCGATTAACTTGCTGTTGACACGGGAGTTAATGGAGTTATAAAGCACAAACATAACAAAATGGATACTCTATTACATGTCCTAATCCTTGAGCTAAAGGGTGGCTGTTTCATTTTTAAGAATCTTATATTTTGTCTAGAAAACTCTTGAAAAGAATCTTCTATTCTATTCAAGGAATCCCCACCACTCCAAAACACTCAAAATTTCCAAGTTACTTGGTCTTTATTATTGCTTACTTTAGAAACACCAATCATAGTTCCCTGTAGATTCGACTCCGGACTTCACCGGATTATTACTACAACTTGACCGCCTGCACTTGGGTGTACACATTTTGGATCAAGTCACGTATCATGTGTATAGGCCTTGACATTCTTATGGGAACATACTCTAGTGACAAGGTTGCTAAAGGGGAGGTTCACCTTCGGCTTTGCAGCCTTAGCGAACTCCTTTATCTCCTCCTATATCAAAAGGGCTACATCAATGACCTTCCCTGTTGTAAAAGCATGGAGTAGGGCGAGCTTCTCCATATTCGGACTCTTCTCAGAGCCCCTAGGCATCAAAATGTAGTGTAATGCTTTGTTCATGACCCCATAGGAGTGCTTGAGGCCTCTGACTAGAGTTGTTCCTTTGAAAGTGGTTGGGTCCTCGTAGGTGAGCCGCACATAGTCAGAGAATGTTCTACCACCTTCAACATTGTGAGGGTAGACCGGAGTATTAGGGGGAAGCCTCTAGTATCTTATCACTGTGGCAATCAAGTTCGGGGTCATATCAAGCGTCTTTCCCCACACATTCATCCTAAGCACACTACCATCCTCACCTAACTCCATCAACTTCCTATAAAATTTCCTACACAACGCCAATTTATAGCCATTTACCAGTTTAAACCAAATTCCCAATCCATATCCCTCGACGATCCACACCACTTCGTTTGTTGGCCCAAGGGTGATTTTATCCACAAATCACTTGCAAGTCACAATTTTCTCATATAACCTTTGCTTGCGAGCGTCATGTTTTGATTTTGTTCTCCTCTCCTCCCTATCCCCGCTACTCGGGCCCTCCACGTTCCTCTTGTGGGAGCTAGTGCCCGTGGGTTGAGGAGAACTTGGTACCGTACATTTGGTGCAGGCCATGAATATCAACAGTGTCCCCACTCCCAATAATGACAAGAACCATAACAAAAGTTGCTCCAGGCGCTCAGAGACGTCAAGGGGAATCTTTCCTAATCAAGCCATTGCAATGGAATCTAGACTTTGGAGAGAAAATGAAAGGAATGGAATTTTGGGAAAGAAACTAGGGTTTAATGAGTAATCCATAATTTTTTGGCAAAATCCACTCAAAATCAAGCCCTAGACAAGATAAATGTAGTGTTTTACGATTTAGGTGAGGTGTTTTGAAGTTTGGGAGAGGTTAGAGGTAGAGGAGAGAGCTTGGGAGTTCGTATGTTTGGAAGATAATGAATAGTCCCCCAAAAAATTTGAATTAACACCCTTATTTTTGGTATTCTGGGCAAAACGTTCCTGAAGGTCGATGCAAACCTTCCAGAAGGTTTCGCATACTGCTGAGGCAAAAACTGTCTAGTAGTGAAAACCTTCCGAAAGGTTTTGCACACTAGCAAAAACCTTCCATAAGATTTTGCCTTTATTGCAAAACCATTTCTGTGCTCGAAAACTCACATCCACCCCAACTTATCTCAACTCCTAGACATTCTAACAACCTATCTATGACATCTACTCTACCAAAAACTTGAACCATAAATATGAACCACAATTGAGAAATCATGCCCAAAGTCATTTCCAAAATTCCAATATGATTTAAAATTTTGATGTTTTCAAACTACAAGACATGAATTTCTAATTTTAACTACCAAAATGAATACCCAATATGTAAAACACTGATTCAAATGACAAGGGCATTCCAAAATATTATCAAATATCGAAATTTGAGCAATATTTCCCCACCCCTTAAGCATAGGAATACGAAACACATTGCTCAAATGCCCGAACTAAGCACACATGAGCATCACCATGACTTTAAATGCTATTCTAGGGCATGCACTTATACATTTATTTTCAAACTCGTACGTGTGGAATGGAAATGTAATTTACTCAATGGAATTCACATTCACTTGGCTATCCAAATTCAGTTTCGATGCAACCTCACCAAGGGTGTCTCTCAACAATGAATCACATTATGGTTATCCTAACATGCCCTCCATGTGCACAAAACATAGAATCTATTGCACAAAATAAAGTATGCTCACAAATAATCCAAAAATGAAGTACATGCATGAAAATGAAACAACCTTGGCATAATCTCATGAAAGGAATGCTAGGGCATTAGATAGCAAAATCAATTTCTTCTTCTTTTTCTTTAAAGGTATGCATCCTCCATGCCTTCTGTAGATCATTTTGGACTTTCACGGGTTGTAATGAGGCCTTGGGGTGATATTGAGGTAAGTGAAATGAAGGATAGAGGATAACAAAGAGGGTTGTTCCAAGTGAATGACTTTTATTTCAAAAACATCTCCATTTTCATGGGATTTTCAGTCTAACACCATCACCACACTCTTTGTTTCTTTTTCTTCTTTTCGTTAACATTTTCCTTCTTTCTTTGATCATCACTTTTTTCTTCTTTTCACCCCTTTTTTCTATTTTTCTTGGATTTTTCATCCTTTTTCATTCAACTTTTTGAATTCAACATCAGTCATCCCTTTTGTTGAGTTTCCACACCACAATTCCTTCTCTTTTATGATCACTCATGTTCAACTCTAGGAACAACCAAGGTATGGTAGATTTTTATCATTTTGCACTGGCTTGATCAAAAGTGGGGCACATAAACGAATTTATAGTTTAGGCTCACTCACGACACTAGGGATAAAATTTCACAACAAAATAGCTAAGGCTCAAAGTAAGTCAAAGATGGCCTAAGATCATCCTTAGATAAGCATGGGGGAGCATTATGCATTTCAAGACAAGTCAATCAACTACCCAAATGCACTCTAACCAAAACAAGCATAATGAGATTATTGAACAAATTTGAAATTGAAGAATTGTTCCTTGAGTAAATGTAAGTTTCCTCCAACAAGGATTGACACTAAAGTTCTCATGGGTCCTTACTCATCTCCACTATGCATGTCAAGCACTAAAATGTGAACTCAATCTATAAATTGTCAAAATTACACATTCAAGGTGCACATATAGGTGAGTTCAAAAACAAAAGTATATGTGATATTCAATCATAGGATGAACTTCTATAATGTGCTCATGTATTCAAAATTCGAAGCAAAGATCAATCATATCAATAAACCTATAACATTCTACATAGAGGAATATAGGTCAACATTTAGATATTTTTCACAACAAATTTCAAAATTTTCACATATTTCTCAACTAATCTAACCCAAAAATCTATAGAACATGTGAATGGTGAATTTCACCACAAAATTTGGTATTATCAACAAAAAATTTCCACAACCATTTATGTATCATACAAATGGTGCACCTCACCCCTCAACTTGATTCATGCATTGTCCTTAATGCAACAAAAAAGATATGATATGTAATTAATAACTATAAAAAGATGAGTTGGGTTAGGTAACACCTCGCACTTGAGCTTTGACAAAAACACCAATATCTGCAACTAAGAAAGACAACACTATACGCAAAGATAAAGTAAGTAAACATGAACAGATAAAATAAGTAAAAATGACTGTACACAAAATATCACATGAACAGTTATTCCTCCAAAAGGTCCGAGTAAACCAGATCCACCAATTCTTTCTCCACCCCTTGACCTTCAAAACCCTCAAAAAATGGCTTAAGTCTTTAGTCATTGACCTTGAATGTCTTTCCATCCTCGGGGTTGGTGATTTCCATGGCTCCATTGGGGTAGGCCACCTTGACAATATAGGGGTCATTCCAACGGGATTGCAGTTTTTCTTGAAAGATAGAGAGACGAGAATTGTGCAAGAGCACTTTTTGTATAGGCTCAAATGTCTTTCTTAAAATAGATTTGTCATGCAAAATCTTAGCCCTTTCTTTTGAAAATTTTGAGCTCTCATACGCATCTCTGCAAATCTCCTCTAATTCATTCATTTCCAACTTCCTATTCTCTCTAACCATTCTCAAGTTGAAGGTTAAGGTTTTGATTACCTAATAAGCCCTGTGCTCCATTTCAACTGGCAAATGGCAAGCCTTGCCATAGACTAGCCTATAGGGTGACATGCCTAGAATGGTCTTGTAAGTAGTGCGGTAAGCCCATAGGGCATAGATTAACCTAAATGACCAATCTTTCCTATTAGGGTTCACCATTTTCTCTAGCATGTTCATGATTTCCCTATTGGCCAACTTGGCTTGGCCATTGGTCTGTGGGTGATAAGCAGTGGATACCTTGTGTGTGATGTCATATTTATGCATTAAAGATGCAAATGTCCTATTACAAAAATGAGAACCACTGTTGCTCATCATTCCATGAGGCATCCTGAACCTCGAAAAAAGATTTTCTTTCAAAAACTTGACCATGACCCAATGGTCATTGGTCTTGGTTGGGATAGCCTTCACCCACTTGGACACGTAGTCCACTGCTAACAGAATATACAGGTAACCAAAAGACATGAGGAAGGGACCCATGAAGTCGATGCCCCACCAGTCAAAGATCTTAATAACAAGTATAGGGAAGAGGGGCATCATGTTCCTTCGAGTCACACTACCCAAATGTTGGCACCTATCACATTCTTTCCAAAAGAAAACACAGTCTTTGATTAATGAAGGCCAATAAAAACCTAATTGTAAAATCTTTGCTGAAGTTTTCTTAGAAGAGAAGTGTCCATCGTACACTTCAGAATGGCAAAATGCAAGTATGTCCCATTGTTTATTCTCAGGTACGCATCTTCTCATGAGTTGGTCATGGCTATACTTAAAAAAGTATGGATTGTCAAAGTAAAAGTACTTCACATCCTCCATAAACCTCTATCTATCCTCTAGGCTCTAGTGCGGTGGTATTTGTCCTGTAGCAAGATAATTACAAATGTCAGCATACCAAGGACAAACAGAATGAATAAAAAATAAGTGCTCATCAGGAAAAGAGTCAAGGATTGGAATATGCTCTTCAGTATCTTGAACCACATGTCGGGATAAATGGTCCACCACCACGTGCTCAACTCCCTTTTGTCTTTGATTGTCAAGTTTAATTCTTGTAGGAGGAGTATCCACCTAATGAGTCTCAGTTTTACATCCTACTTATTCAAAAGATACTTCAAAGTAGAGTGATCAGTGTAGACTATAATAGGTTAACCAATGATGTAAGATCGAAATTTATCCAATGCAAATACTATGACTAATAACTCTTTTTCAATGGTAGTGTAATTCATTTGTGCTTCATTAAGAGTTTTACTAGCATAGTATATTACATAAGGTCTCTTGTCTTCCTTTTGATTGAGCACTAGCCGACCGCGTAATCACTTGCATCGCACATAAGCTCAAATGATAAATCTCACTTGGGTGGTCACATAATTGAAGGAGTAGTGCGCATGCTTTTGAGTTTTTTAAATGATGTCTCACAATTACCCGACCACACAAATGGGACATCTTTAGAAAGCAAATTGGTCAAGGGTCATGCCAATGCACTAAAATCTTATATGAAACGATGGT
The DNA here is from genome assembly GCA_963454935.2 of Ilex paraguariensis. Lineage (NCBI taxonomy): Eukaryota > Viridiplantae > Streptophyta > Magnoliopsida > Aquifoliales > Aquifoliaceae > Ilex > Ilex paraguariensis. The sequence goes on along the minus strand of CAUOFW020004336.1, from coordinate 236,691 downwards.
AAAAACCAGCATGGCCAAGAAATGACTTGATATCTTTGAAGACCTTCAGTGTGGGGAGGTGGGAAATTGCATCAACCTTGGATTTGTTGTCTTCAATCCCCTTTGCTGAAATGACTTACCCGAGCACTATCCCTTGTGTCATCATGAAGGGACACTTCTCCTAGTTGAGGACCAACTTCTCCTCACATCTCTCAAGTACTCTCTCTAAGTTCTCCAAACGACCCTCAAATGAATCCCAAAATATGGAAAATTCATCCATGAAGAATTCCACTATCTTTTCAACCATATCACTGAAAATGCTTATCACACATCTTTGAAAAGAGCCTTGGGCATTACATAGTCCAAATGGCATGTGTCGGTAAGGAAAGGTACCGAAGGGCCAAGTGAAAGTGGTTTTTTCTTGATCCTCCAATGCGAGATCTCAATTTGATTGTAGTCAGAGCATTCATCTAAGAAACAATAGAACAAGTGTCCGGTTACTCTCTCCAACACTTGGTTGAGGAATGGCAAAGGAAAATGGCCCTTTCTTGTGCAAGAGTTGAGCTTCTGATAGTCGATACACACTCTCCATCCGATGACTACTCTCGTCAAAATCAACTCATTTTCCTCATTTGCTACCATGGTGACCCCTGATTTCTTTGACACTACTTGAATGAGGCTAACCCATTTACTGTCAAAAATTGGCAAGATGATGCCTACATCAAGTAGCTTGAGTATCTCGTTCCTCACCACATCCTTTATAATCGGATTCAACATTCTTTATGGTTGTTGGGACGTGATTAACCCTAATTAATGTATAATTTAATTAAGTTAATAGGTTAATTGTGTTAGTTAAATAAAGTTAAACTAGTCAAAGTAAGTTAAATTAGGGTTAGTGTGTGAATTAGGGATAATGCATTAATTGTTGTTCTTTTCAAAGTTTTTGTGCATCAAAGCTACAAACTACAAGGGAGCCAACTATATTAAAACTACAAACTATAGGAGTGCCAACTATCAAAGCTGCAAACTACTAACGTGCCAACTATCAAAGCTACAAATTATTGGGGAGCCAACTGTATCAAAGCTACAAACTATTGAGGTGCCAACTGTCAAAGCTACAAACTATTGAGGTGCCAGCTGTCAAAGCTACAAACTATTGGGGTGTCAACTATCAAAACAAAGGGGGATCAAAGTGTAATTCAAACCGTCCCTTTTTGCCTATAAATACCCACCCCTTGGGGTTTGCAAAGAGATCATCTTTTGGTAGTGAAAAACCCTCCAAAAGTATTATTGCTTTTTTTATTGTATTATTACTTTCTTTTATTGTATTATTGCTTTCTTTTATTGTATTATTATTTTTTTATTTAAGTATTTCTTTCTTTTATTGTATTATTGCTTTCTTTTACTTCCTTTGTTTGAGCTTCCTTCTTCCCTTAGAGGAGTGAAACTCTTCCACTTTTCTAGAGTTTTACCAATGCTGTGAATGGTGGAATGTGATTCACTCATTCTTTGTCGAAGAGCGGCTCCTTGTGTAATGTTTTTTACCTTGTAACTCCTCTACTTTGAGGGATGAGCATTACTCACTTTTCTAGCTTTACCAAAGTCATGAAGAGTGAGTAGTTTCTCATTCACTCTTCAGAAAGAGGTGATGGACATGTATAAATCATCCAGAAGTTATATTTGTGCATTTTGGTTTCTTTCAATTTCTTAGTTTTAAAATGGGTATTAAATGTATTCTCTCTTAGTTTATGTTTCTTTGCATTAGCTTTGCTCCAATTTTCATTTCTTCATAATGTCTTCTCATTAAATTGTTGTCTTTACCTTAAGCATGAGTATCTAAGCCTTTAAGTTGGCTAATCTAAGGGAGACCTCTTCTTGGGTATGCCATTTCAACTGATTTTCCTTCCTCCTCTCAAAGTACGATGGTTCAACTGACTAGGTAGAGTGTGGACGGGATTGTGAGTCTTTGATATCTCATAGAGTTGTCACGGGTTATGCTTGGATCCTCACTTTCATCTCATCCCTACCTTCCCATGAATCAATCATACATCGATACTCTATTAAACGAAGGATTTGAGTTGACTTGGCATTCCCATTGGAGTGAACCCTTTGGATTAGCCAACATTTGTTCTATTTCATTTTCATCACAATCACAAACCAACAAAAGATTTTACACTTTATTTTTACAAAAATCACCTTCATGATGATACACCTCCTTCCTTGAGGAGACGACCTTGGAATACAATTTCAAGTAAAACACAACAAACAAAAGTCTCTCTATACTTGGGGAGCATTTTTGCTCACACACACACATTTCATTCACCCACCATTCTGTTGCCCTTTCTTTTGACATCATTCCAAGGGAGAGTGACACTCTCTTCCACACATAGACTATACGCATTGAAGGTGGATGTTTAGAGGTTAGGATATATTACAACGAAACCTATCAAGCATTTTTGGCATCGTTGCCGGGGAAGGCAAGTGTCGAATCAAAAAGGTGATTTCCAGACAACGGAGGTAAGGCCCGTGATGTTCATCATGGGCTGAGGTACATTGATCCTTGTATATACTTTTGTTTGTTTTTATTTTTTTCTGTTATATGTGGGGTCAGGATGAACAAAATTGACTAGTTAGACAACCCTTGGGCTCCAATATGAACATTGACCAAGACCCACCTAAGGATGTGGGTGATAATTTTGAGAATGTAGGTGTCAATCCAAAGATGCAACGGGGTGGGGGAGGACAAGAACCTAGAATGCCCAATCTACGAATGGAATTTTCCCCTCCCGTGAATGAAGGGAACAACATCCACATTAAGCATCTAACAAGGTCAGTGAGGGATTTTCTTCAACCCACACGAAGCACCACACTCTCATGCATCCTCCTTCTGGTCCAAGCTCATCTCTTCCTAGTTAAGCCCAGGATGTTGCAACTACTTCCCACTTTCCATGGAATTGAAAAGAAAAACCCCTATTTGCACATAGAGGATTTCGAGAAAATAGTTGCAACCTTCCTCACCACTCATGGTATGGAAGACATAGCTAGGCTGAAATTATTCCCTTTTTTCCTAAGAGATAAGGCAAAAATGTGGCTTAATTCCTTGACGCCTCGATCCATAACATCTTGGAACCAAATGCTCTCCGAGTTTTAAAAAAAAAAATTCAGTGCATAAAATCACCACTTTAAAAAAAATTCAAAATTTTTCAAAGAAGCCCAATGAGCAATTCTACCAATGTTGGGATCGGTACAAGGAGTTGCTACAATCCATTGCACACCATGGCTTTGAACCGTGGCAGTTGGTGAGTTTCTTCTATAAGGGAATCACACTGGGCCATCGACAATTCATAGATATGATGTGTAATAGGGAGTTTTTGAGTAAGGACCCTGATGAGGCCTTAGACTATTTTGATACATTGGCACAAAATGCACAATCATGGGACATTACGAATCCCACTGATGTACTAAGGTCTTCTCCTTAAGGGAATAGCCAAACTCATGGGGGAGGGATTTATGATTTGAGAGACCGGGAAGACTTGCTTACCAAAATTGTCAAGTTGTCTAGGAAGGTTGAGAGTCTTGAGGTAAATAGGTGACACGAGGTGTCAATTATTTCAAAGATTGAGGAGGGCTGCTCAATTTGTGAGAGTGTACATCATTCCATATCAGATTGTTCTAACATTCTAGCACTTAAGGAAGTGTATCACAAGCAAGTCAATGCCTTTAACCAAACAAGGCAATCATTCTCTCCACATTCAAACACTTACAATCCAGGTTGGAGCAATCACTCAAACTTTAGTTGGAGAAATGAGAATCCCACTCCTCATGGTTCAAATACATGCACACCTCTCGTGCCTCCTAGGCAAAATCAATTTCAATCCCAAGGTCAAGCGTCTAGCTTCCAATACCCCCAGACCAATCCACAAGGGTATTCATCAAATGCACCACCATAGAATTTTTCACCAAGTTCACCTCCGCGGAGCTTTTTCTGAGGGTCATCCAATCCTCCCACCTATCAACCTCCCCACAAGAGGAATTTGGAGGATATGGTTCATGCTTTCATTCAAAGTCAGACTAGTATCAATAATCAAAATGCTATAACTTTTAATGACATTCAAGCCTAACTTATGAAGCTGACAAGCTCTATGAGGGCATCACAACAAGAGAAAGGAAAATTTCCCGCTCAACCCCAAAAGAAACCTAGAGGTCAACATGTCGTTGAGTCATCAGAGCTCTTAAGAGAGAGTTGTCAGCCTTCATAGTGTCAAACAATTGATAAGACCATTGTGTCAAAAGTCTCACCCAAAGCCACATTGCCAAAAGAAAAAGAAATCACGGGTGACACCATCGAGGGTGGAGTGAGTGAGAAGAGAGAAAGTGAACTAGTTGAGAATAAAAAAATTGTTGATGAAAGTGTGCTTGTTTCCCCCATGCCTGATCCTTTTCCCAATCGCTTGAAGCCACCCATCAAGGTGGCTAATTATTCTGATATCATTGAAATGTTTAAGTAGGTGAAAATAAACATTCCACTCCTTGACATGATAAAGCAAATTCCATCTTGTGCAAAGATCTTGAAGACTTATGCACCGTGAAGAGGGGGCTCAATGTTCACAAGAAAGCATTCCTCATGAAGTAAGTGAGTTCGATTTTTAGGACAAACACCCCTCCAAAGTTTAAAGACCCTAGTTGCCCCACCATTGCCATAATAATCAAAACTTTCTGGGGTGGAGCAAGCACTCCTTGATTTGGGGGCTAGTGTGGACCTCCATCCATACCCGGTGTACCAACAACTTCAGCTCGAAGAATTACAGCCTACTACAATCACACTTAAACTGGTGGACCTTAGTGTCCGGACACCAAGGGGAGTAGTTGAGGATGTTTTAGTTCAAGTTGACAAATTTTACTTTCTTGTTGATTTTATTGTGCTTGACACTCACCCGATTGCAAATCTTGGCTCCCAAATCCCTATAATACTTGGTAGACCTTTTCTTCCTATATCTAATGCTGTGATTAATTGCAGGAACGATCTTATGAAGCTAGCATTTGAGAACATGACTATGGATCTCAATGTGTTCAATTTTTCCAAGCAATCGGGGGATGACGAGGAGGCACATGAGATTAACCAAATCGGCACCTTGGTAGAGGAGCATTTGGAGCTACTGAGCACCTTCAAGTTGGAAGAAGAGGGAATTGTTGATATAAAAGAGGTTGCTGAGCAAGATAAGTTGGAGAGTTTGAAAGAGGTGGAGAGATGGACTCCTACATTTGAGCAGCTTCCACATCAAGAAAAGAAGATCTTTCCATCAGATGTACAAAAAATCGTGTTGGAATTGAAGCCACTACCATCCCACTTTAAGTATGCATATCTTAGAGAGGAAGAAACTTTTTCGGTGGTGATTAGCTCAACCTTGGATCCAAAGCAAGAGGAAGATATCTTGGAATTGTTAAGGAGACATAAGGAGGTGATTAGTTGGACAATTGCTGACATAAAGGAGATAAGCCCCCTTATTTGTACTCACCACATCTATCTTGAGGATGACACCAAGCCGTCTTGACAACCACAAAGAAGGTTGAACCCAATCATGAAGCATATGGTGAGAGATGAGGTCTTAAAGCTAATTGACGTGGGCATCATCTTTCCAATTGCCAATAATAAGTGGATTAGCCCCATGCAAGTAGTCCCCAAGAAGTCAGGAGTCACCGTGGTAGAAAATGATGATAATGAGCTTATTCCAATGAGGGTGATCACCGGATGGAGAGTGTGCATTGACTACTGCAAGCTCAACACATGTACAAGAAAAGACCATTTTCCATTGCTATTTCTTGACCAAGTATTGGAATGAGTAGCGAGGCATCTATTCTATTGCTTTTTAGATGGATATTCCGGCTACAATCAAATCGAGATTGCATTGAAAGATCAAGAGAAGACCACCTTCAATTATCCCTATGGTACTTTTGTCTATCGTCGCATGCCTTTTGGGCTATGTAATGCCCCAGGGATTTTTCAACGTTGCATGATAAGGATCTTCAGTGACATGGTGGAGAAGATATAGAGGTCTTTATGGATGAATTTTCAGTGTTCGGGGATTCATTTGAATGACGTCTGGAAAATTTAGAGAAAGTTCTAGAGAGATGCGAGGAAAAGAACTTAGTCCTCCATTGGGAGAAGTGTTACTTCATGGTGATGGAGGGAATTGTTCTCGGCCTTATTATTTCTGCAAGGGGTATCGAAGTTGACAAATCAAAGGTTGAGGTCATCTCTAACCTCCCTACGCCAAGAGTCGTCCAGGATATCAGCTCGTTTCTAGGTCATGCTGGTTTTTATCATCGCTTCATAAAAAATTTTAGTACATTGGCGCGACCTTTGACCAATTTATTGTCTAAGGAAGTCCCATTCGAGTGGTCGGATAGTTGTGAGGCATCTTTTACAAAACTCAAAAGCATGCTTACCATACCTCTAATTATGCGACCACCCAAATGAGATTTACCTTTTGAGCTTATGTGTGACGTGAGTGATTACGCGATCGGCGCAGTTCTCAGTAAAAGAAAGGAGAATAGACCTTATGTAATATACTACGCTAGCAAGACACTCAATGAAGCTCAAATGAATTATACTACCACAGAAAAAAGAGCTGCTAGCTGTAGTGTTTGAATTGGATAAATTCTAGTCCTACATCATAGGTTCACCGATAGTTGTCTATACTGATCACTCTGCCTTGAAGTATTTCTTGTCTAAGTAGGATGTCAAACCGAGATTTATCAGGTGGATCCTCCTACTCCAAGAGTTCAATCTGGCAATCAAAGACAAAAAGGGAGTGGAGAACGTGGTGGCAGACCATTTGTCCCAACTAGGGATGCAAGAGGCCGATAAGAACATTTCTATCCCTGATTCCTTCCTTGATGAACATTTACTTTCAATTCATTCTATTTTTCCTTGCTATGCCGACATATGTAATTATCTTACAATAGGACAAATACCACCGCATTGGAGCCCGGAGCATTGAAGAAGATTTATGATAGATGTGAAGTACTTCTGCTGCAACAACCCATACCTGTTTAAATACTACCCCCGACCAAGTCATGTGGAGATTCATACCATAGAATGAACTGTGGGATGTCCTTGCATTTTGTCATTCACAAGCATACGAAGACCATTTCTCGGCGAAAAAGACCTCGATAAAAATTCTTCAATCAGGTTTTTATTGGCTCTCTCTTATAAAGGATTATATTTCATTTTGTAAAGAGTGTGATAGATGCCAACGTTTAGGTAGCATAACCCAAAGAAACATGATGCCCCTTTCCCCTGTACCTATTATCGAAATATTTGATTGTTAGAGTATCGACTTCATGGGTCCCTTCCCTATGTAATTTGGTTATCTGTACATTCTATTGGTAGTGGACTACGTGTCCAAATGGATGGAGGTTATCCCAACCAAGACTAATGACCACTGGGTTGTAGTCAAATTTCTCAAGGAAAATATTTGTTCGAGGTTTGGGATGCCTCGTGCAATGATAAGTGACGATGGATCACATTTCTGTAACAAACCATTTGCATCTTTGATGCACAAATATGGTGTCACACATAAGGTATCCACCGCATATCACCCACAAACCAATGGCCAAGCCGAGTTGGCTAATAGGGAGATCAAAAATATCTTAGAGAATATGGTTAACCCAAATATGAAAGATTGGTTAGGTAGACTAATTGATGCCCTACGGGCTTACCGTACTGCCAATAAGACTGTCTTAGGCATGTCTCCCTATTGACTCGTCTATGGAAAGGCTTATCATTTGCCAATTGAGATGGAACAGAAAGCTTATTGGGCCATAAAGACTTTGAGAATGGCCGAAGAGCATAAGAAGCTAGAATTGAATGAATTGGAAGAGATGCGTATGAGAGCTCTAAAATTTCAGAAGAGTGGGCTAAGATCTTTCATGAAAAATCCATTGTACAGAAGTCATTCGAGTCAAACTCTCGTCCCGTTGGGATGGCCCCTATCTTGTCAAGGTGGTCTACCCCAATGGAGTAGTGGAAGTCACAAACCCCGAGAATGGCTAGATATTCATGGTCGTTGGCCAAAGACTTAAGCCATTTTTCAAGGGTTTTGAAGGACAAGGAGTGGAAGAGGACTTGACGGATTTGGTGTATCCAGAATTCGTGGAGGAGTAACCAGTTTTTATGCTTTTTAGTGTACAGTCTTTTATTTACTCATGCTATTTTTATTTTTCATGTTACTTACTTGGTCTTATAGCATTGTTTTTTTTTTTTTAGTTTCAGATATTGGTGCGTTGGTCAAAGCTGAAGTGTGAGGTGTTCTCTAACCCTACTCATTTTTTTACTGTCTATCATTGAATATCATATCTTTTTGTTGCATTGAGGACAATGCATGAATTAAGTTGGGGTGAGGTGCACTATTTGCATTTTACACCAATGTTTGTCAGAATATTCTGTGCGGATATTTGCACCTGCCGACACTCAAATGGATCGGTTAAAAAAAAAAACCCAACCCAACCCATTGGGATGCCCTTATAAGGCCTCCAACCTTTTTTTCCCTTTTTCCCCATCCACTAGTGTTGGGCCCCTCTTCTTCTTCCCTTCTTCTTCTTTTTCTTCTTCTTCTTCTTCGTTGTTCTCTGTTCTCCGTAAAAACAACTCACCCCCTGCAAATCCATGACCATATACCCCGAAGACCTAGTCCTTTGTTTAATAATTTGCCTTATATGTTTGTATTTGTATTTGGGTGCTCTTCTTCTATTTGCACTTAGGGTGAGGGGTTTCCAGCCTAGCCCAGATCTCCTTAGAGATGATTAATTGTTGTGTTTTGTTTGCAAGGTTTCAGCAGATGAACAGATCTCTACCTTATGACCTCATTTCTGAACTCCACACACTGGTAAATTCGAAACATTGGGGATAATGTTCAGTTTAGGTTGAGGGGTGTGATCTACAATTCCAGTTTGTCCTAGTTTCATATTTACAATTCTAGTTTTGTATCTGAACAGTTCACAGTTCTGCATTTAAAAAAAATAGTTCTGTTTATTTTTATTCTGGATTGCATATTTTTACAGTATTTTTGCTTATATTTCATGATCATATCAAATGCAACTTCATTCGTCTTTGTGACTGGCAGACGTTAAAGAACCAGATAGGGTGTCTTTAGTTTAGCAAGCATGGATAGTAAACTTTTTTCGTTCAAATAGGTTTTTTATGCACTTTTTCATTTGATGTACATGCTATGATAATGAGAAAGGCAAGAGTTGTGAGAAAATTGAAATTCGAGAAGCACAAGCACAACCATTTTGTGGCAGAAGCACTTTTGCTAAACATCATTGTACCAAATGACTGGGTGCTTGTAAACAATGTGACAAGATCTTTCACATGAAAAAATACAATCAGTGTTCTGAACCAATTTCAGGTCGTGCAACTGATCTATTAAACTGGATAGTGTATGGGCAGAGTAAAGACTTTCCTGACACGCCATCTTATACCAGTCCGGTTCTTACACGTTATGTGCGACAAGAAGTTGGAAGGGTCACTAATAATGACATAGACACAAGCAAAGACTCGGAGTAGAATTTTTTTTTTTTTTTTGACAAAGTTGTGGAAAATCATGTTTTTTGGGATGAAGTTTAATGGTCCGAAATTTTTTGTAAAAAGTGTAAATATTTTTTTTTATTTAGATGTACAAATTCGTTTTGTTGAAATCATGATATGGGCCGAGTAAGCAATGTCCTAAAATGCCAACCTGTAGCGTGGGTAGGGACTTATCATGAGACACCATAGTTTTTCAAGTTCAATTTGTGCATTTAGTCTTCTTTCAATTTTCATAGATAAATGTGTATGTAAATAACTTTGATTTTTATTTGAGTTCGAATGTCAATTTCAAAAAAAAAAAAAAAACAACAGCCTTATTTCCTTGAAAAATGGTATTTTCTCTATGCTTAAATGTCAAATGTACATTGATATTTGTTATTCTTAAGGTACAGAATGACCAGACTCGAAAATAAAATTTATATATAACGAACATTCTTTGAAAACCTAACATAACCAGTGGAGATAACGAAAAATATCATGGTAAGTTTTAGAGCCTTGCGATGCTTTTGAGAGAAAATCAACATTTACTCAAGTAAGTTTTTTCACTTTCTATCCTTGAATAATCTCATTATTATTATTTTGATTGATGCAAATAGAGCAGTCTATTGATGTATCCCACAAAGAATCTGTTTATAGGACATATACATGTGCACATGCTTGAGAAAGGATATTAAGCCATCGTTGATTTAATTTTTGAGTCTTAGTCATTTCTTTTACAAGATTATATCCCTAGTTAGCCATGATTAAGCCTTTAATGTGTGATTTCTTTCTCATGTAACCCATATGATAACCGAGCCACAGGAAAATGTATTTGACATACCTTTGCTATCTAATTTTCTTGCGCCCTCTTATAAATCAATATGATACAGAAAAGCAAGAGAAAAAGAAAAGAAGATGGTGGCTATTGTTTAAAGAAATAAAAGTCTATGGAAACAACTAAAAAAAAATGGCCAAGAATGTGAAAAATAAGAAAAAGAATGAAAGAAAAAAATACCATGTAGGTGAAGTTTTGAAAAGCTAGAAAGAGGTGTGCTACATTACATAAAACAATGATAGCTTTTGAATATCATTTACATCGTTTCAATAGCCACTGACCCCTAGCCACATTTTAACCTATAAACAGACCTAATTGATCTCAAGTCCAATGCATGTGTAGATCATCAATAAAAGTTAGGGGTATGTTAACTAATATTACTTTATTTGCGTCAATATTCTTCCATGAGATTATAGCAAACCTGATTAGTTTGTTCCTAGGTTTTCACTCCTGTAATTGTTAAGCATGTAAATTTACAATTAACCTTCTTCTGATCACATGCTTTTGAGAGAAAAGTCACTATAATCGGAGAGAATTTTTGCCGAGAGATTTGTAAAAGAGGATTGTGAAATCAAAGCTATCCATGGAAGGTTGTAAAGAAGATTTTTTTTGTTATATAATAACTCTTGACGCTAGAATGATTATTCTTATGACATAGGGAATTCCAAATACCAATGTAACAAGTGTTTATTTTGCATGTAGTATGCACCTATGATAGAGAAGTGTTTGGGAAACAATTCAAAATTAAGGGATGGGTGTCTCAACAATAATGGTGCTAACTCATTGTTACAAGAAATCTTATACATACACATCTTTTTAACTGAAGTTTGTAGGTAGCTTCACTGGAAACCTTCATGAGATAAAACTTGTCCACTAGGGATCACCTAGGGGTTTAACGACTTATTGCATATGCTAAATGCAATCGTCTTATATACGAAAGTGATTTTATTTTGTTCTATTGTTATTTATTACTAGGGACTAGTAATATTTAGGTTGAGGGGTGTGATTAACCCTAATTTTTGCATAATTTAATTAAGTTAATAGGTCAATTGTGTTAGTTAAACTAGTCAAAGTAAGTTAAATTAGGGTTAGTGTGTGAATTAGGGATAATGCATTAATTGTTGTTCTTTTCAGAGTTTTTGTGCGTCAAAGCTACAAAATATAGGGGAGCCAACTGTATTAAAACTACAAACTACAGGGGTGCCAACTGTCAAAGCTACAAACTATTGAGGTGCCAACTGTCAAAGCTACAAACTACTGGGGAGTCAACTGTATCAAAGCTACAAACTATTGAGGTGTCAACTATCAAAGTTACAAACTACTGAGGTGCCAACTGTCAAAGTTACAAACTATAGGGGTGCCAACTGTCAAAATAAAGGGGGATCAAAGTATAATTCAAACCCTCCCTTTTTGCCTATAAATACCCACCCTTGGGGCTTGTAAAGAGATTATCTTTTGGTAGTGGAAAACCCTCTGAAGGTATTATTGCTTTCTTTTATTGTATTATTACTTTCTTTTAATTTATTGTTTTCTTTTACTTTAAGTATTGCTTTCTTTTACTTCCATTGTTTGAGTTTCCTTCTTCTTTTAGAGGAGTGAAACTCTTCCACTTTTCTAGTGCTTTACCAAAGTCGTGAAGAGTGGAATGTGATTCACTCATTCTTTGTTGAAGATCAGCTCCTTGTGTAATGTGTATTACCTTGTAACTGCTCTACTTTGAGAGATGAGCATCACTCACTTTTCTAGCTTTACCAAAGCCATGAAGAGTGAGTAGTTTCTCTTTCACTCTTTTGAAATAGGTGATGAACATATATAAATCATTCGGAAGTTATATTTGTGCATTTCATTTATACCTAATGCTTTATATTTTGCTTGCTTATTGAATGATTGAATGTATCTATCAAAGCTAAGATACTTTATATAACTGTGAGTACTTTCTATGATTGGGGGTATTGGGAGCTAGATGATAGACGTTTACCATGGTATTGATTTTGCTTAAGAAGCACAGGAGGTGAATATAAACTAGATCCATGAGGAGTAGGGTTCTCATTTTTCCAACTAAAATTCAGGTGATTACTCCAATCTGAATTGTAAGTGTTAGAGTGTAGGGATAATGATTGCCTACTTTGATTGAAGGCATTGACTTGCTCATGGTAGACTTCCTTAAGTGTTGGAATGTTAGGGCATTCTGATATGGAATGCTCCACACTCTCACAAATAGAGCAAAACTCCTCGGTCTTGAAAATGTTGGACACCTCATGTCTCCTATTGACCTCAAGACTCTCCACTTTCTAAGACAATTTGGTGATTTTAGAAAGCAAGTCTTCCCTATCCCTTAAATTGTACATCCCTCCCCCACTTAGTTGATTACTGCCCGGAGAAGACCTCGGTACATTAGTGGGATCCGTGATATCCTACGATTGTGCATTTTGTGTCAATGTACTAAAGTATTCTAGGGTCTCATTGGGATCCTTGTTTAAAAACTCCTCATTGCACATCATGTCTATGAACTGTCGATGTCCTGGTGCAATCCCTTCATAGAAGAAACTCACCAATTGTCATAGTTCAAAGCCATGGTGTGGAATGGATTGTAGCAATTCCTTGTATCAATCCCAACATTGGTAAAATTGCTCATTGGGCTTTTCCGAAAAGTTTTGAATTTTCTTTTTAAGGGCAGTGGTTTTAGGCACTGGGAAAAATTTGTTCAAAAACTCGATTTGAATTTGTGTCCAAGAGGTTATTGATCGAGGATTCAAGGAATTCAACCATGGTTTTGCCTGATCTTTTAGTGAGAAAGGGAACAATTTCATGCATGCTATGTCTTCCATGCCATGATTAGTGAGGAAGGTGGCAACTATTTCCTCAAATTCCTTAATGTGCAAATAAGAATTTTCTCTTTCAATTCCATGGAATTAAGGAAGTAGTTGTAACATTCCTGGATTAACAAGGAAGGCATGAGCTTGAACCGGGAGAAGTATGCAAGAAGGAATGGTGCTATGAGTTGGTTGGAGATAATCCCACATTGACCTCACTAGAGGATCAATTGGGATATTGTTACCTTCATTCCTATGAGGAAAATACATTCTAGGGTTTGGAATTCTAGGGTCTTGCACTCCCCTGCCTCTTGGGAAATTAGCACCTACATTATCAAAATTATCACCGGCATCCTCGGGTAGGTCTTGGTTAATATTCATATTGGGGCCTAAGGGTCATCTAACCAGTCTATTTTGGTCGTCTCGTCCCCACATACAAAAAAAAATCTACAAATGAAATGAAAAGTGAACAAAAGTATATACAAGGAGCAATGTACCTTGGCCCATGATGAGAATTACGGGACTTACCTCCGTTGTTTGAAAATCACCTTCTAATTCAACGTTTTGCCTTCCTCGACAACGGCGCCAAAAATGCTTGACTTTATTCTATCGTTCATAATCTTTGACCATGATTCCGATTGTGTGTATGGATTATACGGGTAGGTGAGTGTCACTCACCCTCAGATATCATGCAAGAAATAGGAACATGTGTGTGTGTGTGTGTGTGCAAAAGTGCTCCCTAAGCGTAGAGACACTTTCAAGGGTCGTGTTTTACTTGGAATTGTTATTCCAAGGTCATCTCCTCAGGGAAGGAAGGTGAATTATGTTGAAGGTGATTTTGTGAAGAATGAAAAAGTGTAAAATCTTTGAGTTTTGGTTTTGGTGAGTTGTGTTTTCGATGAAATTTAATGGAAACAAGTGTTGGCTAATCTGAAGAGGTCATTCCAATGGGAAGGCCAAATCAACTTAAAACATTCTTCCAATGGTGCATAGGTGTTTGATCGATTCGTAGGAAGTGAGGGACTAAAATGGAGGTGAGGACTCAAGCATACCCCATGACAAGTCTACGGCATATCAAGAGCTCACAACTACGTCCACACTCGACCTAGTCAAACCAAACCACCTTACACTACGAGGAGGAATGAAGAAGAGTTGATTTATCATACCCAAGAGGAAATCTCCTTTGGATTAGCCAACTTAAAGCTTAGCTACTCATGTTAAAAGCAAAGACATACAATGTATAAAGGGATACGGTATTGAAATGGAAGTTAAAACTTGTAAAAAACTTAAGAAAAGTGAAACTACAAAAATAAGTGCATTTAATACCCAACTAAAAAGCTTGAAATGTAAAACTTGAATGTAACAATAGTAGATTGAAAGATACTTGACTAAACTTGCAGTATACTTGAAATAAATGACACTAAATGCAATAAATGAAGCTTACAAGAGTCTTACATAAGATTACAAGTGAAATGGGTGAAGGAAATGCAAAAATCTAACTTCTCTCTCTAAAACTATCTCTTCCTCCTGGAGCTTCTCTCTCTACCATGCTAAACAAATGTCTCTAAAATGAAATGTGACTCTGAATTTTCATCCATGGAGGTCTTGTAGCATGTGTGATAAGCTTCCCATCAATGGGGGGCTGTGTTGATTGCTTGGGCAGGCTAGGATAAGCCTAGCCTCCAACTCCCTAGGCTTCCACCTTCTCTCACTTCCTCAATTATGCAATGGCCTCCAAAGTCCAACCTTAGGTGTAGGGAGGCATGTATGTGTGTAGGAGATGTCCGGGGACAAGTGGGAGAATCATATGTAGGACCCCCAAGTGGCAGAGCTTGAGTTGCAGGCTGTCTGACATTTCTGGGCAAAACCTTCTGGAAGTTTTTGGCAGGGCAAAGAGAAAAAGTCGTCCAGTGACTTAAACCTTCCATAGGTTGATGCAAACCCTCCGGAAAGTTTATTCCAGCAGGCAAAACCTTCCAGAAGGTTTTGGCAGGGCATAGGCAAACCTTCTAGAATGTTTATGGCCAAACCTTCCAGAAGGTTTTCATCCAATTTGTATTTTTCTTGGTTTCTTCTCCTTCCAATCCTTCCTTTAAGCTATCCCTTCATCTCCATTGTCTTTAAGCACTACGATGGGGGCTTAACTCAAGCCATTTACAACTCTTCACCTATATTCACACAAAACTTCATTGAAAGGTAGATTAAATGCATTTCTCCCCAACTTCACAACAAAAGAAAGTATTAAAGGGTCTAAAAAGCATACATAATGTGCAATATTGTGTGCTAATCAATTACTCATGTCGGAAATCTATCGATGAGAAATGAAAGTGCTTTCATAAAACACTAGTTTTCAAACAAGATTTTTACTACGTAAAAATCATACTACATGGTTAGAATACATTAGAGACTCAACACTGCTTAATCATGAGTAATATTCATCTCTCGCATTATGCCAAAACTTAGCAACAACAAAAACCCATCAAATCAAATCGGCAACAAACAACATGTAAAACAAAGGTAAATGAACATCAAGATTTAATGGCATAGCTTTAAATAGAATTGTTTCAAAGTGCTAAGTTCAAATACCATAACAAGATTTAACAACAAAGCTTTGAAATAAAAATAGAAAATACACTCATAACTCAGCAAAACTCTCACAATGTAAAAACTAAAAACTAAAAATAAAAACTAAGAGCTCTCTATAAGTTAAGCAAAAGAATATCTAAAGAACTCTCTAAAAATCTAGCCTCTCCCTCAATGTAGAGAATTAAAAGTATTTATAGCATTGATCTCTTCAATTCATTGGATGAAGATGCAATGTGGGTGATGGGTTGTCATCCCAAGAAACTTCCTCCGCCATCGTCAACCAATAGGAAGCTCTTGTGAAGTGTGGAAGGTACTCTCTACCAATAGAAAGCAAGCTCATGGGGACTGGTAGCCACCCCTTGAGTGTAGGAGTGAATTTAGCCAATCCCCATAAACGAATGAGAACTTAGGAAAATTTGCTCTGTGGCCAACATAAGTTCAAGTAGTTAAAGAAGTTGTTTAACTAGTTGAAGCCTTCAATGAACTGGTGATGAGTGTGGAACATTGCACATTAAGCATCTTCATTGCATCCAATTTAACTTGTTTTGTAATGAATTTTTAGGGAAATTGATTCAACTTGATGATTAATGGAGATTAGTTTGAATGTAGGCAATAGATTGGAAAGGGCACACATAAAGCACCCCATCTAGTGATCAAGGTCAATGGGGAAGAAAGGACTACATGACAGATGGCTTAGAAGCTCAAGGAACCAAGAATTCCAAGACAAGGGAAGACCTACTAGTAGAAGCAATGCAAGACCTACTCGTCGAAGACTTCAGAGCTACTGGTAGAAAAGCCTACTAGAAAGCAGCTACTAGTGTCCCTTGCAAGACCTACTGGTAGCATACCCTACTAGAAATGACCTACAGGTAGGTCATCTAATCCATGCTCTAACATCTCTAACACCCCATGATGATCTCCTAACCCCTACATTTAGATTTGAAGCATGAGAGAGTGGGTAGCCAAGGTAGAAAGAGGGAGTGGTTGGAAAAAGCATGGGGGATCATGGTTTGACTGTTTTTGAAAACTTTTATGGACAATCTCTCTCCAATCACTCCAAGTCAACCATTCACGTTATAAAAGAGGGGGATGGATGAAAAAATGGACTGACTTCACACAATTTCAGATTATCAAGCTTTTAGAGAAAGAAGGTCCAAGGTAATAGATGAAGTTCAAGAGAGAGAAAGCTAGGTTTTACATTTTCCTTCACCATTTTCATTGTAGTAAATTCATTTCACATGTAATCTTTCCCTTTTGCACGTTAATCTCTTTTAATCAAGTTGTAATTAAGTTTAGTTAAGTTTTCTTGTGGTTCATTTTTGCATTTGGGTTCTATTTCCTTTAAGCTTTATATTTTGGGTATCAATGGATTTTCTTTTGCAGTTTAAACCTTCTCTTACATTAATACAAGTCCATGCTAGATTCACTACCATGTTTCTCTAATTTATGTTTGTTCTTGCTTTTATCATACATAGGTAAAATTTTAGTTGGCTAATCCAAGAGGGAATTCCTCTTGGGAATGTGAAATCGACTCTCTTACATTCTTCCTCACTGTGTATAGTGTTTAGTTGACTAGGTTGAGTGCGGACATGATTATGGGCTGTTGATACACCGTAGACTTGACATGGGGTATGCTCTTGCCCAACACAACTATATTAGTCCCTCACTTTCTACGAATCAATAAAACACTGAGACAACATTGGTTGAATGAAATGAGTCAATTTGGCATTCCCATTGGAATGACCTCTATGGATTTGCCAACTTTGCTTTCTTGCATATTTCTTAACTCGCAACTCACCAAATCACAAGATTTTACAAGTCTCTCTATGCTTGGAGAGCACTTTTGAACACACACACATTTTTCTTCATCCACATATAATTTCCCCACTTCTTGCACTGTACTCAAGGGAGAGTGACACTCACCAATCTCACTAAGACATATACACACAATCGGGTTCGCATTGGAGGTAAAGGAAAATGATCAACCAACCGGTTCAAGACCACTCAATCTCTTGCTTATGTTTGAAAATTCTATGATCAGCTGGTTGAAGAGCACAACAATGCTTAATCATGAGTAAGAATCATCTCTCGGATTGCGCTTCCCAAGCTACCTACTCATCAACTCCGAGCTCTTCCTCAAGACCAAAATCTGAAAATGTTGTTCGTAGGGGGTGAGCACTAAAATCTATAGGAAAATCCTCCCAAACTCGAACAAGGTTTGGAAAATATATAAAATAGTTCGATCTCACTTTCCAGAATATCATATAAAACAGTGACAATATATCCAATCTAAAGTTAATGCAATAGCAATAAATTAAATGAAGAGTAAAACCAATTTCCAAACAATAAACCATTCCAACATTAAACCATTTCCAACAATCAACCAATTCCAACAATTAACAATTTTACCCACATTTGTATATGTATCCCCAATTGTATCTGTATCTCAGGTATGAAATAAGACTTCACATGAATACACACAAAATATCTTGGCCCACGCATATACACACACTTAATCCTTGCAAGGATATACAACTTTAGGAAGGGCGTAAACCAACGTATCGGCAGTGACGATCCAACCAGGAATAATATACTAACCCTCAGCCTTGATACCATGTGAACGAATAATATTTTGGTTCTTGCAAGGCACCAACCCCACTACGAGTAGTAGGGAACCTTCAAACCCACACGAAGTAAGAAACACATCTACCCACTTTACGATACCCGATCAACAGCCACCCATGTTCATCCAAACATCCACACAAGAGATACAATACCAACCAATTTCTCAAATCACAAGTAAATCAAAAATCCCTAATTTCATAGGTATTTTTCCAACATAACAACTCAAGAAAATAAGTAAAAGGCCATCAAAAGATATAATTTTTAGTGTTCAAACAAAGCACTAGAGTTTTGAAATCAAGAACAAAGGAATATCAAGAAGACAAATATATATTTCTCAAAAACTAGGTTTTGACATCAAGAACATGAATTTTTGTGGCTATCAACCCATAACTTCACTCAAAACATGATAAGATTTGCAAGAACATCAAGAAACAAGAATTCCATAAAAAAATATTTATGATTTAGAGTCAAAACATATATATATATATATATATATATATATACACCATAGCCTCAATGAATAAGAGTGAGTGGGAAGAAACTCGTACCTTCTTCCTTAGCTTTTGTGTAAGAACTAGAAGATTTGATCTTTCCCACTTAAATCAACACTTTAATCTCTTGTTTTTCTCCTTATTTTTTCCTCTCTAAGCCTCTATAGGGTTAGAAATGTTGAAATGGAGCTAATGGAGGTGTCCTTATGTATTTATAGGAGGCAAAATGGTCCCCTGTATGCGAATCTAAGACACAAAATTCGTAACTCATGTTCGAACGTCATTTGGCATTCAAACGTCAGTAGTGCAATTTCCTGCTTCATGTTCCAATGTCATTTTGGCATTCAAACGTTGGTTACTCCCAGTACTTTGGCATTTCCATCAGAGCTCTACGGGCACCAAAGTACTGAGACTTACTGTTGTTCGAACGTCTCTTCACGTTCGAACCTCCTCCTTGTTTTTGCTGAAACTTATAGTGAAGTTTTGATCTATTTAGAGGTCGATTTGGAAAATTTTCATGAAATACCCTTTTGTAGCTCTAGAAATCTATTACCTGTTATCCAAAGTTCAGATCAAACGGATATCAGGATGAAAAGTTATGGTGCAAACACCAGGAAGTGTCCAAAATCCTAAATCTCCAAATTTTATCTAAAATGTGTTTGAACTCTGGAATACTTCCTAACTTCCACTACATTCCCTATTACCTCAACTAACATTTTTATTTCTACTCTTACAATCTACATAGTTCATGCGTACATCCTTACATGTATTAGCATTTCAAAAAAATATATAATTACGTTACTATATAACAATAAGAATATGGGAGTTTACAATCCACCCCCCTTAAAGAAAGTTTCATCTTCAAAACTTACTTTAACTAGAGAACAAATGAGGATACTTCTCTCACATCTCTAGCTCTGGTTCCCAGGTAGCTTCCTCCACCCCATGATGTTGCCACAAGACTTTCTCCAATTGGATGACTTTATTGCGAAGCACCTTCTCTTGGTATCGAGAATCTTCACCGGTTGTTCTTCATATGTGAGTCCATCTTGAATTTCAATTCCCTCCAAATCCACGATATGCATTCTATCCGATTGACACTTTTTTTACATTGACACATGGAATACGTTATGTACCCCTGACAACTGGGCTGGTAACCGAAGTTGATACGCCACTTTACCCACCGCTTTGATCACTTCAAATGGTCTGGTATACCTTGGTGCTAATTTCCCCTTCTTGCCACATCTAAACACTTCCTTTTTTTGGGTGACACCTTGAGGAACACATAGTCCCCCTCTTGGAATTCCAATGATCTTCTTCTTCTATTCGCATAGCTTTTCTGTCTACTTTGTGTCGTGCGTAGTCTTTCCCTAATTAGTTAAATTTTCTCTGTAGTTTCCTGAACAATCTCTGGCCCAAACAGACTACTCTCCCTAGCTTCTAACCAACAAGTCGGGGACCTACATGGTCTCCCATACAATGCCTCATAAGGGGTCATAATATGTCCTCCAAAATTTGTGTCACCCTCTCGGATTGGCCATCCGTTTGAGGATGAAAGGCGGTGCTAAGGTGCAACTCTGTCCCCATAGCTCGTTATGGACTTTGCCAAAATTACGCCATAAAACGAGAATCACGATCCAACACAATAGAGAGTGGAACTCCATGTAATCTAAAAATCTCACGAATATAAAGCTTGCACAAGGTCTCTAGAGTGTGAGTGGAACTCCATGTAATCTAACAATCTCACAAATATAAAGCTTGCTCAAGGTCTCTAGAGTGTCAGTGGTCTTCATATTCAAAAATTGAGCAGACTTTATGAGTCTATCTACAATGAACCATATGGCAGTATGCCCTTGTGACATCCAGACACGAAATTCATGGTGATGTGATCCCACTTCCACTCTAGAATAGGTAAGGACTGTAGTAATCCTCCGGGTTTTTGATGCTCTACCTTCACCTGCTGACACACCACGCACTTTGCAACATACTTAGCCACATCTTGTTTCATCCCTTTCCTCCAATATTGATGTTTCATGTCTCTATACATCTTGGTACTACCCGGATGTATGGAGAATTTTGAATGATGGCACTCACCCAACACTTCTCCCCTTACTTGGTCATTGTTTGGTACACATAGTCTTCCACGAAACCGTAACTCATCATTATATGTTGATCAGTTCTCAATCATATCATTCCTCTACAATCTACCCTGGATAGTACTCAACTCTGTATCTAATCATTGCAACTCCACAATCCTTTGTCGGAGTATTGGTCGATCCTTCTAGCTATCCACCAATAAATCAAATTCCTCCAAAGTAGCAATCATCTTCCACCTATTAACAACAAGAACATTGTTTTCACCTCGAGACTTTCTTCTAAGTGCATCTGCTACTACATTAGTCTTCCCCGAATGGTAGTTGAGTGTGAAATCGTAGTCTTCTAGATATTCAATCCACCTTCATTGCCAAAGATTCAAGTCTTTCTATGTAAAGATATACCTGAGGCTCTTATGATCAGAAAACACTTGAAACTTTTCTCCATACAGTTAACACCACAACAACTTAAGAGCAAAAACCCCCCACAGCATCATGCTCCAAGTCGTGAATGGGATAATTCTGCTCATGGATCGTTAGTTGTCTCGAGCCATAAGCAACAACCCTACCTCTCTGCATGAGCACACATCCCAAACCTTGTAATGAAGTATCTGTGTAAACATTGTATCCTTCCCCACTACTCGGAATAATGAGGACAGGAGCTATTGTCAACCTTTTGTTCAAGGTGCGAAAGGCTAGTTCACAAACTTGAGTCCACAAGAATGTTTTCCCCCTTCTTCGTAAGGCAGGTCATTGGCATCGCTAGCTTCGAGAACCCCTCCACGAACCTCAGGAATAGCCTACTAAACCTAAGAAACTACATACCTCGATCACATTCTTCGGTGGTTCCCAATTCATCATGGTTTCAATCTTTGTGGGATCAACAACTACACCCCGTTCTGACACTACATGGCCAAGAAATTTCACTTCCTTCATCCAAAACTCGCAATTGCTCATCTTAACATATAACTTATGCTCTCTCAAGGTCTGAAGCACTACCAAAAGATGGTGTTCATGTTCCCCTTTTGTCCGTGAATAGATTAATATGTCATCAATGAACACAATGACAAACTGCTCTTGATACGACTGGAATATCCTGTGCATCAAATCCATAGAGGCTGTAGGGGCATTATTCAGTCAGAACGGCATTATCATATATTCGAAATGACCATACTGGGCACAAAAAGCTATCTTAGGAATATCCTCCTCCTTGATCCGCAGGTGATGGTACCCTGTGCGAAGATCAATCTTGGAGTAGTACTTAGAACCCCTCAACTGATCGAATAAATCATTAATTCACGGCAATGGGTATTTATTCTTCACTCTCACTCGATTCAACCTTCGATACTCCATGCATAATCGAAATGTTACATCATGCTTCTTCACAACGAGGACCAGGGCTCCCCAAGGTGAAGTGCTTAAACGGATAAACCCAATAGCAAATAGTTGGTCTAACTGCTTCCTTAGCTACTTCAACTCCAAAGGTATCATCCTATAGGGAGTAATGGATATAGGTTCGATTCTTGAATATAGATCAATCCCAAACTTAGTCTCACTCTGTGGGGGTAACCCGGGTAGTTCATTTGGAAAGACATTTAGAAAATTCGACACTATCAACACCACGTTCGAATGGGATTTATCCCGATCATCTCCCATTAAGCTAGCTAAGAAACTCAAATTGCTCCCTGCCTTAGCTTTCAAGAATTATTACCCGTAGTGGGAAATGGGTGGAAAGAATTTCAATCATTAATGAAACTGAAAACTACCCCTCCCGCATGGAAAGCGGACAATAAGTTCATCCCAAATATTATATCACACCCTTTCATGTCTAATACAACCAAGTCTACAATCAATTCTTGCTCCCTAATTCGAAGCACACAACCTCCTAGTATCCAACCATTCTCCCATAGGAATGTCAATACTCAAGGCATGTTGTAGATTCTCAAGTTCTAATCCCAAGTTAATAGCATATGTAGTGCGTATGAAGGAATGAGTAGCACCAAGATCAAATAAAATACATGCCCAAGAGTTGGAGAGAAGAAAAATACCTTCCACAACTGCAATGGAAACATCTTCCTCTGGATGGGTTAAAGCAAAAACTCTTCCTTAATTGGTACCACCTAGGGCTATAGCTCCTAACAGTTTCTGCTATAGGGGCTTCTGTAATGGTGGCTTATTTGCATTTACCTGTCTTACCGTCTGAGTAGTCTTTTGGGGGGGGGGGAGGGGGAAATTGAACAATGATTCTGAATATGCTCTAAACCTCCATATGCAAAGCAAGATTGTGGGTCTACTCCTACCCTCTCCCATAAGCCTCCAACTCCTCAAACTATCTGAAATCTCTATCCAACCTCCTGGTATGGGTGACGGTATGGTGTTGCCTTCTACACTCCACTACTACTAGCATCGATTTTGATTGAACCTCCCCTTGTGAAGTTCTGTCATCTTTGGGCATCCTCTGTGCCTCTCTCCACCAGTGCAGCTTTGTCCACAAGATCCCCATAGTCTCGAATCTTGCGAGCTACAAGCTTTTTCCTTATGGTAGGCCTCAAGCCCTACTCGAATCGTTTAGCCCTCTTGGCCTCAATAGATATGAACTTTGTGGCATAGCGGGATAGGTAATCAAACTTTCTCTCATAATTCACCACCATCATGCTACCCTGTCTTAGAGCCAGGAAATCCACACTCATTTTGTCCCTAACCGATTCAGGAAAATACTTGTCTTGGAAAATATGATCAAAATCCTCCCAAGTAAAAGCATCAGTGTTCCTCCTTCTTCTCATCGAATCCCACCAATGATCTGTCTCCCCTTCCAGCAGATATGTAGCTAGGCTGACCTGTAGATCCTTTGCAATTCCCATGTTATGACACATTTTCTTCACTCGGCAAATCCACTTATCTGCCTCCAAAGGGTGAGAGCTTCCTTGGAAAGTAGGTCAATATTGCCTCAAGAATTCTCTAAGAACTATCATCCTTCTATTCTTGTCCCTGTTGCCCAGAACAGGAGCTAATGGTTGAAAGCCCCCGTTGTGCTTGTTGTTTCCATTATGGTGTTGTATCAAAGGGGTTAGCTCCCTTAGGCATTGAAAAATGCCATTCATGGCACCGGGAGGTGGTGGTGGTGGGTTTGCTTGACCCCCTCACCCACGTCCACGTCCACGTCTACCGTCCACCCAATACATTAATTTATAATTTAGTTTCCTTAATGTACTAGACACCATAAGTATCACTATAATTTAAAGCATAAGGGTTGTCTATGATTTAAGTCAACAACTCATTCGACCTAGTCCTATCATTCTAGTGGTAATTCATAACCTACAGCTCCCATAGAAGACCTAATTCCTAGGCTCTGATATCAAACCTTGTAACGCCCCAAAATCTACCTTGGACAACATTACTTTCTAAAAGCATTCACATCATGAGAACAACTATTAAAATCCATAGATAAATAAAATTTTATTTATCATACATAATATCTACAACATCATCCAAAAGAATATGCCAAATCATGGCCATTACATCCAAAAATCAAATTTAATCTTGCAGCAGAAGAAAAAAAATATCATCCATACATTGTCTCAAAATGCATCTCCTAGTTTAGTACATAAAGAGAGCAACTCTAGACATCCCCCTCGGAATTCACGCTTCCATCCAATTGCGCTTTCCAAGCTACTAGCTCATCAACTCCGAGCTCTTCCTCAAGACCAAAATCTAAAAATGTGTTTTGTAGGGAGTGAGCATTAAGATCTATAGAAAAATCCTCCAAAGCTCGAATAAGGTTTGGAAAACATATAAAATAGTTCAGTCTCACTTTCAAAAATATCATATATAACTTTGAAATAAAATAGTGACAATTTGTCCGATCTCAAGTTAACGCAATAGCAATAAATTAAATGAAGAGTAAAACCAATTTCCAAACAATAAACCATTCTAACATTAAACCATTTCCAACAATTAACCATTTCCAACAATAAAAAATTTCGTCCACATTTGCATCTGTATCCCCAATTGTACCCGTATCTCAAATATAAAGTAAGACTTCGCATGAATACACACATTAAAAATATCTTGACCCACACACACACACACCCAATCCTCGCAAGAATATACAACTTTAGGAAGGGAGTATACCGACGTATCGGCAGTGACGATCCAACCCAAGAATAGTATACTAACTTTCAGCCTCAATACCACATGAGCGAATAGTAGTTAGGTCCTCACAAGGCAGCAATCCCACTACAAGTGGTAGGAAACCTTCAAACCTACACAAAGTACAAAAACACATCTACCCACTCTATAATACTCAGTCAACGACCACTCATGTTCATCCAAACATCCACACAAGAGATACAATACCAACCTCTTTCGCAAATCACAAGTAAATCAAAAACCCCCAATTTCATAGGTATTTTTACAACATAACAACTCAAGAAAATAAGCAAGAGGTCATCAAAAGATATAATTTTTAGTGTTCAAACAAAGCACTAGAGTTTTGAAATCAGGAACAAAGAAATATCAAGAAGACAAACTCATATTTCTCAAAAACTAGGTTTTGACATCAAGAACATGAATTTTTGTGGCTATCAACCCATAACTTCTCTCAAAACATGGTAAGATTTGCAAGAACATCAATAAACAAGAATTTCATAAAAAATATTTATGATTTAGAGTCAAAACATATATATATATATATATATACACACCACAGCCTCAATGAATAAGAGTGAGAAGAAACCCCTACCTTCATCCTTAGTTTTTGTGTGAGAACTAGAAGATTTGATCTTTTCTGCTTGAATCAACACTTTAATCTCTTATTTTTCCCCTTCTTTCTTCCTTTTTGAGCCTCTCTAGGGTTAGAAATTTTGAAATGGGGCAAATTGAGGTGTCCTTATGTATTTATAGGAGGCGAAATGGTCCCCTGTGTGTGAATCTGAAACTCATAATTTGTAACTCATATTCGACCGTCAGTAGTGCAATTTCCTAGTTCACGTTCCAACATCATTTTGGTGTTCAAACGTTGGTTGCTCCCAGTACTTCTGCATTTCCATCAGAGCTCAACAGACACTAAAGTACTAGGGCTTACTGTCGTTTGAATGTCCCTTCACATTAGAACGTCCTCTCTGTTTTTGCTGAAACTTCCAGTGATGGTTTGACCTATTTAGATGTCGAGTTAGAAAATTTTCTTATGTCCAATTTTCAATCCAATTTCCAATTTTCAAGTCAAATGGACATCAGAGTGAAAAGTTATGGTGCAAACACCAGGAAGTGTCCAAAATCCTAAATCCCCAAATTTTATCTAAAATGTGTTTGAACTCCAGAATACTTCCTAACTTCCACTACATACCCTATTACCTCACCTAACATTTTCAGTTCTACTCTTACAATCTACATAGTTCATGTGTACATCATTACATGCATTAGCATTTCAAAAAAAAGTATAATTATGTACTATACAACAATAAGAATGTGGAGGTTTACAATCCACCCCCCTTAAAGAAAGTTTCATCCTTAAAACTTACCTTAAGTAGAGAACAAATGAGGGTACTTCTCTCGCATCTCCAGCTCTGGTTCCTAGGTAGCTTCCTCCACCCCATGATGTTACCACAAGACTTTTACCAGTTCAATGACTTTATTGCAAAGTACCTTCTCTTGGTATCGAGAATCTTCACCGGTTGTTCTTCATATGTGAGTCCATCTTGAATTTCAATTTCCTCCAAATCCACAACATGTGTTGTATCCAATTGACACTTTCTTAACATTGACACATGAAATACGTTATGTACCCCAGACAACTAGGCTAGTAACCGAAATTGATACGCCACTTTGCCCACCGCTTTGATCACTTCAAATGGTTTGGTATACCTTGGTGCTAATTTTCCTTTCTTGCCAAATCTAAACACTCCCCTTTTTTGGGTGACACCTTGAGGAACACATAGTCCCCCTCTTGGAATTCCAAGGGCCTTCTTCTTCTATCCACATAGCTTTTCTGTCTACTTTGTGTCATGCATAGTCTTTCCCTAATTAGATGAATTTTATCTATAGTTTCCTGAACGATCTCTAGCTCAAACAGACTACTCTCCCAAGCTCCTAACCAACAAGTCAGGGACCTACATGGTCTCCCATACAATGCCTCATAAGGGGTCATGCCAATGCTATATTGAAAACTATTGTTATATGCGAATTCCACCAACGGCAATTGATGACTCCAACTTCCCTTGAAGTCCAACACACAAGCTCATAATATGTCCTCCAAAATTTGTGTCACCCTCTCTAATTGGCCATCTGTTTGAGGCTAAAAGGCGGTGCTAAGGTGCAACTCTGTCCCCATAACTCATTGTAGACTTTGCCAAAATTGCGCCACAAAATGATAATCACGATCCGACACAATAAAAAGTGGAATTCCATGTAATCTAACAATCTCACGAATTTAAAGCTTGCTCAAGGTCTCTAGAGTATTAGTGGTGTTTATATTCAAGAATTGAGTGGACTTAGCGAGTCTATCTACAATGACCCATATGGCATTATTCCCTCGTGACGTCCATGGAAAACCAGACACTAAATCCATGGTGATGTGATTCCACTTCCACTCTGGAATAGGTAAGGACTGTAGTAATCTTTCGAGTTTTTGATGGTCCACCTTCACCTGCTGACACACCACGCACTTTGCAACATACTTAGCCACATCTTGTTTCATCCTTTTCCACCAATATTGACACTTCATGTCTCTATACATCTTGGTACTTCCCAGATGTATGGAGAATTTTGAACTATGGCACTCACCCAACACTTCTCCCCTTACTTGGTCATTGTTTGGTACACATAGTCTTCCACGAAACTGTAACTCATCATTATGTATTTACTAGTTCTCAATCACCTCATTCCTCTCCAATTTACCCCAAATAGTACTCAACTCTGTATCTAATCATTGCAACTCTACAATCCTTTGTCAGATAATTGGTTGAGCTACAAGATTAAATAAGAATGGTCGATCCTTCTGTCTATCCACCAATAGATCAAATTTCTCCAAAGCATCAATCATTTTCCACCTATTAATAGCAAGAACATTGATTTCACCCTGAGACTTTCTGCTAAGTGCATCTACTACTAAATTAGCCTTCCCCGAATGGTAGTTGAGTGTGAAATTGTAGTCTTCTAGATATTCAATCCACCTTCTGTGCCGAAGATTCAAGTATTTCTGTGTGAAGATATACCTGAGGCTCTTATGATCTGAAAATACTTGAAACTTTTCTCCATACAGGTAACACCTCCACAACTTAAAAGCAAAAATCACAGCAGCAAGCTCCAAGTCGTGAGCTGGATAATTCTGCTCATGGATCTTTAGTTGTCTCAAGCCATAAGCAACTACCTTACCTCCTTGCATGAGCACACATCCCAAGCCTCGTAATGAAACATCTATGTAAATATCATATCCTTCTCCATTGCTCGGAATAATGAGGACAGGAGTTGTTGTCAACCTTTCCTTCAAGGTGCAAAAGGCTAGTTCACACACTTGAGTCCACAAGAATTTTTTTCCCTTCTTCGTAAGCCGAGTCATTGGCATCGCTAGCTTCGAGAACCCCTCCACGAACCTCCGGTGGTAGCCTACTAAGCCCAGAAAACTACATACCTCGGTCACATTCCTTGGTGGTTCCCAATTCACCACAGCTTCAATCTTTATGGGATCAACAACTACGCCCTGTTCTGACAAAACATGGCCAAGAAATTTCACTTCCTTCATCCAAAACTCGCATTTACTCATCTTACCATATAACTTATGCTCTCTTAAGGTTTGAAGCACTACCAAAAGATGGTGTTCAAGCTCCCCTTGTGTCTGTGAATAGATTAATATTTCGTCAATGAACACAATGACAAACTGATTTAGATACGACCGGAATACCCTTTGCATCAAATTCATAAAGGCTGCAGGAGCATCAGTCAGTCTGAAGGGCATTACCGTATATTCGAAATGACCATACTGGGTATAAAAGCTGTCTTAGGAATATCATCCTCCTTGATCCGCAGTTGGTGGTACCCTGTGCAAAGATCAATCTTGGAGTAATACTTATAACCCCTCAGCTGATTGAATAAATTATCAATTTGCGGCAATGGGTATTTATTCTTCACTCTCACTTGATTCTACTGTCGGTAGTCTGTGCATAACCAAAGTGTTTCATCATGCTTCTTCACAAAGAGGATCGGGGCTCCCTAAGGTGAAGTGCTTAAACAGATAAACCTAATAGCCAATAGTTGGTCTAATTACTTCCTTAGCTCCTTCAACTCCAAAGGTGTTTTCCTATAAGGAGCAATGGATATAGGTTCAATTCCCGAATATAGATCAATCCTAAACTCAATCTCTCTCTATGGGGGAAACCTGGGTAGTTCATTTAGAAAGACATTCAAAAAAAATCCGACACTATCAACACCATGTTCGAATGGGATTTATCCCCTATCATCTCCCATTAAGCTAGCTAAGAAACTCAAATTGCTCCCCGCCTTAGCTTTCAAGAATTTATTACCCATAGTGGAAAATGAGTGGAAAGAATTTTGATCATTAATGAAACTAAAAACTACCCCTCCTGATAATTAAAATAAAATTTGTTTATAAAAATAATCCATTACTGCATAGAAAGTGAACAACAAGTTCATCCCAAATATCATGTCATACCCCTTCATGTCTAATGCAACCAAGTCTACAATCAATTCCTGCTCTCCAATTCGAAGCACACAACCTCTACACTCCCTCCTAGTATCCAACTGTTCTCGCATAGGCATATCAATATTCAAGGCATGTTCTAGACTCTCAAGTTCTAATCCCAAGTTAATAGCATATGTAGTGCGTATGAAGGAATGAGTAGCACCGGGATCAAATAAAATACATGCCCAAGAGTTATAGAGAAGAATAATACTTTCCATAACTACATTGGCAACATCTTCCTCCAGTTGGGTCAAAGCAAAAACTCTTCCTTGATTGGTACTGCCTAGGGCTATAGCTCCTAATGGTTTCTGTAGTGGAGGCTTATTTGCATTTACCTGTCCTGCCGTCTAGGTAGTCTTCTAGGGTGGAAAAATTGAACAATGATTCTGAATATGCCCCAAATCTCCTTATGCAAAGCAAGCTCGTGGGTCTACTCCTACCCTCTTCGATAAGCCTCCAACTCCTTGAGCTGTCTGAAATCTATGTCCAACCTCCTCGTCTAGGTGACGGTATGGTGTCGCCTTCTATACTCCACTACTGCTATCATCGGTTCTGATTGGACCTCCCCTTGCAAAGTTTTGTCATCTTTGGGTATCCTCTGTGTCTCTCTCCACCAACGTAGCTCTATCGACAAGATCCCCGTAGTCCCGGATCTTGTGAGCCACAAGCTTCATCCTGATGGCAGGCCTCAAGCCCTGCTCGAATTGTTTAGCCCTCTTGTCCTAAATAGATATGAATTTCGTGGCATAGCAGAATAGCTCATCAAACTTTCTCTCATAATCCACCACCGTCATGCTACCCTATCTTAGAACTAGGAAATCTGCACTCATTTTGTCCCTGACCAATTCAGTAAAATACTTGTTTTAGAAGATCTGATCAAAATCCTCCCAAGTAAAAGCATTAGTGTTCCTCCTTATTCTCAACGAATCCCACCAATGATCTACCTCCCCTTCTAGCAGATATGTAGCTAGGCCGACACATAGATCCTTTGCAACTCCCATGCTATCACACATTTTCTTCACTTGGTGAATCCACTTATCTGCCTCCAAGGGGTGAGAGCTTCCTTGGAAAGTAGGTCAGTGTTGCCTTACGAATTGTCTAAGAACTATCATCCTTTTATTCTTGTCCCTGTTGCCTGGAATAGGAGCTAATGGTTGAAACCCCCTATTGTGGTTGTTGTTTCCATTCTAATGTTATACCAGAGTGGTTGGCTCCCTCAGGCATTGATAAATGCCATTCATGGCATCGGGAGTTGGTGGTGGTGGGTTTGCTTGACCCCCATGTCCATGTTCATGTCCACGTCTACCATTCATCCTGCACATTAATTTATAATTTAGTTTCCTTAATGTGCTAAACACCTTAACTATCATTATAATTTAAAGCATAAGGCTTGTCTATAATTTAAGTTAACAATTCATTTGACCTAGTCCTACCTTTCTAGTGATAATTCATAACCTACAGCTCCCATATAAGACCTAATTCCTAGGCTCTGATATCAAACCTTATAACGCCCCAAAATCCACCTTGGACGGCATTACTTTCTAAAACTATTCACATCATGAGAACAACTAATAAAATCCGTAGATAAAGAAAATTTCATTCATCATACATAATATCTACAACATCATCCAAAAGAATATGCCAAATCATGGCTCTTACATCCAAAAATCAAATTTAATCTTGTAGTAGAATAAACAAAATATCATCCTTCCATTGTCTCAAAATGCATCTTCTAGTCTAGGACATAAATAGAGCAACTCTAGACATCCCCCTTGAGATTCATGCTTCCATTCACTTGCACTTCTCAAGCAAATAGCGCATCAACTCCGAGCTCTTTCTCAAGACCAAAATCTGAAAATGTTGTTTCTAGGGGGTGAGCACTAAGCTCTGTAAGAAAATTCTCCCAAGCTCGAACAAGGTTTGGAAAACATATAAAATAGTTCAGTCTCACTTTCCAAAATATCATATATAACTTTGAAATAAAACAGTGACAATTTATTCAATCTCAAGTTAATGCAATAGCAATAAATTAAATGAAGTATAAAACCAATTTCCAAACAATAAACCATGCCAACATTAAACCATTTCCAATAATAAAAAATTTTGTCCACACTTGCATCTGTATCTCCAATTGTATTTGTATCTCAGGTATGAAGTAAGACTTTGCATGAATACACATATTGCGAATATCCTAACCCACAAAACACACACCCAATCCTCGCAAGGATATAACTTTAGGAAGGGCATATATCGATGCATCGACAATGACAATCCAACCTAGGAATAGTATACTAACCCTCAGCCTCGATACCATGTGAGCAAATAGTGGTTTGGTCCTCGCAAGGCACCAACCCCACTACGAGTGGTAGGGAACCTTCAAATTCATATGGAGTAAGAAACACATCTACCCATTCTACGATACCTGGTCAACAGTCACCCATGTTCATCCAAACATCCAGACAGGAGATATAATACCAACCAATTTCTCAAATCACAAGTAAATCAAAAACCCTCAATTTCATAGGTATTTTTCCAACATAACAATTCAAGAAAATAAGCAAAAGATCATCAAAAGATATAATTTTGAGTGTTCAAATAAAGCACTATAGTTTTCAAATCAAGAACAAAGGAATATCAAGAAGAAAAATCCATATTTTTGAAAAACTAAGTTTTGACATCAAGAACATGAATTTTTATGCCTATCAACCCATAACTTCAGTCAAAACATGGTAAGATTTGCGAGAACATCAAGAAACAAAAATTTCATAAAAAATATTTATGATTTAGAGTCGAGACATATATATATACACCGTAGGCTCAATGAACAAGAGTGAGAAGTAACCCCTACCTTCTTCCTTAGCTTTTGTGTGAGAACTAGAAGATTTGATCTTTCCCACTTGAATCAACACTTTAATCTCTTTTTTTTTTTCCCTTATTTTTTCCTTTCTAAGCCTCTCTAGGGTTAGAAATTTTGAAATGGGGCTAATGGAGGTGTCGTTATGTATTTATCGGGGGCGAAATGGTCCCCTGTGCACGAATCTAAAACTCAGAATTCGTAACTCACATTCGAACGTCATTTGGCATTCAAACGTCTGTAATGCAATTTCCTACTTCACATTCCAACGTCATTTTGGCATTCGAACGTTGGTTGCTCCTAGTACTTCTGCATTTCTATCAGAGCTCTACTAACACCAAAGTATCGGGACTTATTATCGTTCGAACATTCCTTCAGGTTCAAATGTCCTCCCTATTTTTGCTGAAACTTCCAGTCACGGTTTGACCTATTTAGAGATAGATTTGGAAAATTTTTGTGAAATACTCTTTTGTAGCTCTAGAAGTCCATTATCTGCTATTCAAATTTCATATCAAACAGATATCAGGATGAAAACTCCAGGAAGTGTCCAAAATCCTAAATCCCTAAATTTTATCTAAGATGTGTTTGAACTCTGGAATACTTCCTAACTTCCACTCCATACCCTATTACCTCACCAAACATTTTTATTTCTACTCTTACAATCTACATAGTTCATGCATACATCATTACATATATTAGCATTTCAAAAAATATATATAATTACGTTATTATATAACAATAAGAATGTGGGGGTTTATAATTGTCAGGCTTTGGCATATTTATTTTAGATGACACTTTAGTTATAATAGATGATGAATGGAATTTCGTTTATTTATAAATTTCATTAGTTGCTCTCCTGATATAAATGGTTATAGATAGTAATGTCTCCAAGGTGGATTTTGCGGTGTTACAAGGATGATATATACATTTTTATACAAATCCAAGATTAAGGTACCAAATGGATCCCTGTCAATTATGACACTTAACTCAACCTTAGTAACTTCATCAAGCTTAGAAATGTAAGTCTCATTAGCACCCTTTGATAATGAAAATTCCTTGGGCTGATTAGCCTATTGGGGAATAATAATGTCACTTAGGGCTCATTAAAGTCATTTGGGAGTGGGTTGGATAGTAAACAGAAGGATTGCTCTGCTTTAGGGCTCGCCAAAACGGTCATAGAACTCACTCGAGCAGTCTGCTTCAAGAGTTGTTACAGTGAGCTTTAAAAATGAGAATTCAAAGGGAAAATTTCACCCTTTACACTTTCAAGCAAGTACCCATTTTGTTTCTACCCTATAGTATCATGGTTTTCACATATATAATTATGAGGGAAGATCCATATTGGGTTCCCCCTCCTAGAAAAACAAATGGTATTAGAGCATAGTTACGCTTAGATCATAGACACTTGTAGGCATTTTTGTGTATAATTTTTATATCTATTTAAAAATGGCAGCATCATTAAGTTATGAGTTATGTTTTGTAGTTCACACTACTTTAAAAGCCAAAGTTGGTAATAAATGGTACTTTGACAGTGGTTATTCTAGGCACATGACTGGAGAGAAGTCCTACTGCATGTTGGAGAAGTGTAGTGGTGGGACTATCACATTTGAAGATGGTAGCATCACCAAGTTGTTGGAAAAGCTTCCATTCAACCATTAGGCATGCGAAAGTTGGATATTGTCCTTTATATGGAAGGGTTGAAAGCTAACCTAATCAGCATTAGCCAATTCTGTGATGATGGCAATGTGGTACACTTCACCAGAGACAAATGCACGGTATTGAATGCTAAAATGGATTTTCTTTTGGAACGGGTTAGGTCAGGAGATAATTGTTATTGCATATCTCCAAATCCTTTGATAGTGTGTCATCAAGCAAGTGTTGAGAAAGACACACTGTGGCACCAACAGTTAGGTCACATGAACTATAAGGACCTAAACTAAATCACAAGCAAAGAGCTTTCCCTCACAAAAAAAAATGAAGACCATCATGACTTAGAGGCCCTAGAGCTCGTACACATGGATCTCATAGATCCTACACAAACTGAGAGCATAGTGGTAAGAGATACATCTTAGCCATGGTAGGTGATTACTCTAGGTATACTTGGGTTGCATTCTTATGAGATAAATCTGAAGCTTTTTCAAGTTTTAGCAACATTTGCAAGAAAGCTCAAGTTGAACATAGAGAGGCCAAAGGAAAAGTTGTTAGAATTCAAAGTCAACATGGTAAAGAATTTGATAATTCTGATTTTTGTGCTTACTATGATAAAAATGGAATTAACCATGATTTTTCTACACCTAAGACCCCCCCAGCAAAATGGCACTGTAGAGAGAAAGAACAAAGTGATTCAAGAGATGGCTCGAGTCTTGATTCACAGCAAAGGATTGTCAAAAAAATTTTGGGCTGAGGTCAT
The DNA here is from genome assembly GCA_963454935.2 of Ilex paraguariensis. Classification (NCBI taxonomy): domain Eukaryota; kingdom Viridiplantae; phylum Streptophyta; class Magnoliopsida; order Aquifoliales; family Aquifoliaceae; genus Ilex; species Ilex paraguariensis. The sequence continues at coordinate 201,742 of CAUOFW020004336.1, read as the reverse complement.
AAATACCTCAGGTTACATGGTTAATCGAGTGTACCTCAGACCTGACAGGTGTCAGACCCCCTATGAAATCTAGAAGGGCAAAAAGCCTAACCTTAAGTATTTTTTGTTCTTTGGGAACAAATGCTGCATTTTGAGAGATCGAGAAAACTTAGGAAAATTAGACTCTAGAAGTGATGAGGGGATAATTTTGGGTACTCCACCAATAGTAAAGCATATAGAGTGTTCAATTTATGAACATCTACTCAATGGAATCCATAAATATGGGCATTGATGACACAGGAGAAGACCTTTTGTATGAAAAAAGAGGAGGATGACGGAGTGGCTAAGCCAATAGGAGACAAAGGTGAATCGGAACCTACTTCAACCCCTCAAATAGAAAGTGACCCTCTCACCAAACCAACACCTTCATGGGTTCGGGCAAGACACACATTGAGTTACATTCTAGGGAATCCAAACAAAGGGGTGAGAACTAAGAGACAACTTGAATATAAGTTAGATCAAAACTATTATGTTTACTTATTTGAACCCAAGAATGTCGGTGAGGCACTAGAACGTGAAAATTGGCTCATCACCATGCAAGAAGAGCTAAACCAATTCGCACGGGGTGATGTTTGGGATTTGGTACTAGACCTAAGGACAATAATGTCATTGGACCTAAATGAATTTATAAAAATAAATTAGATAAGAATGGTGTGGTGGTTAGGAACAAGGCCATGTTAGTTGCACAAGGGTACACCCAAGTAGAAAAAAATGACTATGATGAGACCTTTGCACTTGTAGCTAGGCTAGAATCTATGAGATTACTTTTTGTCATAGCTTGTCACATGAAATTTAAAATTTATCAAATGGATGTGAAAGTGCATTTTTAAATGGATTCCTTCAACAAGAAGTCCATGTTGAACAAACAAAAGGGTTTGAAGACCCACACCACCCTAGACTTGTGTTTAAATTGAAAAAGGCACTCTATGAGTTAAAAAAAGCCCCAAGAACTTGGTATGAATGGTTGTCTACGTACCTTTTGAAAGAAGGGTTTTCTAGAGGGAGCATGGACAAGACCTTATTTTTAAAAAGTGTAAATGGTGAAGTTTAATTGCCCAGGTGTATGTTGATGATATTGTCTTTAGTTCCACGTGTGACTTTTAGTGAATAATGAAATCTAAATTTAAAATGAGCATGATGGGTGAACTAACTTATTTTCTAGGATTGCAGGTGAAACAAATGGATAATGAGATTTTTGTCTCACAATCTAAGTATGCAAAGGACCTAGTTAGGAAATTTTGGTTCGAGTTAGACAAGCACTTGCATATTCCAATGAGTATTGGCACTAAATTGAGTAAAGACACTTCAGGCAAAAAATGTAGATCACGCACTGAATCATAGTATGATAGATAGTTTACTTTATCTTACTGCGATTTGACTTGATATTGCCTTTAATGTTCATGCATGTACACAGTATTAGTCTTACCCTAAAGAGTCACACCTACTTGCAGTTAAGTGCAACATTAGTTATATGAGTGGGACTTTGGAGTATGGTATTTGGTATGCCTTTGAGACTAATACAAAGATTGATGGCTAGTCCGATGCCAATTGGGCCAAGAATATAGATTATCGTAAGAGCACTTTCAATGGGTGCTTTTATGTTGGGAATAACTTAGTTTCTTGGCAAAGTAAAAAGCAAAATTTCATTTCTTTGTCTACTACCGAAGCTAAGTACGTTCCAGCAGGAAGTTCTTGCATATAGTTGTTTTGGATAAAGCAAATGTTGTTTGATTACTGGATGTCTCGTGATATCTTAATTGTGTATTGTGACAATTCGAGTGCTATCAACATTTTGAAGAACCCCGAACAACACTCCAGGACAATGCATATAGATATATGTCACCTTTTCATCCGTCAGCTTGTTGAAAATAACTTGATAGCTTTAGAGCATGTCCAAACTCAAGATCTAACTTGCTAATCTTCTCACAAAACCCTTGGATCCCCTATATTTGTGAGTCTTAGGATATCCTTAGGTATTTGTGTATTTGAGTGAGCCTCTGTTGAACTTAGTCCTAGGAGCATCAATGATTTATCATGCATTGGGACTAAGTCTTTACTGTATATATTTTTTTGTGTTATTTTGTTGTTATTTATTCATTTTTTTTTCTATACGAAAATACAAAAAAAAATTGAAATTAAAAAAACTCAAAAAAAAAAAAAAGAAATACAAAAATTCAAAAAGAGTTTTGATATCTCCACTGACATTCATTTGTAGGATTTATGGTAAATGATTTATATATTTCCTTTGTTTAGTTTTCATCTTTATGCATTTTTTTTCATGTACATAAGTTTATTGAAAAATAAAAAAACATTGGTAAAGGAAAAGTCAAATAAAAATTCGTTTCTTTGTTTGATGATCATGGTAATTCACACTTTGATTTGCATTGAAATTGTTCGATCCTAAAATCAAAGTTGATATGTGCATTGTTGTGAGTCATATTAGGGGATAGAGAACTTAGTGACATAAATTCAATTGTATGATTCATTAGCAAAAGTCTTTTTTATCCTAGAGTACTTGGATAGTATTTAACTTTGAAAGATTCAAAACCAAGTATGAGCATGGCATTCACCTTCACACTTAGGAGTTTGATGAGTTTAAATTATTAATGATCTTAAAGGAATCTAGGCATTGATAATAGGTGAACAAATGGCTAAAGATTAGTTAAACCCCCAATCCCTTAAAAGATGTCGAAGGCCAATCGTGAGAAAATAACCCAATGTGGCCAAATCTAAAATGGTGAGACATAAATAAATGGCTAAAAAAATAATCACACTTGAATTGTGAGAATACTTATGCTTAAGTGTTAATTTCTCATTTTTAAAGCTTACAAAACTCATGTTAATTATATCTAGAAACATACATTAAAAGTACAAAATTCATAATCATGTTGGTTGAAGCCATAGCACGGAATGAATAAAATAAAGGAGTTGTCAAAAATAGAATATTTAGGACACTAACTAACTGGTCATTTTTTCACTTAGACAATATATTACGATTTTATGATGAGCTTATTAATGATTTAAATATTATCAGAATCCTTTTTGTGTTGGAGGCTAGTTCCACACAATATGCACTTGAATTTGTCAAAGTTGAACAAAATTTAATCATATGTGCATAAAATTAAATCAATTGAGATGCCTTATAATAATGTATTGGGATGATGAATTTTGGATGTGTAAAACTCGGGTAAATTTAAACTTTTTATGAAAAAGGGCAAAATAGTAATTTATCACTACGGTACGGGTTGTAAACCTTAATTTTTATAAAACTTGGATAACAAAACGGACCTCACCGTTGGATTCGTCTTGCGAAATCTAGCCACCCCATCAATTTTTGTCAAATTTTGAGATAGTCGAATTTTTCGCGTTTTACAAGGCGGTCGAGTCTCGGGTGACAAAAAAATGGAATTTTTAATAAAATTTTGAAATTTGAAAAATAATTTAAGACAAGTTAAAATAAAAGTATTTTGAATTTAAACCAAACGAAATTTAATCATTTCGTGGCGAAAACGGACCCAAAAAAAATGGGGTCGCGTGGCACAATGTGAGCCAAGTAAATGGAGGGTATAAAAAGGGGGGAAAATCTGATTTTTCCCCCCCCCCCCATTGTTCTCAGCCAGTTGAACAATAGAAGAAGAGAGGGAAAAAAAGAGAAATTTCTCCACTTCTCTTTACGATCTACGGAATTCTAGAGGTCGAATCTGCTCGGGCCAAGAAGGAAAGTTGTTCTCCTCGACGTGGGCTACAAAACCATACCAAGGAGGCCAGGTTTGGGCGAGATTCCAAGGAAGGAATTTTGGGAAGTGAAGATTCTAGCTTGAATCGGGTTCTTGGAGCTTCCTAACGTGTTTTTACGTTTCAAAAGGTAGGGTTCCTTTCTACTTTGGTTTATTTTACAACCTAGGGTGTGAAATGAAATGGGTAGATTGGTAGAGTTACATATATCACTTGCCTATTGTGTTGAAATTGATGAAATGGGTATTGGAAAGGGGTAAAATAAATTCTATCCTATAACAGGCATGTAGAATTTACTCAAAGTAATTTCTTGAAAAATGTGGAGATTGATATATGGGCATGCTACGTGTTTACATTATGCCTTTGTGAATAAAGTGTGATATTGGCATAGACTATGTGTTAAAATGTTTGGAAATTTTTGTTAGATATAATGTTAACATATGTGTTATGACATGTTAGCATTATGATGAATTGTGAAATTATATACTTTTTGATATAATTGGCGATAGAATGGTGGAAATTGCTCATTGGCATTCATTGCATTTGGGGCATGATATTGGCATCACATTCATAAGCATTAAACATGAGTGTGGGTGTGTGTGTGCATGGTTTATCAAACACTACATAGGTGGATGATGGATGGGTTCAAAAAAGCTGGATCAAAGATCCGACTGAGTTGCACGGTTGCATGAAAAACTTGTGTCAAGTATAGGAAGGAGGGCTAGACTCTCTCTCGGGTGCAAGACCGGACTACTGGTTTCATACACTTTCAACGGTGCAAGTCCAAAAAAATTTATCGGTGTGCAGAGCCAGCGGTGAGACACCAAAAGTCCACTACCCAACAACACACATGGTGTAAAACCCAGGTAAATTTAAACTTTTTCAGAAAAAGGGCAAAATAATAATTTGTCACTATTATGTGGGTTTACAATGCATATTTTTATAGAGCTTGGATGGAACAACGGACTTCACTGTTGAATTCGCATCGCGAAATCGAGCTACCATGTCAATTTTTGTCGAATTCTGAGATAGTCGGATTTTACACATTTTTCGAGACAATTGGGTGACGAATGAACTTTTAAAGGTCCCCAAAAATAAAAATTATAAAATTTCCTTATAATTGCATAAAATTTCAATTAAAATTAATTTGAACTGAAATCGAAATTTAATTCACTCGTTTTGGGTTAAAAAATAGACCCGAAAGTAATAAACGTGTAGGGCAATATGAACCGCGTAATTAAAAAGTATAAATAGGAGGTTAATATCTGAAAAATCAGATATTTCTCACCCATTTGGCCGGCTGCTTCAGGCGTTAAAGAGAGAAAAGAGAGAGAGAGGAAAAAATCTATTTTTCTACCTTTCTTTTGCGATCCAAGGAGTTCTATCGGTCGGAATTCATTGCACCAAGACTTAAAGTTGGTCTACACGATGAGGGCTACGCGTACATACCAAGAACGAAGGATTTCACCGAAGATCCAAGAGGCAGATTTTTGGGAAATCAAAGGTTTGGGGCTTGAGTGTGTTCTTGAAGCTTTCTCCCTTTCTTTTACGCTCCAAGAGGTAGGGTTTCTCCTACCTTGGTTTATTTCTTACCTAGGATGTAATATGTTATTGGTAAGGGTATAAAATAACCTAGGTCACTTGACTAAGGTTATGGAAAATAAAGAAAAATGAGTATGGAAATAGCCTAGACCAATTCCTAGCTAAGTTTGGCATAAGGAACTTACTTGTGTAATTCCTTGAAACTTGATATTTTGAGCATGCTATGTGTTTTATAGTGCTTGTAAATCAAGTGTATTTGCATGAGTTATGTATAATATGCTTGTGAAGGATTGTTGACATATTCTAGTTGATGTATTGATATGATAATGAATTGTGGTGATTATATACATGTGATATAGATTGCCATGACACATATGGAGATGTATGGTTTAAGTTGGCTCATTGGCATACTTTGCATATTGAGCATGACATAGACATTGCAATGGTGCACAACATTGCATTTGCACGGGGAATGCACATCCATGACCATGAGTATGGGTGTGTGCGTGCATGGTTGAATCAATCACCATGTTTGGTGTTCGATGAATAGGCTCAGAAAAGTGGGGATTGAATATCCTACTAAGTCACACGGTTGCATACATAAAAAAACTTATGCCGGGTATAGCAAGAAGGGATAGATCCCCCCTCGGGTGCAAGGCCCGGCCATTGGTTCATACACTCCGACAGTGCAAGTCCAAAAAGTGTATCGATGTGTGGAGCCGGCGGTGCATCCCCAAAAGTCCACTACCCAAATAAAGACACATGGTTTTAGTTGTACAAATGATTCATTTGATGGAAAACATCCAGGAATGAATTGGTTTTATTGAAAACATGAGTTTTGTTTCAAAATAATCATTGGATGTATTTCATCAATGACAAGGGCTTTACACTAGCATTGCATAGTGTGGTAAGAGCCGATGAAGGCTTGAGTTGATGTGCATGAGTAAGCTCATTTCATTCATGGCATGATATGATAGATTCCAACATGAATTGCATATTCTGGCATTGGAATGAATATTGGTTGTGTGTTGTTGCATGTATACATTCATATGCACTTAGGTGGGGAGTAGCCTCTCTAGGTAATATTCTACTGGGCATTGGCTTACCCTATACAGAAAATATTTTAGGTGTGGGGTTCGTACCGGTGGACAACTCACATTCAGGACCTCAAAGATGAAGAAAAGCTAAAATGTGGCTGTTGTTATGAAGTTTTGTAAAACGTTTGTTTAATTCCATTTTGACATGTAAATGTATGGAATTGGTTGTAATAGACCTTGTATATATTCACTTGTATGTGAAAAACATTGTTAAGTAGGTTTGGGATGAATTTGAAAAGGTTTAAATTGGATTGGAAATTGAGAACAAGGAAAAATAGACCTAGCGTACCAGTACGCTTTGGCAGATTTCAAATTTTTTTTTTATTTTCTTCCAGGGTCTTGAGCTATACATTCTTTAGTTCCAATGATATAGATAGACCTTAAATGAGATACATTGGGGTACATTGAACCTCGATAGCATTAAATGATTAATGAAACACGGGTGTTTCGTGTAAATGAAAAATTCGGGTAAAAAGGGAATAAAATTAGCGTGATGTCAGATCAAGCGGCACTCACGGGCATTTCCACAGGTTGACGAGTTTTCAACGGGACCCCCGATTTTAGGGGCGTCACATATGATTTTATTTTATAAAGAAATAAAATTAGCATTGATGTGTAACATCAATGACGGATTTATTACACATTGTGTTGTGGGAGCCGGAGAGGGCTCGGGATAAAAGGGAAAGAGTGAGTCTCATCTCATTCATGGCATGACATTGTTAAAATTTCAATATTGAACGTTATGTTATTGTTTGGGATTGTTGCTTGATAAATGTTGCATGGACATTCAGGTGCACTTAGGTTGGGGGAGTAGCCTCTGTAGTAAATACTCTACTGAGCGTGGTACACCCTTTAAAGGAAAGATAATTCAGGTGCGGGTGGTACGTTGGCGTAAGGTTTTCACTCGGGGCCTCAAATGTGAAGAAAGCTGGAATGTGGCTTTATTTGAGTTTTTGTACAAGTATTATGAAAACTTGATTTTGATATGTAAATGTAAGGAAATGAATGTAATAGATTGTGTATAGACCTTTTCTTAAATGAAAATCTTCATTATACATGTGTTGGATGGATGTAATATGATTAAGAATGAGTTGGAAATGAAAAACAGGTGAAATAGGCAAAAGTTAGCAAATCGTACCGGTATGGCGTATAGGTATGGCAAGGTCCAGTGGGTAATTCATATCGGTATGGCATATTGGTATGACGAGGTCTAGTGGGCAATTCATACCGGTATGGCGTACCGATATGACGAGGTCCAGTGGGCAACTCGTACCGGTATGGCGTACCGGTACACTTTCCAAAAATCTAAAATTTTAAAAATTGTTTTGCCATACTTATGGACCTTGGGTTCTTTGGTTCCAAGGATATAAATGGACATGAAAGAAGGATAAATTGGATATATCGGACCTAGAGGTCAAATGGTAAAATATACCTAGGTTACACATGTGGGTGATGATCCCGATGAAGGGGATACTATTGACGCGATATCAGGTTGTGCAACAATCATGGGTACTTTCGCGGATTGACAGGTGGTTAATGGTTGAAAAAGGACCCCCGATTTGAGGGGCGTCATAGGATGAAGCTATTAAAATGCAAATTTGTGTAATTTTCATGATTATTTGAATTATGAGCATTCATTGGTTAAACTTGGAAATTGCATTTACTTTGATCCAAATTCATCCATGCATTGCATTGAATAGAATTTCGGCTTGATTTACATCATGCATCCATGTTAGAACTCATTAGAGTTAGTTGGAAATAAGCTAGACAGTAAACAGCAAAAAAGCTCTATTTCAGGTCTCGCACAAGCGAGCAAAGTACTCGCTCTAGTGGTCTGCTTGAGCTCCAAGTTGTAATTGGAGTCCAAGTCACCTTGAATTGGGAAAAGGGACCATTCATATCCATTTCAGCTATGGCTTTGAGAGACTTAGTATAGGTCATACGTGAACTTGAGAATGTTTTACATTCATTCATGGTTGGTCCTTTTTTTTTATCATGATTCATGATTTGTACTAAAGTACTCTATTTTTTGTTGAGTTTTATTTGTTTAGCCCTTATTTTTGTTGTTGCGACACACTATTAGTCTTGTTCATTGATGCTTAATCATATTTTGACTTTGAGTTATAAGCCTTGTTTGTCCCTTGCCTAGTTAACTTGCATGGTTCGGGTAGTTGTTATACATTCCTACCTTCTTATTATACTATGATTCTATGTCATGATTGTTATAGGTCACCATTGAATTGAAATTTATAACAATTAAGATAAGAATACGTTGGGTAACTTGATTATGTACCTTGCTTGTCAGGAATCGTCAATGGGTTGATATTTGTGACAAAAATGGGGAGAATATTATAGGTACATATGAGAGGAATCAAGGAGATTTACTCTTGACTTGGCTAGATATGTTGTATGTGAACATAGAAAAGGTGAGCTTGTTAGTTTGTTCAAATACTTAGGGGGATTAAATTTGAAAACATGGCATGAAGTCGCACATTTTTTATTTGTTTATTTTTCACTTGTTAGTTTACTTGTGAACACCAACTAAGTGAGATAACTTGATTTATTTAATATTGATAAATCAATAGGTTCTCAAGCATATTGAACAACTTAGTTTTTAACATGTTACATATATTCACTTGCATGATATAAACATACTTATGCTCTATGCTTATCTTCGTGTTTTCCAAACCTATGATTATGCTATCTATTTCTCTAACTTATGATGTTTTTCACAAAGTTTTGGTTTTAGTGGTGACATGCAGGACTACAAACTACAAGCTTAATGTACCAGATAGAAATTTAGGATGTATGAATGAGAGTTGGGATTAGTTTTACTGTAAAACCTGGAAAAATTTGAACTTTTAAGAAAAAGGGCAAAATGGTAATTAGTTGCTATGGTATGGGTTGAAAACCAAAATTTTTCTAGCACTTGGATGATGAAATGAACCTCATCATTGGATTCATCTCATGAGATCTAGTCATCCGGTCAATTTTTGTTGAATTCCAAGACAGTCGGATTTTTTACGTTTAATAAGAAGATCGGGTGTCGCGTGACCAAAATAAATACAATCAAGAATAAATTGTGAAATGTGAAAAATAATTTAAATTTAGTTTAAATAAAAATATATTGAACTTGAAATAGGACAAGATTTAATTGATTCGGAATGAAATCAGACTTAGGAAAAGCGAACGTGTGACGCAACGAGGGCCAAGTATCTAAGGGGTATAAATAGGGGAGAAAAATCAGATTTTCTCCCCAATACCTAGATGATTTCTGAAAAATTGAGAAGGGAGAGAGGAAAGAGAAAAACCAAGGTTCTTCAAGCTTCTCTTTACTATCTAGGGCCAACCATTCGTCGAAACACTTTGGGCCAAGAATTAAGTTGATCTACGCGATGAGGGCTACATCTACATACCAAAAATCAGGAAATTTGATGAAGTCTCAAAGACAGTAGTTTTTAAAATCAAGGTTTGAAACTTGATTTGGGTTCTTGGGGGCTTCCTACTGTGTGTATTACACTTCAAGAGGTAAGGTTCTTCTCCTAGCTAGGTTATTTTCAACCTAGGGTTTCGTATGAAATGGATAGCATGAATTGGGATGAAATATCTTGTCTAAATGTAATTCTAGTGTAACTAGAGTATGGGAAATAGTATAGATATTTGCTAAAACCAATTGTTGCATAAATTGGGTTTGGGGTGAAATTGCTTGTTTTGGTAATTTCATGAGAAATGTGTTCATTGGGCATGCTATGTGTTTAAATTTATGCCTTAGAGGCATCTGATAAAATGGCAATGTTGATTTAGCATGTTGGTTTCATCGAAAATGTTATAACAAGCTTGGTGGAAATTGTGAAATGCAATTATATGCACAAGATATAATTGACATTGTGAAAATGGTGTATGTTATGCTACTCTCATGATATGATGAACATGACATTGGAATTGCAATTGTACATCACATTGCATAAGCATAGGAAGCATCATATTTCATGGGCATGTGACATGGGTGTTGGTGTGTGCATGGTTTTAATCAAACACCATCCTTGGTGGATGATGCGTAAGCTCGAAAAAGTTGGACCAAGGTTCGACTGAGTCACACGGGTTGTAGTGAAAATAGGGTCAGGGTTAGCAAGATGGGCTAGATTGTCCCTTTGGTGCAAGACTCAGTGATTTGGATACGCACTCCGTTGGTATTGAGTCCATAAAGTGTGTCGAAATATGCCAAGCCATTAATCGTTCGAGAGATCTCATGGTTTGTTGCATTGAAAACAGGGCTCGCTTTGCTCGCTTGCTCGAGTAGTCTCATGGTCTTTCAAGTAGTGCCCATGGTCATTTGAGCGGTGCTTGCCTTAGTCATGTTTGAAATGTTATTTTCACTCCGATGACAACCGCCCTATGACCGCCCTCCCACTGATCAAGCAGTCGTTTGCAAATCTGAATTTTCTTATTTCTAAAGGGGTCCTCATCATTAATTTCTGCATTTGATTGAGAATAGGTAATTGTGGTAGATATAGGTTTTAATTGGTAATCAATTTAGGCTAAAATTGAAAAACATTTTCACCCCTTTTTAGTTATAATGTCTTGGTCTCCTGTATAATCATGAGGAGAGATCCAAATCAGGTTCACCTTCCTAGAACAACACAGTCACACTTGAATTTTGAGATTAATTATGCTTAATTGAAAATTTCTCTTTTTTAAAATTCATAGAGCTCATGTTAATCATGTTTAGAATCATACATTTAAAGTATGGAATTCATAATTGTGTTGATTGAAGCCATATAGTAGAAGACATAAAAGAAAGGGGGAGTTGTCAAAAAGAGGAATATTTAGGACACTCACTAACCGGTCATGTTTTCAGTTTGACAATGCATTAGGATTTCAAGATAAGCTAATTAATGATTTAAATCTAATCGGAATCCTTTTTGTGTTGGAGGTTGGTTTTACACACTATGCCCTTGAATTTGTCAAAGTTGAACAAAATTTGATCACGTTTATGAAATTGAATCAGGTGAGAAGACATTGCTTGAGGATATGTGAAATTGAGTTTATATCATTAAATATGCCTTTGAGTAATGTAGTGGAATGATGAATTTTATATAGAACTATTAAAATGCAATTTTTTGTAATTTTCATGATTATTTGAATATGAGCATTGATTAGTTAAATTTAAAATTTGCATTTGATTTTAATCCAAATTCATTCATGTATTGCATTGAATAGCATTTAGGTTTGATTTACATCGTGCATACATGTTGAGATTGATTGGAGAGAGCTTGAACAGGACTGGATTGCAGGAAGTGGAAGTATTCTGCTTTAGACCTCGCTCGAGCCGTCTGAATCAGGATTTGGCACTGCTTGCTTAAAAGGCTAGATTTTGTATAAAGTTATTCATCTCCTCCACTTCTAAACTAGAACCCACTCACTTTATCATTTTCACCTCAAATAACATACTTAACCATTCATATGCATTTTATCAATCACCTATATGAAAAAACTTGTGTCGGGTATAGCAAGAAAGGATTGATCCCCCCTCGGGTGCAAGGCCTGACTATTAGTTTATACACTTCTGACAATGTAAGTCCAAAAAGGTGTATCGGCGTATAGAGCTGGCGGTGCAACACCAAAAGTCTACTACCCAAATAAAGACACATGGTTTTGGTTGTCCAAATGATTCATTTGATGGAAAACATCCAGAAATGAATTGGTTTTTGTGAACATATGAGTTTTGTTTCAAAGATGATCATTGGATGTATTTTATCAATGACAAGGGTTTTACACTTGCATTGCATAGTGTGGAGAGAGCCAGTGAGGGCTCGGGTTGATGTGTATGAGTGAATCTCATTTCATTCATGGCATGGCATGGTAGATTCCAACATGAATCATGTATATTCTTGGCTGGAATGATTATATGATTGTGAATGTTGTATATGAACATTGCATATGCACTTAAGTTGGGGAGTAGCCTCTGTAGAAAATATTCTACTGGGCATTGGCTCACTCTATAAGAGAAACATTTTAGGTGCAGGGTTCGTACCGGGAGAGGACTTGCATTCGGGGCCTCAACGATGAAGAAAAGCTGACATGTGGCTTTTGTGACATATTTTGTGTAATCTTTGTTGGAACAATGTTTTAACATGTAAAAATTATGCAAATGCATGTAATAGAACTTGTATGGATCATGTATAATATAGAAAATGTCATTATCCATGTTTGGAATGAGTTTGGAAAGGTTTTGGTTGAATTGGAAATAAAAATCTGATGAAGCATGAAATTCTGGGCAAAACAACCTTCTGGAAGGTTAGTCTAAATTTTCTGTCTAGTTGGTAAAACCTATCGGAAGGTCCACAAAACCTTCCAGAAGGTTCATGCAATTTTTTCATCTAGTGGGCAAACTTTCTGGAAGGTAAGTATAAGTAAAACCTTCCAGTAGAAATTAGTTATCGGAAGATCTATAAAACCTTCCGGTAGAAATTTTTCAGTAAGCAAACTTTCCGGAAGGTCCATAACAAAACCTTCCAGAAGGTTTTCCAAAAATCTGAAATTTCAAGAATGCATTGTCATACTCTTGGGCTATGTGTTCTTTGGTTCTAATGACACAAATGGACCTTAAATGAGATACATTGGTGTATATTAAACCTCGATGTGATTAAATGATAAAAGGAAATACGGATCCACGTATGAGTTATAATCCCGATTACAGGGATGTGATAGTGTGATGTCGGATTATGCGACAATCACGGGTATTCCCTCAGGTTGACGGGTGGTCTACAGGACCCTCGATTTTAGGGGTGTCATAGCTTAGTATCAGAGCATAGGTATACAAATTACCTAGGGCTTGATGGGCATTAGGTCTAGACTATTGCATGCATTATACATTTCATCTTATGTGCTTACATTTTGTTACATGATTACATACTATGTGATTATGTGAATGATATACATGGTAAAATGTATATGGAAAAGACACTAGGGTTAGAAAACATAACATTGGGGGTCAAAAAAAAACATGAACAGGATAGTTCAAGGTATAAATGTTTACTAGTGGGTAGCATAGACTCTACTAGGGAAATAAGGAGATAAATCTCAATATTTCAAGTTTGATCCCTACCTTGGGAAGTTATGTGAATGGTCTATCGTCATTTGACATGTGTGTAGATGGCAACTAGAGGAAGGGGATGTCGGGGTGGACGGAACAATAACCAACCACCACTGGTTTTTGGCCAACAAGCCTTAGTGGAGGCTATTGGTGCGGCAGCTGCTACCATAGCACAGGCTAGTGCTATGCCTGCCACCATTGCACAGACTGGTGCAAGTGGAGGACAAGGAGGCTAAAGCAACCTCCAGAAAGTTCAAGGCACATCAGCCTCTGATCTTCAGGGGAGGGGCGGATCCTATGGTGGCTGACCATTGGTTCCAACAAGTCGATAAGGTATTGAGGGCTATGGAGATCACCTCCGACGCCACTAAGATAACCCTAGCAATATTCCAGCTAGAGAGGGAATCCCAATTGTGGTGGGATTGGGTAAAGGACTCCAAGAACTTGGAGGCTATGATTTGGGGTAGAGTTCAAAGAGTTCTTCATGGGAAAGTACTTCCCGGCGGCCGCAAGACATGTAAAGGCCTGGGAGTTCTTGTACTTGTGACGAGGGATGATGATGGTGATGGAATACGTGGCTAAGTTCACGGAATTAACATGTTTCGCCGATGACAATGTGGCCACTGACATGGCCAAGGTGAGGAAGTTCGAGGATGACTTGAAGTTGTTCATCCGAGGCAAAATTGTGGGTCTTCTTCTGTAAAACTTGGACTCAATGGTTATGACAGCTATGGCCATTGAGAGAGAGGTAGAAGATGCACGGAACATCTGGGAAGCGGTTGTTAAAGACAAGAAGAAGGAAGTTTAATCCTCTTCTTCTAGCTCAGGGAAGAAGTAGAGGACTTCTACTCCTCAAGGATTCCAAGGATAGGGCCACGGTCATAAGGCCAAGGCCAGGGTCAATCCTCCAAAAGCGGGAGATACTTCAGGGCTTCCAACCAGGCAGGTTCATGGGAATGTTTTCATTGCCACCAGCCAGGTCACATAAAACGGGATTGCCCTCAAAGGCAAGGATCCCAGGGTTACGGGTCATCTCAATCCCAAACTTTGGTGGAACAACCACAGACGTATTATACTCCTCACTGCCCCACTATGGGCCAGGAAAGCCAGTACCAGTTTCAGGGAGCTGCACAGGCCCTTACTACTTCTTATGCAGAAACTCCACAATCAAGCCGGATGAGCAAGGGCTTGGGTCGGGGTCGAGGTCGAGGTCGAGGCCAGGGCTCACAAGCCAGGACTTCGGGAACCCAGGGGCATATCTACTCTATGGTGCCACAAACTGAGCCAGCATATTCGTAGATGATACAGAGTACATTCCTACTCTCTCGCTTATGGGCTAGAGTGTTATTTAATTTTGGTGCATCATATGTGAAAGACTTGGGCTTAGAAGTTGAGACCTTAGAAAAGCCATTGCATATGAGTTCTCCCCTAAAAGCTAGGGTGAGAGTTGATCAGATATGTCGGGACTCTGAGTTAGAGATCTGGTGGATTCTACTCACCGTGGACCCTAGGGTCATGGACATGTCGGAGTTCGATGTCATCCTCGGGATAAATTGGTTGGCAGCACATCGGGTCGTCATTGATTATGATAGGAAGAGGTCACTACTTACACACCAGATGGTGTTTGTTTTAGGTTCTAGGGGGAGAAGCATGATGTTTTACCCTAAGTCGTGTATGACTCTAGATGGCACGGACATTTACTAGGTTGGCTTACAAGCCTTACCTTGGAGGACGAGGCGAGACAGGATTTAGGTCTACTTCGGGTTGTATGTGAGTATGAGGATGTTTTTCGGATGAACTACTGGATTACCTCCACATAGGGATATAGACTTCACCATTGAGTTGCATCCCGGAACATCATCTATTTCTATAACTCCACATAGGATGGCACCAGCTGAGTTGCAAGAACTCAAGGTCCAGTTGCAGGAATTTTTGGACAAGGGCTTTATTGGACCGAGCACTTCACCTTGGGGCGTTCCGGTATTGTTTGTCAAGAAGAAGGACAAGACCCTTTGACTATGCATAGATTATCGACAGTTGAATCAGGTTACTATCAAGAATAGGTATCCTTTACCGAGGATTGATGACTTATTTGATCAGCTGAGAGGGGCGAGGGTCTACTCCAAGATAGATCTCCGCACTGGTTACCATCAGTTGAGGGTTAGAGAGACAGATATCCCCAAGACAGAGTTTAGGATGCGGTATGGGCATTTCGAGTTCACAGTCATGCCCTTTAGATTGACGAATGCTCTAATGGCATTCATGGATCTCATGCATAGGGTGTTTCAATCCTACCTAGATCAGTTTGTTGTAGTCTTTGTTGACGACATCTTGTTCTACTCCAAGTTTGAGGAGGAGCATGAGGGTCACTTGAGGATTGTTCTCCAAACGTTGAGAGATCATCAATTGTACGTCAAGTTCAGAAAGTGTTAATTTTGGCTTACGGAGGTGAAATTTTTGGGACACGTGGTGTCAGCTTTAGGTGTATCCGTGGACCCGGAGAAAGTGGAAGAAGTTATGAATTAGGAGAGACCAAAGTTAGTTTTTGAGATACACAGTTTCTTGGGATTAGCGGGGTACTATAGAAGGTTCATTGAGGACTTCTCTCGATTAGCTGCTCCTATGACCAAGTTGACTCGAAAAGGAGGTCAAATTTGAGTGGAATAATTCGCGTGAGAAAGCATTTTAGGAGTTGAAGAGGAGGCTTACTTCAGCTCCTATTTTGATTGTTCTAGAGAGGGGACAGATGTACACCGTGTACTATGATGCCTCAAAGGACGGACTGGGATATATTTTGATGCAGTTCGGGAGAGTGGTAGCTTCTGTCTCTCGACAGTTAAAGAACCACGAGCAGAATTACACCACACATGACATGGAGTTGGCAGCCATTATCTTTGCCTTAAAGGCTTGGCACCACTATTTATGCGGTGAGCAATTCAAGGTGTTTTCGGACTACAAGAGTCTGAAGTACATCTTTACATGACGAGACCTCAACATGAGACAACACAGGTGTATGGAGTATTTGGAGGACTACGACTTCACTTTGCATTATCTTCCTGGTAAGGCAAATGTGGTGGCTGATGCACTCAGTCAGAAGTCACGGGGAGTATTGGCTAGTATAGTTTCCCGAGAGTGGGTGGATGCTCGAGATTGTGGGACAGTTCGGGCTACACTATAGAGAATAGACTCAGAGTACTTTGGGAAGTTTGGTGGCTACAATTTCCCTACTGAGCAGAGTGATTGAGTCCTAGAGTCAAGATATAGAGTTATCATCCATCTGGGCCTGGGTACAGGCAGGTTTGGGTGACGAGGGTTGGGTCATTCACTCGGATGGTAGTCTTTGGTTCAGGGAAAGGATTGTGATTCTCCAATCTGTGGAATTGAGAGAGGAGATTCTCAGAGAGTTTCATTGCTCTTGTTTTGTTGTGCATCCAGGTGGCACGAAGATGTACCATGATCTTCATCGCCAGTATTATTGGAGCAGAATGAAGAGAGACGTTGGAAACTTGTTTAGACGATGTCTCACATGTCAGTAGGTTAAGGCTGAACATCAGAGGCCAGTAGGATTACTCCAGCCCTTGGAGGTAGCTGAGTGGAAGTGGGAGCATATCACGATAGATTTTGTGACCCACTTGTCACAAACATCGTGGGGATATGATACGATGTGGGTGATAATGGACTGGCTTACCAAGTCGGCACATTTTTTGGCTGTGTGGATGACCTTCACCTTGGAGGAATTCTGTAAGTTGTACATACAGGAGATTTTCCGGTTACATAGAGTGCCCGTGTCCATAGAATCGGATCGAGATCTCAGATTTATGGCTCACTTTTGGGAGAGTTTCCAGCGAGCCATGGGGACACAGTTGATAATGAGCACTGTTTTTCATCCCCAGACGAACGATCAGTCAGAGAGGACTATCCAGATGTTAGAGGACATGCTATGGGCATATGTCCTAGATCTCAGGAATAGCTGGGAAGATCACTTACCCTTGGTGGAGTTCGCCTACAACAACAGTTATCAAGCGAGCATTCAGATGGCACCCTATAAGGCACTATATGGGAGGCCATGTCATTCTCTGATTTGTTGGACGGAGGCTGGAGAGAGATCTTCTACGGGTCTGAAATTGATTAGAGACACCTTGGAGAAGGTGGATTTGATTCGGAAGCATCTTCTCACGGCTCAGAGTTGGTAGAAGAGCTATGCCAACAAACGGCGGCGACCTCTAGAGTTTGAGGTGGGAGATCATGTCCTCTTGAAGGTGATGCCTAAGAGAGGAGTGGTCTGATTTGGTAAGCGAAAAAAGCTGTCGCTGAGGTATATCGGGCCCTTCGAGGTACTTGAGAGGGTTGGTACAATTGCTTACCAGTTGACGTTATCGCCAAATCTATCAAGTGTTCATGCGGTATTCCATGTCTATATGCGTTGAAAATACACCCTAGATCTGACTCATGTGGTGGATTGGGGAGAGCTTGTGGTTGATGCTGATGACACCTTTGAGGAGGGACCGGTGCACATCATGGATAGCCAAGATCAGGTTTAGCAAGGCAAGACTGTGAGGCTAGTGAAGGTAAGCACCAGGGAGTGGAAGAGGTAACATGAGAGCGTGAGGATACCATATATACCAGTTATCCTTTCCTATTCGAGGATGGAGGTACATTATTATAGTCTTGTAGTATTACATGACTATTGCATATGCATGTGTTTGAATGTGTATGTATGTGTGAATTTCGGGGATGAAATTCTTTTGAGAGGGGGAAGAATGTAAAACTCGGGAAAAATTTAAACTTTTTCTGATAAAGGACAAAATAGTAATTTGTCACTATTATGCGGGATTAAAATGCATATTTCTGGTTTGGGGCTTGGGAGTTGTTCTTGAGTTTCTCCCTTTCTTTTATGCTCCAAGAGGTAGGGGTTTTCCTACTTTGGTTTATTTCCTACCTATAGTGTTATATGAAATGTATGGGTTAAAGGGAATATGTATGTCACTCATTTATGCATATGAAATGGGTGAAATGGGTATGAAAAAAGAGTATGTAAATGGGTTAAAATAGATTTTCCTAACTTGAAGTTGTGATATGGAAATTATTTGGTTGGTAATTCCATGGAAAAGTGATTGTATGGGCATGCTATATGTTTAACATTATGCCTTGTGATTGAATGTGGTTGGCATGAGTTTGTGTAATGTCATGCTTAAGATAGGTGTTGGGTATATAAATGTTGATATATGCTAGTTGATGTATTGACATGATAATGAATTTTGGTGATTTTATACATGTGATATAAATTGTCATGACACATGTCGAGATGTGTGGTTTAAATTTGGTTCATTGGCATTTATCACATTGAGCATTACATTGATTGAGCATTTGTGCATTACATTGCATTTGCACGGGAAAAATGCATTCATGGCCATGAGTATGGATGTGTGAGTGCATGATTGGATCAATCACCATACTTGGTGTTTGATGGGTGGGCTCGAAAAAGTGGGGTTGAATATCCTACTGAGTCGCACGGTTGCATACATGAAAAAGGTTGTGTCGGGTATGGCAAGAAGGGATAGATCCCCCCTTGGGTGCAAAGCCCAGTTATTGGTTTATACACTTCTGACAGTGCAAGTCCAAAAAGTATATCAGCGTGTGGAGTCGGCGGTGCAACACCAAAAGTCCACTACCCAAATAAAAACTCATGGTTTTGGTTGTCCAAATGATTCATTTGATGGGAAACATCCAGAAATGAATTGGTTTTTATTAACATATGAGTTTTGTTTCAAAGATGATTATTGGAAGTATTTCATCAATGACAAGGGTTTTACACTTGCATTACATAGTGTGGAAAGGGCTGATGAGGGCTCGAGTTGATGTGCGTGAGTGAATCTCATTTCATTCATGGCATGGCATGGTAGATTCCAACATGAATCATGTATATTCTCGATTGGAATGATTATATGATTGTGAATGTTATATATGAACATTGCATATGCACTTAGGTTGAGAAGTAGCCTTTGTGAAAAATATTCTACTAGGCGTTGTCTCACCCTATATGGGAAACATTTCAGGTGCGGGGTTCGTACCGGGAGAGGACTCGCATTTGGGGCCTCAACGATGAAGAAAAGCCAACATGTGGCTTTTGTGGCATAT
Organism: Ilex paraguariensis; assembly: GCA_963454935.2. Taxonomy (NCBI): domain Eukaryota; kingdom Viridiplantae; phylum Streptophyta; class Magnoliopsida; order Aquifoliales; family Aquifoliaceae; genus Ilex; species Ilex paraguariensis. The sequence continues at coordinate 182,095 of CAUOFW020004336.1, read as the reverse complement.
TTTGTGTAATCTTTGTTGGAACAATGTTTTAACATGTAAAAACTATGCAAATGCATGTAATAGAACTTGTATGGATCATGTATAATGTAGAAAATGTCATTATCCATGTTTGGAATGAGTTTGGAAAGGTTTTGGATGAATTGGAAATGAAAATCTGATGAAGCTTGAAATTCTGGGCAAAACCTTCCAGAAGGTAAGTGTAAATTTTATGTCCAGTAGGTAAAACCTACCGGAAGGTCCACAAAAATTTCCGGAAGGTTCATGCAATTTTTCATCTAGTGGACAAACCTTCCGGAAATTAGTCCAGTAGGTAAAACCTACCGGAAGATCCATAAAACCTTCTGGTAGAAATTTTCCAGTGAGCAAACCTTCCAGAAGGTCTATAACAAAACCTTCTCAAAACCTTCTGGAAGGTTTTCCAATAATCTGAAATTTCAAGAATGCATTGTCATACTCTTGGGCTATGTGTTCTTTGGTTTTAATCACACAAATGGACCTTAAATGAGATACATTGGGGTATGTTGAACCTCGATGGGATTAAATAATAAAAGGAAACACGGATCCACGTATGGGTTGTAATCCCGATTACAGAGATGTGATAGACGTGATGTCGGGTTATACGACAATCACAAGTATTTTCGCGGGTTAACGGATGGTCAACAAGACCCTCGGTTTTAGGGGCGTCAAAAAATGTGTGGCCCACGTCGAGCCACACGTCTTTTTTTTAATGGGTCCAATTTTATTTCAAACCAATTAAATCGCGTCTCATGTTAAGTTTAGTATATTTTTATTTAATTAACTTTAAATTATTTCAGGTCCTGCAAATAAAATCTGATCTCAATTATTTTAGTCGCGCAACACTCGATCACTTTGTAATACATGAAAAATCCAACTGCCTCAGAATTTTATAAAAATTTATTGGGCAGTTAGATTTTGTGAGACAAATCCAACGGTGGGATTCTATTTCATCATCTGAATTATATACAAATTCATGTTTTTGGTCCGTGCTTTAACAATTAATTAGTATTTTACCCATTTAATTAGGATTTTATTAAAAAAAATTCTCGGGTTTTACAATTATATAACAAAAAATTTTGGGACGGTGTAAAGACTTTCGCATTATATTTTTAATATGAAAAATATTTATTCTTGCATTGGTAATTTTTTACATTTTCATATGCTTCATTTCTCAGCTCTTTCTATTCACTAATCTGAAGCTTGTGGGATGCACTTACTTTGTCTATATCAAAATTCATAATTTTGATTGTCCAATATGGATGTTCCAATTCCACAATCAAGTGACATGGTTTGCCATAAAATCAGTCAAAAATGAGACATTCCTAAAATAGTTTTGTAAGCAGAGTAGTATGCCCAAAGCACATTAATTTGCCTCAAGGATCAATCTTTGCAATCTAGGTTAACCCTGTTTTCCAAAATATATTTTATCTCTCGATTGGTTAATTTGGCTTGTTCATTTGTCTGAAGGTGATAAGGGGCATATACTTTATGTGAAATCAAATATTTTCTCATTAGGTTTTCAAATGATTTGTTGCAAAAATGTGTAGCCCCATCACTTATATTAGCTTGAGGAATTCTAAATCAAGACAAAATATTTTCTTTTAAAAATTTAACCATAGTGCAGTGATCATTATTTCGACACAGAATTGCCTCAACCCATAGCACCCAAAATGTACAGATATCCAACGAAGGAACAGAATGGTCCCATAAAATCAATACCCCAACAATTAAAATTTTCAATAATCAAAATAGATTTTAAGGGCATCATGTTTCTTTTTAAAATACTCTCCAACCTGTGACATCGGTCACAGTTTATACAAAAAAGCATGTACGTCTTTAAAAAAAATGGGCCAATAAAATCCACTACAAAATTTTAGCAGTGGTTGTTTTGAAGAAAAATGCCCATCACAGGGTATAGAATGGCAAAAAGAAATAACCTGACCAATTTTATGGTTGGGTATACAATGTCTTATGATATGATCCTTGTAATATTTGAACACATAGGTATCTTTTCAAAACAAATTCCATACCTCTCTTAAAAAAATATTTGTCTGTTATGGTATAGAGAAAAGGAATGGTATCTGTGGCCAAGTATTGACAATATTTGCATACCATGGTACATTAGTAATTTCAAACAATTGGTCATCAAGAAAAGTTTCTTTGATTGGTACTAGCTCCTCTTTTGTTTCATAATTCAGTCTTGACAATTGATCAGCTATCACATTTCAACCCCCTTATTGTCTTTGATAATGAGATCAAACTCCTAAAATAAAAGTATCCATTAGAGGACCATCTTTCTTTGTGAGCAAGTACTTCAAAGCTGCATGATCAATAAATATAACAATTAATGATCCAACTAAATATGATTTAAATTTATCTAAAGCAAACATTATAGCCAGCAATTCTTTTTCTGTTGTGGAATAATTCATTTGCATATCATTCAAAGTTTTACTTACTTGCGTAGTAAATCACATAAGGTCTTTTATCTTTCCTTTGTCCTAAAATAGCTCCTACGGAATAATCACTAGCATCACACATAAGTTCAAATGACAAAGACCAGTCAGGACGTTGCATAATCGCTGCAAAAATAAGCATGCCTTTAAGTGTATCAAAAGCTTTATGCCATACATCATTCCAATCAAATAATACCTGTTGAAATAGAAGATTACACAAAGGTCTAGGTATTAAGCTGAAATCATTTATGAATCTCCTATAGAACCCTGAATAACATAGGAATGAGCATGCCTTTGAGTGTATCAAAAGCTTTATGCCATGCATCATTCCAATCAAATAATACCTCCTCACACAAAAGATTACACATAGGTCTACGTGTTAAGCTGAAATCTTTTATGAATCTTCTATAGAACCCTAAATAACGTAGGAATGATCAAACAACTTTCGTAGTCTTTTGTGGAGGGATATTTTCTATCAAATCAATTTTTGGCTTATCAACTTCAATTCCCTCAGTGAAAACCACATAACTTAAGACAATGCCTTGTGTAACCATGAAATGACATTTTTTTCCATTCAAAACAAGAGTTGTCTCCTCACACCAAGAAAGGACTTTTTAAGATTTTTCAAACACAATTCAAATGAATCACCATAGACTGAAAAATCAACCTTAATGACTTCTAAAAATCGCTCCACCATGCCCCTGAAAATACTCCACATATAATGCTAAAAATTAGTTGAAGCATTACACAATCCAAATGGCATCTTTTTATAAGAAAAAGTGCCAAAAGGACATGTAAAAGTGGTTTTTTCCTGGTCATCAATTGTTATTTTAATTTGGTTGTAGCCAGAGTACCCATCTAAAAAATAATAAAATGCATGACCACTTATCCTCTCAAGAACTTGGTCTAGAAAGGGTAGAAGAAAATAGTATTTTCTAGTAAGAGAATTTAACTTTCGTTAATAGATACACATACGCCAACTAGTGACTTTATGCATATGGACCAATTCATTTTCTTGTTTTCTCACTATTATGACATGATGAGTGGGTTTTATACCTATGAATTGAGTACTTTCAGCTTAATGAAATGGTAAGTTTTTAATTATTTTATGTTCATTTTTATTTGTTTTATGTGTTTTGATGTTATTTTGTAGAGATGATCATTTGGAATGAATCATGATCAATTGTGAAGAAACAAGGTCAATTTGGAGCCAAAATGGTGAATTTTTGGAAGAGGACAGCAAAGGGCATTTTAGGTCTGCAGATGGGGGCACGCCTAGGCGCCAACATTCTGTCCATGCAGCGCTTTTCCAGCGCCTAGGCGCTTGTGTTGGTCCGTGACGCAAATTTTGACTTGTTTTGACCCGAAATTGGACTCTAAACCTACATATATGCTAGGGTTTGTGTGGGGATGATATATTCTGACTTTTGGGGGCTGAAAACATTGGAGAAAAACCAAGGAATTGGAAGAAAATTGAAGACAAGAATCAAAGGAATCGACACAAAGAAGGCTAGAGAAGGATTTAAGATTGCACATAAGTTTTCATTATTTTCTCTTACCTTTATTTCTTGTTTTTCTAAGATGTTGTTTAATTTTCGAATGATGTCTTTCAATTACATTATGAACTAAATCTTTTATAAGATTGCAACGGAACCTATGTCTAGTTAAATTAATCTACTCTCGTTTCTAGTTCTTATTGATCTTATATGAGTTGTTTGTCATATTTTGTGATTGATGTATGATTGTGTGGTCAAAAATTAATTTGATAACTTAGATGAAATTGGGAGATGAATTCTAGGTTTAGATCGGAATATGATGACATGCCTCTAGTTTATTCTTCTTAGGATTGTATAGCTGAGTTTGTGTATAGGATAGGAATATACCTATATGCCGTGTGTAACTTTTATGAGAATTTGAACTTAATGAATCTATTCCAAATTATTTTGCATAGGAATATAGTAATTCAATTGGGAGAGATAATTTTATCTAACTTTCGTAAGAGGTTTGATAAATACTTTGAATTCTCAGTTAACAACTTATTTTGATTAATTACAAGAAAGAGAGTTAGAAAGGTTTATGCGAAGCATTAGGGGAAGTTATAATCTTAACTTCTTTTCTCTAGTAAATTCAACCCTTGATTGTTAAGTTTTGATTTAGTTTTAATTTAGTCATTCCATAGTTCAATTCCAATTGTTTAAATAAAATTGAATTGATACAAAGTTAGTACTTGGATATTATTAGCAATATTTCTCCGTGGGAACGATACTCTACTTATCACGGATATTATTAGCAATATTTTTCTGTGGGAACGATACTCTACATATCACTTTATTATTTGGTGATCGTGTATACTTGCACGTAAATATTCAATATCAAATTTGGACAACAAGTTTTTGGCCCCGTTACTAGGGAACTATTCTAGTAATTATTTCAATATTAATTTCAATCAATTTGATCCTAGTTTAAACTTATTTAATTTTCTGTTTTAATTGCTTTTGCAAGTACTATTGAATTTTGTATGCAAACATAATCTACAGGTCAAGAGCTACTACTGTACGAAGACGAAATCAAAAGAAGACTCTGAAACTTGCGAAAGCATTGTCAAGAAGTATATAATCAAGAAACTATGGCTGAAGAATAACGTAAATCACTAAGGGATTATGCTATGCCGCTTGTTACAGAAATACAATCGAGCATTCAAAGGCCCGCAATTCAAGCAAACAGTTTTGAAATCAAGTCAGGTACCATTCAAATGATTCAAAATTCAGTGCAGTTTTGGGGTTTGCCTAACGACGACCCAAATGATCATTTGGTGAGTTTTTTGGAAATTTGCAACACGTTCAAATACAATGGAGTTTCTGAAGATGCGATTAGACTCTGATTTTTCCCTTTCACACTTCATGTTAAGGCAAAAAGTTGGTTACATTCATTGTCGTCGGGTTCTATTACCAGATGGACAGATTTAGCTCAAAAATTCTTAGCTAAATTCTTTCCACCAGCTAAAACTGCAAGAATGAGGAACGACATAACATCATTCGCCCAACATGATTCTGAGACTCTATATGAAGCTTGGGAGCGATTTAAGGATTTACTTCTGAAATTCCCCCACCATGTATTCCTGAGTGGTTGCAAGTTCAGACATTCTACAATGGGTTGTTTAGTGCTACCTGGACTAGTATTGCTGCAGTTGCAAGTGGGGTGTTAATGGGAAATTTTTTTGATAAAGCTTATGAGTTGTTGGAGATGATGGCTGCTAACAATTATCAGTGGCCCTTTGCAAGGATTAATCAGCTAAAGGTAGCAGGGATTTATGAAGTGGATGCAGTTACTGCATTAGCTGCACAGATTGCTACATTGACAAAGAAGATTGATGCTTTAGGGGTGCAACCTATTCAAAGTGTGGCAGTTGTTTGTGAATTGTGTGTTGGGAACCATCCAACTGATCAATGTGCAATTAACTCGGAGTCGGTACAATACATGGGTAACCACAACAGGCAACAATATAGCAACAATTCCAACAGCTATAACCCTGGTTGGAGGAATCACCCGGCTTTTCATGGAGTAATAACTAAGCCCAACCCTCTACTCCAACACAATCATACCCACTAGGCTTCCAAAATCAAGCTCCACCACAGCAGGAAAAGAAGTCAAATTTGGAGGAGCTGCTTTCCAGGTACATAGCACAGAATGAGATGAGGATGAACATTATAGATGTATCAATTCAAAACCTGAAAAATCAAATGGGTTAACTTGCTACTGCCATTAACAACCGACCTCAAGGCAATATAGAGATCAATCCTAAGAGGGAAGGTAAGGAGTATTGCAATGCTATTACATTACGAAGGGAAATGAGTTACCTAAGGTTGTTGGTGGAACTCCAAAACAATCACATGAAGATGATACTGAGGGTAAAAAAATAAAAGATAGCAAGATTGTGGAACATGAAAAGAAAGGAGAAGAACCAGTGGCATGTTCTAATGGAGGTAATATAAGACCTATTATGCCTCCCGTGCCGTTTTCACAACGTTTGCAGAATTAGAAATGGGATAATGAGTTCTCTAAATTCATGGAAGTGTTTAAGAAGCTCCAAATAAATATCCCTTTCACAGAAGCGATGGAGAAAATGCCTAACTATGTAAAATTTTTTAAGGAAATTTTGTCAAATAAAAGAAAACTAGGCGATTTTGAGACAGTGGCGCTTACAGAGGAGTGTAGTGCTATTCTTCAAAAGAAGCTACCACCAAAGCTCAAAGATCCGGGTAGCTTTACAATTCCATGCACAATAGGCAATTAGTTTTTGAAAAAGCATTGTGTAACTTGGGAGCTAGTATTAACTTGATGTCATTCTCAATTTATCAACAATTGGGTTGGAAGGAAGCGAAGCCGACTAATGTTACATTGCATCTTGCAGATAGGTCACTCACTTATCCAAGGGGCATAGTTGAGGACGTTCTAGTTAAAGTGGATAAGTTCATTTTTCCAGGTGATTTCATAGTCTTGGATCCTGAGGAAGATAGGGAAATACCTATTATTCTTGGGCGACCATTCTTAGCAACGGGAAGAACCATTATTGATATACAAAAAGGCGAGCTAACTATGCAAGTCCAAGATCAAGAGGTGACATTCAAAGTATTTACAACTATGAAATTGCCAAAGGAAGTGCAAGAATGTTTTCGTGTTGATTTGGTGGAAGATGCAGTGAATGTGGTGTTCGTAGGAAGTTGTATTTCAAATCCTCTTAAGAACGCCAAGCTATATAAAGAGGAGGTGTTCCTACATGGAGCAGTTGAAGTCAAGAAAGCCAATTCAAAAAGAACTTTCAAGGAGAACGGACAGAGACTAAAGCAATATTGCGGCGACGACATTGATCATGAAAAGACCTCAATTATCCTTGCCAACCCGGGATGAAACAGGAAGTAGTCAGGCTGAAGATTATAAAACAAGCGCTAATTGGGAGACAACCCAAATTTTAGTTTCTAAGTTTTATTTCATTTTATTTTAATTTAGTTTTTTATAAGAAATATAGTTAGTTAGTTAGTTTGTGCATTTTAATTAATATGTCAATTGCTTGTAGGTCCCAAGGATTTCTCCATTCTCCAAGGGTAAAGATTACGCTTTGCAACAAAAGTTTCCTAGTCCATCAATGTTTCTCGAATACACTCCCGACTCAGCGGACGATGAAGATGCTAACAATGATGTTGCCTAGCGAAGTCTCAGGGAAGTCCTCTGTCTTAATTTTCTACTTTATACATTGGGGACAATGGTTAGTTTAAGTTTGGGGGTGTTTTAATATTTGCATTTGCATCATTAGTTATGCATTTAGATAGAATGTTTTGCACTAAAATAACATATTTTTTTAGTACGACCTGAGCAATGGGTTGATTGAATTTGATCACGGCCAATGATGAATAGAATTAATTGTCAATTTAAGGGAAATTGACGAACATTTTGAGTCTGTAGTTTGACATACTAGTTGGTTTTACACTGTTTGTGATCCTTTCATTCATGAGCACATATCCATCTGTTTGGTTAGTTATTATTTAGAGAATTTATTTGATTAAATGTTTGTGGGAGATATCATTGAAACTTTAAAAAACTTATTTAAGCATCATTCAAAGCGAATTGAGGTATTCATATAAGTTTGGAGGAAATATTGGTTATGATGGGTTAGTTTAAAAGAAAAAAAAGAGAAAAAAAAGTGTTTGAACATTATTTTGATTTGATCTTTTATGAGTAGATGAAAAAAAAAATAGGAAAACATAAAAAAACAAGAAAAGGGCATGTGGTGAGTAGAGATCATGATCAATTTGGAAGAAATCATGATCAATTGGGAAGAAACAAGGTTAATTTGGAGCTAAAAGGGTGAATTTTTGGAGGAGGACAATAAAGGGCATTTTAGGCCTGCAGAGGGGGGGCGCACCTAGGCGCCAACATTCTGTCCATGCAGCGCTTTTCCAGCACCTTTCAAGCTCCTAGGCGCTTGTGTTGGTCCGTGACACGAATTTTGACTTGTTTTGACCTGAAATTGGACTCTAAAGCAACATATATGCTAGGGTTTGCGTGGGGATGATATATTCTGACTTTTGGGGGCTGAAAACATTAGAGAAAGACCAAGGAATTGGAAGAAAATTGAAGACAATAATCGAAGGAATCGACACGAAAAAGATTGGTCTTGAAAACTAGAGAAGGATTTAAGATTGCACATAAGTTTTCATTCTTTTCTCTTACCTTTATTTCTTGTTTTTCTAAGATGTTGTTTAATTTTAGAGTGATGTCTTTCAATTATATTATGAACTAAATTTTTATTAAGATTTTAACAGAACCTATGTCTAGTTAAATTAATCTACTCTCGTTTCTAGTTCTTATTGATCTTATATGAGTTGTTTGTCAAATTTTGTGATTGATGTATGATTGTGTGGCCAACAATTAATTTGATAACCTATATGAAATTGGGAGATGAATTCTAGGTTTAGATCGGAATATGATGACATGCCTCTAATTTATTCTTCTTAGGATAGAATAGTTGGGTTTGTGTATAGGATAAGAATATACATATATGCCGTGTGTAACTTTTATGAGAATTTGAGCTTAATGAATCTATTCCAAATTATTTTGCATAGGAATATAGTAATTTAATTGGGAGAGATAATTTTATCTAACTTTCGTAAGAGGTTTGATAAATACTTTGAGTTCTCAATTAACAACTTATTTTGATCAACTACAAGAAAGAGAGTTAGAAAGGTTTATACGAAGCATTAGGGGAAGTTGTAATCTTAACTTCTTTTCTCTAGTAAATTCAACCCTTGATTGTTAAGTTTAGATTTAGTTTTAATTTAGTCATTATATAGTTCAATTCCAATTGTTTAAATAAAATTGAATTGATACAAAGTTAGCACTTGGATATTATTAGCAATATTTCTCCATGGGAACGATACTCTACTTATCACTTTATTACTTGTTGATCGTGTATACTTGCACGTAAATTGTCAATATCAAATTCGGACAAAATGACACTAGACTTTTTGGGTACTACTTGTGTAGAATAGACCCATTTACTATCAGAGATGGGATATATGATTCCTACCTCTAACAATTTAAGTACTTCAATCTTGACCACTTCTTTAAGATGTAGGGTTAACCTACATTGTTGCTATCAGGATGGTTTAGAGTCTTCCTCCAAGTATATACAATTATTACAAAGAAGAGAGGAGTTATTCCCTTAATATCAGCTACTGTTCAACTAATTGCACTTTGATATTTTTTTATGACCCTTATCAATTGAATTTCCTGAGACTCTGACAACTTTGAAGATATTACCACTTGGTAAGTTTTCTTCCTCCCCTATGAAGACATTTCAACTCTGACTTGGGAGCCATGACACTAGATTCAACAGGCTCTGTTCCATTGGGTGATAATTCTTTAAATTTGGAACCCATGTTCCAATAGTAGACATATTTACAATAGACTTGTAATTATTTATAAACTCTAACAATGCAAGTGACTCTCTTTTATTGCAAGCATTTTCAAACAGACTTTGAGTCAATGACTCAATGCAATTTACTTCTTGCAAATCTTTCTCCTCCCTGAGTTGCTTAGTAATATCAAACACATTTAATTCCAATGTCATGTTACCAAATGAATGTTTCACGATTACATTCTTACAATTAATCAAAGCATTAGATGTAGCAAGGAACGAATGACCCAAAATGACAGAAATTTGTGCAGTGACCTACAAAACTGGTCATGTATCTAAAACAATAAAATCTATAGAAAAATAGAATTTATCAACTTGAACAAGAACATCCTCAACAACTCCTTGTAAAATTTTCACAGAACGGCTAGCCAACTACAATGTAACATTTGTGGGTTTCAACTCACTCATGCCTAACTACTCATAGACTGTTTATGGGAGTAAATTGACACTCGTTCCAATATCAAGCAAAGTTTGCTCAATCCTGAAGTTTTTAATTATGCATGAAACTATGGGACTCCAAGGATCTTTGTACTTTAGTGGGGCCTTGTGCTAAATGATAGCACTGGCCTATTCCGTCAAAAAAAATTCTTTTTTATACATTGATCCTTTTTTTAATGTGCATAGATTTGTCAAAATCTTAGCATATGATGGAACTTGCTTGATTGCAATCAATAGGAGGAAGTTAATCTTCCCTTGCTTAAACAATTCAAAAATTTCAGCATGATTGTTCAACGGTTGAGGTGTCTTTACTCGTTGAGGAAAAGATAAAAGAACAAGATTTGATTTATCTTATTTGTCAGACAACTCTGTTTCTTTTTAAACAATTAGTTCAGACTCAACTAGTTCATTTATAGGGATTGACTCAACTATTAGCTTAATATTTTTGGCTTAATGGTTTTGTCCAACCCTTTACCACTCCTCAGTGTGGTAATTGCTTGGACTTGGCTTGAAGAATGCTCAGAATGTATGACATTAACCTAAAATTGACACTATAGAGGTTTAGGTTATGACGGAATTTTTCATTCTCCATTGTACTTAGAGACAAGGTCAACTTAGCTAAATGACCCTTAATATCATCAATGTTTTGTGATGTTTGAACTTTAAAATCATTGAATGCGTGAATGGACTATGCATTGAAGGTCATTTGTGTTTGCTTCCATTGGTTCAGAGTATCCTCTAGGCTTCTTTTCTGAGGTGGCTGGTAGGGTTAATATGGCTTCTGAGTTGAAGGTTGTGGCAGAGGTGGACATAGTTGCTGACTCACAGGTTTGGTGTTTCTCCAATTAAAATTTGATTGGATCCTAATCTACCACCAGAATAGTGTCATACACCCAAGTATAAGTGGTCAAATTACAATATAATTCTCGGTTTAAGTCCGAGGTCGAACCCACGGGGAGCTAAATATTGGAATTCAAAACAAAAATGGTGAAGTTGTTACAGATACAACATGTAAATGAAATAGCTTGTAGTGTGAGCTTAGAACAATAAAAATAATTACTTAATTAAATTGTGAAAATGCAATAATAAAAGGTGATAAGCCCGGATTTCACTGGGCCAAGCCCAATTTAAATAAATCAAGAAAGCCCAAAGAAGCGTCCAATGTCAACCCATTGAGAAAGACACCAAGAGGATAACACCAAAAGCCAACGGCCAAAGTGGGAGGAAGAGAGGGAGCCCTTGGGCGCCGCCCATGGCAGCCCCTTGGGCACCCCTCCTCTTGTTCCTCTTCACCTTGGTACTGTGACGCCCCTAAAACTGGGAGTCCCATTGACCATCCGTCAACCCGCAAAAATACCCGTAAATGTCGTGTGGCTCGACGTCACGTCTATCACATCCCTGTAACCAGGTTCATAACTTACACATATAACCCATGTTCCTTTAATCATTTAATGCAATGGAGGTCCAATGAGCCTCAATATACCTCATTTAATGTCCATTTGTATCTTTGGAACTAAGGAATACAAAGTTCAAAAGGTTAGCAAAACAATTTTAGATTTTTCAGATTTTTGGAAGAGCTACCGGTAGATGTTTGTTATAACTACCGGTAGAAGTTCCTCCTACTGGACAAGTACTACCTGTTAGCTACCAATAGTTATTGCCTACTGTACAGGTATTACCTGTTAGCTACCGGTAGTTATTGCCTGCCGAACAGGTACTACCTGTTAACTACCGGTAGTTATTGCCTGCTACCAGTAGGTTTTGTCCAGAATTTCATATTTAATTAGTTTTTCATTTCTAATTCATCCCAAACCTTCTCAAATCCATCCCAAACATGTATAATAACATTTTCTACATTATACATGAACCATACAAGTTCTATTACATACCTTTACATAATTTACATGTCAAAACGGCATTTAACCAAAGTTTTTACAAAACTTGTTTCCAAAAGTCACAAACCAACTTTTCTTCATCTTTGAGGCCCCGAATGTGAGTCCTCCACAGGTACGAACCCCGCACCTAAAATGTGTTCTCGTATAGGGTGAGCCAACACCTAGTAGGGTATTTCTTACAAGGGCTACTCCTCAACGTAAATGCATATGCAATGTTCATATGCAACATTTAACAACAACAATCATTTCAACCAACACTTAAGCAAGTCAAGGTTGAAATCTCACATATCATGCTATGAAATGAGATGATGCCCACTCATGCAATTTACCCGAGCCCTTCCCGGCTCCACAACACATGTCATGCCAATGTGTATTAACACCGAGCTTTTCTAGCTCTGGCTATCTACCTTCACCCCATGCTATGCAGTGAGTATCAAAATCGGGCTCTCCAAGCCCTTGCCATTTGTTTTACACACCCAATGGCTAACTAAAGCCTCCGGGTCTTTCTTGGGGTGGGTATTTATGGACTTACACTAACGGTCACCCAATCGACATGGAATTCAAGGACTTCCACCAATGATTCCATGTACACCGACACACTTTATGGGCTCTTATACCAACAGAAGTGCATATCCAAATACCGAGTCTCTCACCTGAGGGTAAGTCTAACCCTTCTTGCTACCCCGACCCAAGTCTTTTTCATGCAACCATACGACTCAGTCGGACATTCAATCCAACTTTCCTAAGCCCACCTATCATCCATCTACGTGGTGGTTAATGTCAACCATGCACCCACACCCATAAAATGCGATGTCTACGTGCATATGCAATGGAAATACATCATTGTTATTTCAACATCATGCTCACATGTAATGAACGTCATATGAGCAATTTTTAAACCACGTGTCTACATGTTCCATGGAAATTCATATCATAAGCATATAAATTCCATAAATCATCACCATGTCAATATCTCAATGAGCACATACTAACATTTCTTTCCAAGATATTTTCTAAGCATGTTATACATAACAACTCAATCCACACATAGGCATTTTGGCAAACACCTTCAAGGCAACAATTCATGTTATCACACAAGAATGTTCACCTCATCCAAAAAGCATGATATAAAACATATAGGGCTTAGGAAAGTTGAAACTTCGGTGAAATCCCTTGTTTTTGGTGTGGTCGCGTAGCCGTCGGCGAGGAGACCGACTTTTGTTCTTGCCCCAAGTGGATTTGAGCACCATAGCCTTGTAGATCGTAGAGAGAAGTGGAGAGCTCTACCCTTTTTCCCTCTCTTCCCCTCTCACGTTAACTGGCTGAAGAAAAATGGGGGAAAATCTGATTTTTTTTCCTATTTATACTTTTAGAATACTTGGCCCACAACGCGCCACACGACCCTTTTGTTTTCGGGTCCGTTTTCATCCCGAAATGATTAAATTTTATCCCGATTCAAGTTTTAATTAATTTAAATTTAATTATTTCCTAAATTTTAAAATTTTATTGAAAATCCCATTTTTGGGTCACCCGAGACTCGACCGCCTCGCAAAACGCAAAAAATTTGACTGTCTCAGAATTCAATGAAATTTGACGTGGTAACTAGATTTCGTGAGATGAATCCAACGATGAGGTCCATTTCATCATTTAAGATCTAGAAAAATTCAGATTTTTAACCCGTACTATAGCGACAAAAATTACCATTTTACCCTTGTTTACAAAAGTTTAAATTTACCGGGTTTTACAGGTACTCCAATACGAGTCCAAGCCAAGCTTGCTCAAGAAAAGTCCAAGTTCAAGACGAGGGTCAAGCTCAATCCAACTAATGTTCTCCTATGGATGAATAGGAGCACGAGGGAAGATCATATGAAGATAGACATAGAAGGTCTCCTACCATAACAATACTTGCCAAAGCAATAGAATTCTTCTCCCTCACGTCACCGCCTCTGCTATCTTACCCTACCTATATAATGTAAGCCCTCTCAACATTGAGGGCAAGCCTCCAAAACCTCTACACCTACTCTTATACACACTGCTCTCTCTTATTCTCCCTCAAAGTACTATAACTCTCTGGAGTACCATCACTCATCAATAAAGAACACCGGCTAGCTGCCATTCCCAAAAGTGGAGTAAGTCATCCGAGACTGAACCACTATAAATCTCTGAGTTCTTATTTACTATTTTTGTCATTGATTGCACCTATTCACCTTCTTGACTGTCGATCTTGCACAAGACAATTTTGTGCATCCTCAAATAGCTTGTAGTGTGAGCTTAGAACAATAAAAATAATTACTTAATTAAATTATGAAAATGCAATAATAAAAGGTACCTTTCAGTTCGGGGATTCCACATGCATTATATTTTTTCGATTATTGGAAATGCGACCTTAAAATAGTTAACCCCCATTTTACTAAAAATTCAACCGATAGGTCTGATGTATATTAAACCAAACACAACAACTGATTAGGTTAGCCGCTAGGTATCTATTCCATGCAATAATCAAATAATCCAAGAAAACCAAAATGCAAGTCATTTATGAGGAATACTTGAATTATTCAACGGCATCTCTGTACCATGCATCATTTAAACAACTCTAGTAAATGAAAAGGCAAGTCATTTAGGAGGAATACTACAGTTATTCAATCGGCATGTTGATGATTCATAGATGACAAGATTTTGGTTTATACATTGAATGAAAAGTATTGGCTATGCCAAGACTTAACCCTTCTATAACCAATCTATTGACTATTACATAAAGCCCAATTACGTACATCACCGTATCATGCATGAAGTACATAATTAGTAGATAGTATGGTATATAGTATTAAGTACCGCTCGGTGTTTATAACCATGAGCATATTATAAATGTAACCATCCATCAATAAAGGAGGTATATATAACATTAAAGGATAGTTAAAATATCGGCATTTCCATAACTTAAACAACATCATACATGTGTTCACCCTTCACCGAAGGGTATAACTAGACTACTCACGCCCCATTACTATAGACGAGCAAGAGGCGCAATATAGTTCCATTACTAACAAAACAATCCTGCCCCAAGAAATAGTTGAAACACTACCACTCTTATCACTGATTAGGGAACAAGAGTGAGAGAAGTTCAACCCTCCAAGTAAAAAGGAATATACAAAAATGTAGAAGAAAAGAAAAGTTGGCTGGAAGTGGTTCAGCAGGGCTTTGCTTCATTGTACCTCTCTTTCTCTCTCGCTCTCAAACCATCTCTAACTCTCTCTAAACTCTCCTAACGAAGCTCTGACTAACCCTAACCTTCCCTTCTTCTAGAATTACTGAATGCTGAAAATGAAACTGAGGCCTACTATTTATAGAAGCTAGGAAGGAGCTTGAGGCGGTTGGTATGGGACTGACCAATTAGAGCAATTGATGTAACTACTGACTAATGGGAGAAGAAGAGGAAGGTGAGGCGATTTAGCCACCGTTCGGATGCCATCACCACCATCCGGATGGTGCTAAATCTCTGGACTTTGTATGGCATGGTTATGCCTTGCTTTGATGTTATTACACTTGACTCCCTTTGCTGATGTAGCTTGTACGCTTTGCTCCTATTAAATTTGCGTAATTTTGCACAAAACCCTGAAAAACATCAATTTTAATGCCTTAATCCTAATTTACGCATTAACCCTAATTTCAAGTAACTTAATTGTTTTAACTCATTTCACTAACACATTTAACCTAATGACCTAATTCATTAACACACTATTTAGGGTTAATCAGACCCATCATCCTGGGTTGTATGTTTTAGATTATGGGTTAGAGTATGGTTTGTTGAATTAGAGATGAAATTTGGTTAGTAGGAGACAACAGAAACTGCATTTGACCTTTTTCATCTCTAGTGCCTCTAGATTTCAAGATAAAGTAGCCATTTTGGCACTCAGGTCATCAGCCTCTTTTAACATATATTTTCCTCCCTGGCATATGGAGGTCTGTTTTCAACAATGTTTGGGGAGGGCCAAGTCCCACATTTGGGAACTCTCAGAAATAGTATCAAAAAACTCGAATGCCTCATCGAAAATCTTTCTCATGAATTCTCCCTAGGCTATCATTTCTAAAAACTAACACAATAAAGAGGGAAGGGCATCATAAAAGAAAGTAACTGAGGTCCAATTCTTGCATGCATGATTTGGGTAAACTTGGAGAAGATCCTTAAATCTCTCTCAAAACTTTATATATGCTATTTTTCAAAAGAGACTTGCCATCTTTTTATTGTTTTAAAAGCCTTGTTGGGATTTGAGAGAAATTTTCTACAGGATATTGCTCACCCCCTACAACACATAGATTTTGGTATAGAAGAGGATGTATATGTGGATGAGTAAGTTGATTACGAGCTATTGGAGAATCAAGATGTGGACCATGTCTTAGAGAAATAAAGTTGTTTTATTTTTGGTTTAGTGTTTGAGAGATTTTTATTAAACAATGTTTTAGCTAGTTTTGATTATTCCACTACTAGATATTCTTTGGTTTTGAATTGTAAGTTGGAGAAGTACAATGTTTTATTGGCTTTAATATTTGTTCATTGTCAAATGGATGAATGGTTTGTTACTTAATGGTTATTTTTAGTTGCTCTCATGGTTGGATGGTTTGTAGATAGTAATGCTTTCTAGGGTAGATTTTGGGGCATTACAAGTTTGGTATCAGAGCTTAGGAATTAGGTCTTACATGGGAGATGTAGGTTGTGAATTATCATTGGAGTATTAGGTTAGGTTGGAGGAATTCTAGGCTTGAATTTGTTTGAAGTTATATGTTTATAAGATATGTGTGATTTATTTTTTAGTTAGGTTAGGGATTAATTATTTGTTCGAATTCAAGGATTAGCTAGCTTTGAGGAGTTGACGAAATCCTTGGGATGGATATTCTAGTTTTATATCATGTAATTATGGACTATTCTAAGAGACGAATGGTAATTTGGTTTTTGGTTTGTAAATGATGCTAGGTATTGATCTTTATGCAAGTGATATTATCTATATTAGAGATGAGTATGAGATAGGATTTGTGACAAAAGATACCCAAACTCGAGTTAGACAAGTATAGTAGAATCATCAATCAAGCAGACTACCTTTCACCAATTTGATCATAACTCTTTGTTGGAAATTTCAAAATGTGCACCATTTTTTTTAGAATCTTAACTCGTATATCTTTCCAACCATATAGGTCATACACGCTAGAAATACCTGAGTTAAATCAGTTTATTCTCCGAAGTTGATCAAAAATCTATATTGTGTTATTCCTTAGATAACAAAGTGCCGTGTTTTTCTTCTTAGATTCTAAATAACTTATCCTTAAACAAGCTTTCACACTATTTAGACTTTGATTTAGAGACACTGCTATGTTGATTGAACTGTTTTGATGGATAACAATATAAAATGTGACTATGACTTGGCACCTTGTTGACTCTAAGTATTCTATTCTACTATTAGTGTTGTTATATTTTTGGAAGTTAACGAGATATGATAACCCAATTTGGATATGGGGAGGTAAGATCAACTTAGATGTTTTTTTTAAAAAATGGACTAGAGTTTGTTTCATAACCACGTACTTGAAATTACCAATATTGGTTTGAAAATATTACAAAGGGCTGATTAAATTTACTTGGAAGTATTAATGGTTTAGAAGGGTCATACATAGGATACTCATTGAGGACATTCTACTTAGGTGATCTTATTTCCTTGTGGGTTTAGTCCACTACATTTAGACTCTCTAAAGTATTCACAATCAAGAATCTCTTGGTTGAGTATGGGATTAATAGTGGACTTGTATTTACAACTTTTGATTGAAACTTAAGGTCAATTTAAGAAAATGAACTTATAGACATTTAAAACGGGAAATCTAGGCAGCCTAATTAAGTTGTAGTAGTTACCTTTAACCCTTGATATTGTAGGATTAAAGATTAAAGAGGTTTAAAAGCTCGAGGTTAGATATAGCAGTCAATTATTAAAATAAAAATGGTATCCAAAGTTTGATATGAACTTCTATTATTTCGTGGGATATTCAATGTTATTGGAGTTGTGTTGGGGAAATATTAAGTTCTTTTTCCTGCCTCTCTTAGTACATTATTAATATAGGTTTGATTAGTTATACTTGAGGATTGTTGGTTTAAATATTGAAGATTCAAACTTTATGGTAATTGATGATAATTGGAAAGATTGAATTTGAGAAATAAATGATGATACTAATGAAGATTGACTTCGACACGACTGTAGAAACTTTATGTATTTTTTGGGAAAAATGATTATGGTTATCCTACTAATTAGCAAATCGTTATGATCTTGTGGATTATGAATAATTGTTAAAGCTATGATAACTAATGTAGTTAAATTGAAGAACAATAATTAAATTATTAGGAGTCTAGTTTTAGTTTGATTATATCACAAGAAAATTGGTAGTAGTTAATTGAGGGACATTTTGGAATCCTTAGTAGTCTATCTTTACCTTTTAGTATATTACAAGAAATATATTTTATCAAATTGTATCATATGGATTCAAGAATATGTGTATCATAAAAATAATAGAGAGGTTAATAAAAGTCACTAAGGATTGATTACATGGTTTATTGATTTGAGTTCAAGGTCAGAGATTGAGAAGGAATACTTGGGACATAGAGAAAATGATTAGTATTAATCGAGTTGGTGAATAATGTGGAGATATAAAGATTGATCTAATAATAGGAATTTGAATGCGTGTGAGCTACAAATGGGATTTTAAGGCTTATGGAGTTGAGTGCAAGATTGAGGACTGAAAATAAATATTTTAGAGCTATAACTTGACCCTTAGCCCAAGTAGTATATTTGATTCTTTGCTAAAATTTCTTTTGGAGGAGAAAGATAGATTGTTAATGTACACATTTTAGAAGCTATAATTGGAAGACAAATGTGGTTAGGTTTCAATTGCACACTTTGGTGGAATCTAATATATCTTATAAAAACTTTCAAACCTATTTGGAAGTCTTATCTTGTGGCTAGTTTTGATTTATGAATTGGCATATTATAATTTATATCAAAGTGCGCAGTGAACTATTTGAGTAATGACTATAATGGTGAATGTAAGGAGTATAATGAGGAATTGCAAATGGATGTGCAACCTAAGAGTTGATTCTAGAATATTGACTTATGTGGGAGTGTGTAGTTGGGAATTGAAAGTATTGTTAGATTTCAAAGATTGTGAATTCCTCTTGGTGAGTGAGAGAAACAAAGTCATTAAGAATGTTGTATCTATTTTAGGAATTGAGATAAATCTTGCTGTAATGTCATTACTAATTTTTGTGTTAAATCATGATGTTAGTATAGGAAGAATGTCTCACCCTATTAAGGAATTTTTTTTTGCGTTGTTTTGATTTGCTTATGAGTAAGCTACATGTAAGAAGTAAACATGAGGTTTATTGAAAAGATTGGTGAAATTCAAAAGAGAAGTGATATTTGATGAGTAGATAATTAAGTATTATAATCTAGTAGCTATGCATGATAACAAATTAGTTGAAATAATCGTATACAATTATTGAGAATAAAAGAGATGAAGGAATTCTAGTGAAGAATGTAATCTTGGGATCTTTAAGTAACTGCAATGATGTTATAAGTGGAAGGGATGGATTTAAATTTTAGAATATGATATTTTATTTTGATCTTGGAATTGATGCTTAAGGGATTAATATTTGTTGATACCTACTGGTCATATAGAATTAGATAGTCGCATTGACTAATGTGACGATTAAGTTTCAAGGATGAAACTTCCTTTTAGGAGGGTGGATTGTGAGACTTTGTATTAGAATCAAATAAAAATAATATCATCTTAATATTTATCCTAGGATAAATAAAAATATGGTAGAAACCTCAAATTGTTGTTGAAATATTGATCATGAAGTTTGAGTTTTGGGCGAATTGACTTTCGAGTCAAATTTAGTTTCAAATGTATTTAAGTTTGACAAGGGTGGCTAAGTAATTTTGTACATATTTTTAGGTCAAAATAAGGTTTCCAATGAATTCGAAAGGTTGAAAAACATTGGAGAGGTTATCTGAGATGTATTAGAAGTTTAGAAGTATTCCGGAGTTAAAACTTATTTTTGAGAGGATTTGGGTAGGAAGGAATTTGGCACTATCTTAATATTTTAGTCATATCTTTTTAATCTGAACTCCAATTGCACTAATGTTTAGACAGTAGAAACTATACTTCAAGGGCTACAAAAGTGTATTTCGTGAAAATTTCTTGAATCGGCTTCTAACTTGGTCAAAATGTTATCCGAAGTCTGGACAAAAAAAGTCAAACTCGTCTGGACAGGAGAAACACATCCAGACGCACCAAGCAAAACTTGGACTATCTTTGTTGAGTGTTTTCTCCACTTTTGGCATTATAAATACATAGGGAACGACCCTTAGGCCTATGTTTAGCAACTGTTCATCTGATACAACCCTAGAAAGTTTAAGAGGAAGAAAGAGAGGAGACAATAGGAGGATTCTCGCTTCTGGATTGATTCAAACACGCTAGGGTTATCTTCAAACATTATATTAAAGGTAGGAGATTCTTCTTGAGTTGTTTTATTGAGACTTAGGGTATTATCTATGTATTTTTTCTATCTTCTTGATAGTTATATGATAAATGTTTATGAATTCTTGGTTTCTTTATCATTGAAACATAGTTTTGAACAAAATACATGTTTGGGTTCAAAGAATACTTGTTCTTGAATTTCCAAAACCCTAGTTTCGCTAAATACATGTCTAGTTATGAAAATTACATGGATTCTTGATTTCTGAATTCCTATTCTTTGATTAAATCATGCTTTCATCTAATACTTGCTCTTGTTCCAAGAAATTATGATTTTTGGTAAAACCCTAAAATTTTGATATTGAAATTGTGAAGGTTTTCTTGATATGATCTCTAACATATTTTAACTCTTTTATTGTTGTAGTATATTGATAATTGTGTAATTTTTATACTTGAATTGTTAATGGAAATTATGATAGGTTAAGATTGTAGTTATTGATAAAGTTGTGTATGGTTTGTTGTGATGGACTTGAATTGCCTTCGAGAGCTACTGTAGAGTGTTAGAGGTTAGTCTATCCCAATGGGGGTGATATGGTTGTCTAACACTTTTAGTGGATTGTTGTTTGTGAGAGTAATCAATATTGTTCACGTAAGTTCAAGCTGAGGGATGGTATACCTTTCCTTGGAAGGATTCGTCAATGTCGTGGGAGATAGTATACGCTCTTCCTAAAGTGGTTTATGATTTGACCCTGCGGAGAATGATTAAAATTGTGTGGTTATGATGGGTAAACGAGGTAGAATCGTTGTGTAGATTCCTGAGAAGCAACCAACATAGATGAGAATGGGGATGAACCAACATACATGAGAATACGAGATGATACTACTGAGTTATTTATTGAATGCCTTAATTTCTTGCATGCTTATTCCTATCATGGATTTATTGTATTCCATACACTTGATATCATTACAATTATCATGGTTTACTCTCAAAATTTTATATATGTTATTTTCCAAAATACACTTGCCACCTTTTTATTGTTTTAAAACTTGTTGGAATTTGAGAGGGATTTCTTACAGGCTTTTGCTCACCCCCTATAACACAGATTTTGGTATAGAAGAGGATGTCTATGTGGATGAGTAGGTAGATTACAAGCTATTGAAGAATCAAGATGTGGACCCTATCTTAAAGGAATAAAGTTGTTTTATTTTTGGTTTAGTGTTTGAGACATTTTTATGAAACAATGTTTTAGCTAGTTTTTATTGTTCCACCGCTAGATATTATTTGGTTTTGAATTGTAAGTTGGAGAAGTACAATATTTTATTGGCTTTAGTATTTGTTTATAGTCAAATGGATAAATGGCTTATTACTTAATGGTTATTTTTAGTTGCTCTCATGGTTGGATGGTTTGTAGATAGTAATGTCTTCCAAAGTGAATTTTGGGGTGTTACATTACCTTAGGAGACGGGACATCTTAACCATAGTAGTTTCCTCGTGTGAAACCACAAGAATATCTCATCCCTTCTTGGAGGTCTCACAATTTATGATTCTCTGAAACTCGTTTTGGTATCATGGCATTGAATATTACATTCAAACGTTTTGAGTTCCACCCCGCCTACTGAATCTCAATCTTTGACCAAATCCTTGGGGATTTCACTTCACCGCCTTCTACCAATGTTGTGGTGATGGGAGGGCTCCAACCCTCTGTCATGGTCAACAACATTCTCTATCAATATATTTTCGAAATGCTCTTATGCTGGCTTTCCAATAAGAAAAATTAGATCAATCAAAGAATGGTGGTCATGCAATTGACCAGCCTTCTTTTTAAGACTCCATTCAAGACTAAGTAGTAGTAATTTTAAATCTCAAGAAGGTAAAACACTTCTAATGTCTATGTGCAACTCAGGGCAACCACGCTTTAATACCAATTGTTATTCTAGGAGGGGGAGAAACTATGTAGATCTTCTCTCACGATTATACACGTGGAGTGCATGACACTGCCTAGAGGGGGAATGAATAGGTTTTTCAATTTGAAGCACAATTTATTATCAATTAAAACCTAGTTCAACCATAATTACCTCTTCTCACAAAAATTTAACAATGAATAGTGAGAACCCTTTTTAGTCACCACAAACCCTTTCACCCATAACAATTGATGTTAATTGATTCTACAATTAATTCACTTAAACAACCAATCTTACGGCGATCCCAAAATTCTAACGCAACAATGGATAAAAAGATGCCAATCAATCATTAATACTAATACATAGTGTGTGTGTGGTGCAAACAATCACAAGTGTATAAGCATAAGCAATAAATGACTGCTTGATTTATTCCATCATTCCTAATCTCTGACCATGATTTCGGTAATGTGTATGTGGCTTATACGGTTAGGTAAGTGTCACTCTCCCTCGGATATCATGCAAGAAATAGGAAAACGTGTGTGTGAATGAAATGTTTGTGTGTACAAAAGTGCTCCCCAAGCGTAGAGAGACTTTCGATTGTCGTGTTTTTCTTGGAATTGGTATTCCAAGGTCATCTTCTCAGGGAAGAAAGGTGAATTGTATTGAAGGTGATTTTAGTGAAAAAGGAAAAGTGTAAACTCTTTTAATTTTGAGTTTTGGTGAGTGAAGATTGGTTATAGAAATGCAATAAGAATAATGTTGGCTAATTTGAAGAGGTCATTCCAATGAGAATGTCAAATCAACTCAATACATTCTTCCAATGGTGCATAGGTGTTTAATTGATTCGTAGAAAGCAAGGGACTAAAATGGAGATAAGGATTCAAGTATACCCCGTGACAAGTCTACAGTGTATCAAGAGTTCACAACCACATCCGCACTCAACCTAGTCAAACCAAACCACCTTTCACTACGAGGAGGAATGAGAAAGAGCTGATTTAGCATACCTAAGAGAAAGTTCCCCTTGGATTAGCCAACATAAAGCTTAGCTACTCATGGTTGAAGTAAAAGCATTCATAATGTAAAGAGACATGTAGATGAAATTAAGATTGGGACTTCTAGTAATGCAAGAAAAATTAAACTATAAAGAAGTGCATTTATTACCCAACTAAAAAACTTGAAGTGTAAAACTTGAATGCAACAATGGTAGATTGAAAGATACTTGACTAAACTTGCAATACACTTGAAATAAATGACATTAAGTGCAATAAATGAAGCTTTCAAGAGTTTTACAGAAGATTACAAGTGAAATGGGTAAAGAAAAATGCAAAAATCTAACTTCTCTCTCTAAAACTATGTCTTCCTCCTTGATCTTCTCTCTCTATAATGCTGAATAACGTCCAGTTATAGCTTGCATTTTCATCCATGGAGGTCTCCTAGGCTGTATGACAAGCTTCCCATCCATAGGTGGCTAAGTTGATGGCTTGGGCAGGTTAGGACAAGCCTAGCCTGTAACTTCCCTGACTTACACCTTCTCTCTCTTCCTCATAAATGCTTGGGTCTCCAAAGTCCAACATTAGGTTAGGGGAGGCATGTATGTATGTAAGAGATGTCAGGGAACAAATGGGAGAATCCTTGGTGGGACCCCTAAGTGGCAGAACTTGAGTTGCAAGTTATCTGGCAAAACTAGGAAAAAACTTCCGGAAGGTCGATGCAAACCTTCCAAAAGGTTTATGTAGGAATAGGGAAAACAGCAGTTGAGTGACCTAAACCTTCCGAAAGGTTGATGCAAACCTTTCAGAAGGTTTATTCCAGTAGACAAAACCTTCCAGAAGGTTTTGTCAGGGCATAGGCAGACCAAGTGCAAACCTTCCGGAAGGTTTTCATCCAATTTGCCTTTTTCTTGGTTTCTTTACCTTCCAATTCTTCCTTTAAGCTATCCCATCATCTCCATTGTCTTTAAGCACTACGATGGAGGCTTAACTCAAGCCATTTATAACTCTTCACCTACATTCACACAAAACTTCATTAAAAGGTAGATTCATCGCATTTCTTCCCAAATTCACATCAAAAACAAGTATAAAAGGGTATAAAAGGAATACATAATATGCAATATTTTGTGCTAATCAATGACATAAGTGATTTGTTGACGCAAAAATCTTCCTCAGGAAAGCCACTCGGGGTTCACCAAATCCTAATCCACTACTCTCAAAGCCAATCTAAAAGTACTCAAAAGTATTATACCTCAACTAATATTATGATTACATGCTTCTTTCCTTTGTATATCTCTCCACCGAAAGTCCTTCCACCACACAGTTCTTTTAGCCCTCGAATAATCATGGGTATGCCAATGATTTTCGATATGTACACACCAATGAGTTTAGTTCAAACCATCAAGATCTTCAACACCAAGTTGTGAGGTTGGGTAGAATCTCTAGTGGTAACCTTGGGTTTTAGGGGTCTAGGGTTGTGGTGAAACCTCTTTAGGTAGAATATGAGTTTCTCTCTCAAAAGGTTTACAAGAGGCTTACCCTAACTAAATAAAAGACTCTCCCTTTTTATAGGTCTGGAATAAGGGTAATCTTGATCAACAAGAAAATTTAGATTCACGAATGACTGCTTGGGTCTATAAGAGGGTGTTCATAGAACAATGGTAATGAGAATGAAAATTGAATTCTAATCCTAGCCAAGGAGCATAGACCACTCGACCAACCATGAGACCGCTCAAGTGATGGTCAAGGTTGCTCAAATAAGCTCATAGAGTGAGCCTTGTACTTCATCTGTGGTCTCTTCTCTCTTTTCTTTTCTAAGTCATAAAGAGACCTCTCTAGTGAAGGCTAACAAGTATAGGGCGATCCATACTAGTTTTTAAAGCATAAAACCAATCAAAAAAACTTGTCCTCTTTAGTAGTAAAGGGTATTGCTCAAGAGGGGTCTACTAATGCTCAAACTATATTTTCAAAACATAAAATAGTTTGAAAAAAATTTTCATTTAAAATCACCTAGGAGCCATACATGCATTAAACCCTAATACTATTTTAACTCTAATCCTTCTAAGTTAATTAAACCAATGGATCATCTTAGGTGTATAGGTCATTACCATTGTTTTAAGCTTAAAGGTGCAATCGAAGTGTAAATGATGTTACTTTGAGGCTTGATCTTCTCCCTTCAATGGCGCTTTTAAATCTTTAATTTTGATAGCATCATGACCATGAAATAGGTTGAGATTTACAATGGACTCCATGAAATTAGCCAATTACAAATGTATATCTAACAAAGATGAATAGTTTTTTGTGATAGAGTTGTCAACTTTGATCTTTATTTTGGGTGAGTGATCTACAGTATGGTTTGTCTTCAATTGGCGTCTATTGATAATTAGGTAAGTGGTTCATGCATAATATACATTCTTGATTAATGTCTTTGCAAAGAGTATTTTTCTTGATATCGCCTTGATCGTATTCTAATTGTGGTATCGATTGACTTGAGTTTCGATGTGATGTTCTGTTCAATTGTTAATGTTTTAATATTGCTTTGATATTTTTCGTTTGATGTGTCATGTATCGTTGTCAAACTTGTTTTGGTGAAGTACTTGGGGATTTATCGACAAGGGCGCTCGGTGCACTTGGTGG
Source organism: Ilex paraguariensis (assembly GCA_963454935.2). NCBI lineage: Eukaryota > Viridiplantae > Streptophyta > Magnoliopsida > Aquifoliales > Aquifoliaceae > Ilex > Ilex paraguariensis. The sequence continues at coordinate 155,781 of CAUOFW020004336.1, read as the reverse complement.
ATAATTGTGATACGTGTTTGTGGCCCTGAGGGGCGTATGTGAATGAATGAAATGCACCAAGTGATTCCTAGTATGTTGTCAATACGGACCAAGTATTAAGCCATGAGCGATTTGAATATTCGAGTTTCATTGACATGTTTAATGGGTCTATACATTGTGAGTTATCATGTTAGTCCATGTTTATTCAAATAATTATTGGTTTTGTCGATCAATTATCGTTTGACCCTTTGACTTCGGATATTATGTTCTAATTTACTTGGTGGGCCTCCTAGTTGTAGGTTGAACTCGGAGTAACAGTTGGTAGAAGTTCCGGTCAAAGAATTGTAAATTTTTTGATACTAATTATTTATGTACCTTTCGAGGTGATTTGAATGACTATAATTAAATTTCATATTAAGGGATTTATTAATTCATTATTGGTGTTAGTAGCTCTATTAATTATACAAAATTGGGTCTAGGTCGTCACAGAGGTAATTTATTTGTTAAAAAATTGTTTGATAATAAGCAAGAAAAATGCCTTTAAGAATTAAGAATCTCTCAATTCCAAGTCAATAAAGAATGCTTAAAATTTCCTTACTTGCTCCTTTGCATTAAACTTTGCAACATGAGAAATGTGAAACGTTCTAAGAAACTCGATGAAATTTCTCCCAAAGANGTGGTGAAACCTCTTTAGGTAGAATATGAGTTTCTCTCTCAAAAGGTTTACAAGAGGCTTACCCTAACTAAATAAAAGACTCTCCCTTTTTATAGGTCTGGAATAAGGGTAATCTTGATCAACAAGAAAATTTAGATTCACGAATGACTGCTTGGGTCTATAAGAGGGTGTTCATAGAACAATGGTAATGAGAATGAAAATTGAATTCTAATCCTAGCCAAGGAGCATAGACCACTCGACCAACCATGAGACCGCTCAAGTGATGGTCAAGGTTGCTCAAATAAGCTCATAGAGTGAGCCTTGTACTTCATCTGTGGTCTCTTCTCTCTTTTCTTTTCTAAGTCATAAAGAGACCTCTCTAGTGAAGGCTAACAAGTATAGGGCGATCCATACTAGTTTTTAAAGCATAAAACCAATCAAAAAAACTTGTCCTCTTTAGTAGTAAAGGGTATTGCTCAAGAGGGGTCTACTAATGCTCAAACTATATTTTCAAAACATAAAATAGTTTGAAAAAAATTTTCATTTAAAATCACCTAGGAGCCATACATGCATTAAACCCTAATACTATTTTAACTCTAATCCTTCTAAGTTAATTAAACCAATGGATCATCTTAGGTGTANCATGAATTAAACCCTAATACTATTTTAACTCTAATCCTTCTAAGTTAATTAAACCAATGGATCGTCTTAGGTATCTAGGTCATTACCATTGTTTTAAGCTTAAAGGTGCAATCGAAGTGTAAATGATGTTACTTTGAGGCTTGATCTTCTCCCTTCAATGGCGCTTTTAAATCTTTAATTTTGATAGCATCATGACCATGAAATAGGTTGAGATTTACAATGGACTCCATGAAATTAGCCAATTACAAATGTATATCTAACAAAGATGAATAGTTTTTTGTGATAGAGTTGTCAACTTTGATCTTTATTTTGGGTGAGTGATCTACAGTATGGTTTGTCTTCAATTGGCGTCTATTGATAATTAGGTAAGTGGTTCATGCATAATATACATTCTTGATTAATGTCTTTGCAAAGAGTATTTTTCTTGATATCGCCTTGATCGTATTCTAATTGTGGTATCGATTGACTTGAGTTTCGATGTGATGTTCTGTTCAATTGTTAATGTTTTAATATTGCTTTGATATTTTTCGTTTGATGTGTCATGTATCGTTGTCAAACTTGTTTTGGTGAAGTACTTGGGGATTTATCGACAAGGGCGCTCGGTGCACTTGGTGGATAATTGTGATACGTGTTTGTGGCCCTGAGGGGCGTATGTGAATGAATGAAATGCACCAAGTGATTCCTAGTATGTTGTCAATACGGACCAAGTATTAAGCCATGAGCGATTTGAATATTCGAGTTTCACTGACATGTTTAATGGGTCTATACATTGTGAGTTATCATGTTAGTCCATGTTTATTCAAATAATTATTGGTTTTGTCGATCAATTATCGTTTGACCCTTTGACTTCGGATATTATGTTCTAATTTACTTGTTGGGCCTCCTAGTTGTAGGTTGAACTCGGAGTAACAGTTGGTAGAAGTTCCGGTCAAAGAATTGTAAATTTTTTGATACTAATTATTTATGTACCTTTCGAGGTGATTTGAATGACTATAATTAAATTTCATATTAAGGGATTTATTAATTCATTATTGGTGTTAGTAGCTCTATTAATTATACAAAATTGGGTCTAGGTCGTCACAGAGGTAATTTATTTGTTAAAAAATTGTTTGATAATAAGCAAGAAAAATGCCTTTAAGAATTAAGAATCTCTCAATTCCAAGTCAATAAAGAATGCTTAAAATTTCCTTACTTGCTCCTTTGCATTAAACTTTGCAACATGAGAAATGTGAAACGTTCTAAGAAACTCGATGAAATTTCTCCCAAAGAAACATCACTGAACTAATTGCTAAGTGGTTCTTGAAAGAAATTTCTAATGCTGATATTTCATTCCACAAAATATATTATACTTTTCATTGGCAGAGAGGTTCTTATTGATTGTCAAATTTCTCCTTTTAAGGTCTAAAAAAACATGATTTAGTTAATAGGGTTCAAATCTAGCCATCAAAGTAAATAGTACTAGAAGTTAATTGCAACACTTTCACATGAATCAAACTCCTTAGATCCATTATCATATTTTGGGGTAAAAAGAGATTTACACTTGACATAGTTTACACACAAAATCTATATCGAAGTACTCATTTGTAAAGCTTCTATTGTGGTTGTGATATGCAAGAATGCAGCTAGAAGCAAAAAAATAACCTTTTATCCACAATGTGGGGGTGACAATTGATTAGTCATGAAAAGTGTACTAGTTTGGTACATTAGTATTAATGATTTACATTGATTTCTTGTTAATCATGCTAATTATAATATCATTATATATTTTATGCTCTTTGGATGTTTATTAGTATTTTTTTAGGTAAATAACATTATTTACAAGGTGTGAACGTGCATGAAAAATTATGTGCAGGGCAAGGAATTGATCAATAGTTGGAAATGATCAATCGACAAAAAGATTGGAAGATTGACATAAAGTTCGAAGGGATTGATCCATTATATAAGTGGAGCAATCCGGAGCATATTAAAAAGTGACAAAGAGTTTGGAGGAATCGACCCCTATTAAAGAGGATTGATCCATGTAATTGCTGAGTCAATTCAAGAAGTCATCAGGACCAAGTCAAAGCTACCAAACTCAACTCAAATCGAAGCCATCAATACATGGGTGTGTTTGGATGGCTGTGACGCTCCTAAAATTGGGGGTCATTTGTTAACCGGTTGACCAACTGTCAACCTATGGAAACATCCGTGAATGCCACATAACCTGTCATCACAGCACAACATCCCCTTTACCGGAATAAAAATAACTCAGTTTGGGCAGAGTCTCCCTTGTACTAGGCACTCCCAAACACATATCATGTATACATTTAACACATGACTCATCCGAGGTCTAATATACCACAATTTGTACTCCATTATTGTCCATTTACATCATTTGAATAGAAGGACACAAAGCCCGAAAGCATGACAACGCATTCTTAAAAATTGAGATTTTAAGAAAACCAACTGGTAGATTTGTCATCGTCCTACCGGTAGGTTTTGCCCACTGAAAAATTTCTACCAGTAGGTTTTACATCGTTCTATCGATAGGTTTTGCCTATTTTTGCCCATTTTCATCATTTTTCAAGTCTAATTCATTCCAACCCACTCCATATCAACCCAACACATGTATAGTGAAATTTTCACATAAAACATTGTTCATACAAGTCATATTACAATCCTTTCCATAGAGTTACATGCCTAAAATCAAATTTCGCAAATGTTTTACAAAATATGTTTTAAAAGCCACAAGTCACCTTTCCTTCATCCTTGAGGCCCTGAATGAGAGCTTTTTACCGGTTTATAACCTGCACCTGAAATGTTTTCCCACAAAGGGTGAGCTACGCTCAATAAGGTATCTCCTAAAAAGGCTCTCCCCAACCGAGATGCATAGGAAATGTTCACATGCACAATTTCACAAGCAACAAACCTTCCAATCAAGGATATGCAATTCAATGAAATGAATTATCATGTCATGCCATGAAATGAGATGAGACTCACTCATATAACTCAACTCAAGCCTTTACCAGCTCCCATAACCCATGCAATACCATGAGTATAAAATTGGGCATTCCAAGCCCTTGTCATTGATGTTGCACATCTAATGGCCTTTTAAAAATAAACCATGTGTCTTTGTTGGTATTCGGATTTTGGAATCTCACCGCTGATTCCTTACACCATTACACTCTTTTGGAATTGCACTGACAAAATTGTATAAATCAGTAACCAAGTCTTGCACCCTAAGGGAGTATCTAGCCCTTCTTGCTATAGCCGACACAAGTTTTCTTTTTATGCAACCGTACGACTCTATTGAACCTTGGTACAACTATACCGAGCTCACTTATCAACCACCAAGCGTGATGTTTGATTCAAAGACATGCACACACCCACACCCATATCTAATGCCCACAAATGTGATGCCTCTACGCATATGCAATGTAATGAACAATTGCAATATCATTATCATATTCATATGTAATAAAATGCCATTTGAACTATTTCAACCACATTTCAACACATTCCATGGCTGATTTTATCCAAAGCATATAATTTTCCATAAATCATCACATTGTCAATATATCAACAGTGTATATCAACATTTACATTCAACAACAATTTTTCCAGGCACGTTATATATAATCTATGCAATAACACACTTAATTTCACATAAACATTTAATCAAACACCTTCAAGAGACCAAATCATGTAGTCACATAAAATGTCCAATTTCATCATATAACTTAAGAAATTACGTTAACTAATTACATACCCAATTCAAGATTGAATTTATTCTACCATTTCTAATACTCATTTCATCAATTTACAACAACAGGCAAGTGTTAAATGCATCTGACAACTTACCCATTTTATATAATCACCCTAGGTTGGAAATTAACCTAGTTAGAATGAAAACCCTACATCTTGAAGCGTAAAACAAAGGTAGATAGCCTTCAAGAACACCAATGAAGCCTAAGCCTTGATTTTCACAAAATCTCCTTTTTGAATCTTTGGTGAAATACGTCATTTTTGGTGTGGTTGCGTAGCCCTCAACAAGGAGAACAACTTAGTTCTTGGCTCGTGTTGATTCGAGTGACGTGGAGGCATAGATCGTAGAAAGAAGTTAGAAGTTTTCTCTATTTCCCTCTCTTTCTCTCCCTAATGTGAAGGCCAGCTAAAAAATGTGGAGAAACTCAGATTTTATCCCCCATTTATATCCTTTAATGCTTGGTCTACGTCGCACCACACGTCCTTTATTCTCGTGTCTGATTTTGACCCAAAACGATTAAATTTCTTCCCGGTTCAAGGTTAAAATATTTTTGTTTCAACTTGATTTAAATTATTATCCAATTTTTGAAATCTTATTCTCGAGTTAGTTTATGAGGTCACCCGACACCCGATCGCTTTGTAAAATGTGAAAATCTGACTATCTTGAAATTCAACGAAAATTGATAGGGTAGCTAAATTTCACCAGACAAAATGAACGGTGAGGTCCGTTTCATCATCTAAGTTCTAAAAAAATTTGGGTTTTCAACCCTCATTGTAGCGATAAATTACCGTTTTACCCTTTTCATAAAAAGTTTNGTTTTCAACCCTCATTGTAGCGATAAATTACCGTTTTACCTTTTTCATAAAAAGTTTAGTTCACCCGGGTTTTACAATGGTAGGGTTGAACTAGATTGTAGGTCTAAAAAAATATCCTTTCTTATTCAACCCAAGCCCACCTATCAATGGACTAGTTAGTATTTAATGATTATATCATATCATTTCTAGTATTTAGATAACACAAACACTTTCTTTCTCTTTTTGTAAGCGGATTTCGCTCCTACGGGACCCATGGAGAAACGTAATGGAATATGGTACCATTGACTATTTTGCCTTTACCCTATCCAATCCAACGTTATGTTTGGTTTATAAATTAATCTTTGACCAATTTCAAACAAATTTTTCTTACATCTAATTTTTAAAAATGTTGTAATTTCATATCCTCTAGACAAGTATTGTGACACCTCGAATTCTCGGGTGCCACTTAATCACTAATTAAACTTTGGATTACCCTTGACACTGTTGCTATACTCCAGTACCTCATGTGACACCCCATTTATCGGGATTCCTTTCTCTACGAAATCTGGGTCAAGTCTCTTTTGTACGAGGATCTCCACCCAACTCACAACCTGTGCATATAATGCTACTATGACCTTACCAAGGTCCAACATCAATACCCAAGCATTGCATACCTGAGTGGTCAACTCTCATAGGCATTAGTAAATATCATTCATAGCATCCAGAGGAGGAGGTGGTGATGGGTTTACGAAATCTCCAAGTCCTTGTCCCTATCTACCATCCATTTTGCACAGCAAGTTATAGTTCAGTTTCCTTAACATACAAGAAACTCTAACTCACACTAGAGTCTAAAGCCTAAGGCCTATTACCAAACTCAATTCTATAATTTCGTTCTTCCTAATCCTAACTCTCTAGTGGTAATTCATAACCTATAGCTCCCTATAAGACTTAAAGTCAAGTCTTTGATACCAAACCTGTAACACCCCAAAATCCACATTGGAAGGCATTATTTTCTAAAAACCATCCAATCATGAGAGCAACACCAATAGTCATTAAATAATAAATCATTCCTTCTTCTGGCAAAGAATAAATACTAAATCTAATAAAACATTGTAACTTTTCCAACTTACAATTTAAAACCAAATAGTTTCTAGCAGCGAAATAATTAAACTAATTGAAACATTATTTCATAAACATCTTTCCAAAAATAAAATAACTTTATTCCTCTAAGATAGGGTCCACATCTTGATCCGNATAGTATCTAGCAGCAAAATAATTAAACTAACTGAAACAATATTTCATAAACATCTTTCCAAAAATAAAATAACTTTAGTCCTCTAAGATAGGGTCCACATCCTGATCCACCAACGGCTCATAATCAACATGATCCTCCACATTGACATTCTCTTTTATGTTGAAATTTGTAAGTGCATTGTAGGGGGTGAGCAAAAGCCCGTAGAAAATCCCTTTCAAATCCCAAAAAGGTTTAAAACAATAAAAAGAAGACAAGTCTCTTTTGGAGAATATAAATCTAAGAGAGTAAAACCATGACAGTTGTAATGATCTCAAGTGAACGGAAAACATAAAATCAATGACACGAATAAACTTGCAAGAAATTAAGGCAATCAATAAATAACTCAGTAGTATCATCTCGTATTCTCATGTACATTGGTTGCTTATCGGGAATCTACATAACGATTCTACCTCGTTCACACTCCACAACCACACAATCTCAATGATTTTTCATAGGGCACATCACAAACCACTTTAGGAAGGGTGTATACTATCTCAAATGACATTAACAAATCCTTTTCATGAAAGGTATACCATCCCTCAGCTTCGAACCTATGTGAACAATAGTGGTTGCTCTCATAAACAATAATCCACTACAAGTGTTAAGCAATCATTTCACCCCCATAGGGATAGACTAATCTCTAACACTCTACGGTAGCTCTCGAAAGCAATTCAAGTCCATCACACCCAAACCATACAAGAGATGAAACCACAATTTTATCAACAACTACAATCTTAACCAATCACAATTCTCATTAACAATTCAAGTATCACAATTTCACAATTCTCAATATTCTATAGTAATAAAGGAATTAAAATATACAAGAGATCATATCAAGAAAATCTTTACACTTTCGATATCCAAATTCTAGGGTTTTGCCAAAAATCATAATTTCTTGGGAACAAAACAAGTATTAGCTGAAAATATGATTTAATCAAGAATATGAATTTAGAAATCAAGAATTCATATATTTTTCACAATCAAACATGTATTTAGCAAACTAGGGTTTTGAAAATTCAAGGACAAGTACTCCTTAAACCCAAACATGTATTTTGTTCAAAATTATGTTTCTATGATAAAGAAACCAAGAAATCATAAGTATTTATCATATAACTATCAAGAATATTAAAAACATACATATATAATACCCTAAGTCTCAATGAAAGAGCTCAAGAAGAATGCCTTACCTTCGTTCTGTAGTTTGTGCTTTAACCTAGCGTATTTGATCCATTCCAACGTGAGAATCTCCCATCAATCATGTGTTTTTCCTCTTCTCTCTTACTCTCTAAGGCTCTCTAGAGTTAACAACTGATGAAATAGACTTGGGGAAAACATCTTTAGGTATTTATAGTATAAGAAAATAGTCTAATCGGCACAGACTTGATACTCAAAATCGCGACAGTACTTTTTGAACTATTTACATGACGTTCGAATGTAATATTGGGCATTCAAACGTTGATTGCTCCCAGTAATTTTGTTTTTCTATTAGATTTTCTATCAGACACAAAAATACTGGGACTAAATGTTGTTCGAATGGATCCATTCATGTTTGAACGAACTTCAGTTTTTACCTGAACTTTCAATGAAGTTTAGGCCTTCTTAGAGGTCGATTTAGGAAATTTTCATGAAAAACACTTTTGTATGCCTGAAAATCTAGCATCTATTATAAAATTTTCAGCTCAATCGAACATTAGAGTAAAAATTTATGGTCTAAATACTAAGGTAGTGTCAAATTCCTTCCTACCTGAATTCTCTCTAAAATATACTTTAATTCTAGAATACTTCCTAACTTCTAATACACCCTTATTACTTCTCTCAAATTTTTTTATTTTTACTCTTACAATCTATATGGTTCATTCTTACGCCATTACATATATAGGTATTACAAAATAATTACATCACTAAATTAACATAAACATGTCGGGGTTTACAAGAAAAAGATGAAGAAAAGTGAGCCCTTGTCTCTCTCTCTATCTCTCTCTTTCTCTCTATCTCTATCTCTTTGTCAAAAATTTAAAGGAAGAAATGAGTGGAAGACTTTATTTCCCCTTTATATACTTGGCCCTTAAGGCACCATGTGTCACTTTTTCATTGGTCCAAATTTATCCCAATCAATCACATCTCACCACATGTCATGTTTTGATATACTTTTATGAGTTTCACTTTAAATTATATTATAGGTTCCGCAATTAAAATCTGCTCGCAAAATTTTAATTATGTGCTATCAGATCGCATCACAACATGTGAAAATTCTGACTGTCTCAGAATTCAATTAAAATTGATTGGCTAACTCAATTTCATGAGATGATTCCAACGGTGAGTTCCATTTCATAAATCAATCTATATAAAAATTTGAGTTTTTAACCTGTACTTAACGATCTAATTACCATTTTACCTTTTTCATTAAGATTTTTAATTTTTTTGAGTTTTATATTGTCCTCCCTTTAAGGGAATTTTGTCCCCGAAATTACACAACACATGCAACATATAATGTATCTATCCTTAAACAAGAATGGATAGGTAGCCCAAATCATGTTATCTCGCTCCCATGTTGCCTCCTCAATACCCTAGTGCTGCCACAACACATTCACTGGTCTCATAATCTTGCCATGCAAAACTAGTCTTGGTTATCCATAATACGAACTGGTCCTTCCTCGAAGGTCTCATCCGCTTGAACAATAAGTGCCCTCTAATCCATCACATGCATAGGATCTAGGGTATGCTTCTAAAATATGGAGACATGGAACACATTGTGCACTTTTGAAAGATATGGCGATAATGCAGACCGGTAAGAAACTGTCCCAAACCTCTCAAGTACCTAAAAAGGCCCAACGCACTATGTCCCCGCATAGTGCGTGGAAAATGGGTAACAAAGTCTATCGTTACATGTTCCCACTTTCACTCAGCCACATCTAAAGGCTGGAACAACCCTACAGNAAAGATATGGCGATAATGCAGACCGGTAAGAAACTGTCCCAAACCTCTCAAGTACCTGAAAAGGCCCAACGCACTATGTCCCCGCATAGTGCGTGGAAATGGGTAACAAAGTCTATCGTTACATGTTCCCACTTTCACTCAGCTACATCTAAAGGCTGGAACAACCCTACAACCTTGACTTGTTAACATCTTAAGCATTGACTCACAGAGTCCCCAACGTATCACTTCATCCCATTCTAGTAGTACTAGTAGTGAAGATCATGATACATCTTTGTGCTATCAGGATGAACTGCAAAACGAGAGCAATGAAACTCTCTAAGTATCGCCTCCCTCAAGTCAATAGACTAAGGAACCACAACTCTGCCACTATACTAAAGACTAACATCAGCACCGATGGCCTAGCCCTCTTCACCTATACTAGCTTGTACCTTGTCCTTGATGGACAACACCTTAACTTCCTAACACAGGGCCTCAACCACCTTGCTTAATAGAGACGGCGTAGAAATCAGACTACCCATAATGTACTGACCCTAATCTCGGTAGTGTAGCTCAAACTATCCCAAAATCTCAAGCATCTACAACTCCCAAGAAGCTATACTAGCCAAGAGTCCTCACCTTAGACAAGTTTGTGGTCACATAATCATCAGCAAAAATGGGCTAGTTTTATGAATTTTGCCACGTATTGCAACACCATCATAGTCCCTGCTTTAGCTTTAGGAATTCCTAGGCTTTTACTTGTTGAAGAGCCAATAAAAAATATTTATTCATGAAGAGCTCTTGGAACTCTTCTCATGTCATCATCTTGATATCTTTCAGGGTCCTTGCCCATGTCCACCATTTATGAGCCTCTTCTTCAAGTTTGAATGTAGCCAACCCAATCTTGGTGGCATTGGGGGTAATCTCCATTACTCCTAACATTTTTTTTTAGTTGTTGGAACCAATGATTGACTACCATCCGGTTCACTTCCCCTATGAAAGTAGGTGGCCTATGTGCCTTGAATTTTTAGAGGTTACTTGAGCCTCCTTGACCCATATTGGCATTAGCTTGTACGAAAGTAGCTACCATGGCAGTCATGACATTCATGAATGCCTCTTGATCATAGACAGGTGGTGGCGGTGGTTGGTTTTTCCGACCACACCTGGACTAGGTCGATGTTCCCGTCCTCTAGTTGTCATCTAAAATAATACAAGATAGTAATAGATTTAACTTAGTGTCATGGACCATTAACACTGTCAAAGCATCATAGAATATGTTAAGACAATGCCATGATANCTGGACTAGGTCGATGTTCCCGTCCTCTAGTTGTCATCTAAAATAATACAAGATAGTAATAGATTTAACTTAGTGTCATGGGCCATTAACAATGTCAAAGCATCATAGAATATGTCAAGACAATGCCATGATGCTGTAAAAAGAACATGCGAGTTGGTTTTAGGTTAATGTCCTGGCTCACTCTTACTCTTGTTGTCATAATTTTTAAGATAATAATAATTTTGGGGCTGAAATCTAATCCATTTGAAGTAGACCTTGTAAGCTTTCCAACAATAGCTTATTCATGTAATTTTGACTTCGGTAGCAAAAGTTATGTCTGCTCAAAGTTAGGGAAAAATATAATGTTCCTGACCTACCGACGTGCTTTCGTTAGGTTCAAAACAGAGTGTTGTTCTATCAGTAAGTCGATGTCTACCTGTTGACTGTTCTACCGGTAGGCCGATTCCCAACCCACCGGTTGGTTCCAAAATAGAGAGTCGAACTACTTGTAGGTTTATGTTCAATTTAATGGTAAGTTCAAAATAGAAGCCTTCCTCTCGATTTGTTCTTGCCAATCTATCAGTAGGTCAAGTCCAAAAGCTAATCTACCTGTAGGTCATGTATTGATTCCTACAGATCCATCTATATTTTCTTTCCTTGTTCTTTTCCAACCTCAAGGCTATATTTCTACCTGGGTTTTCTACATTTCTTATGTTCAAGCATACATATATTCATACACGTAGCACATAACAAAGACGATAATATTCATGTGAATGCAATGTCCAAACCCAAATCTTCCGGTAACGAAAAATGATGAACTCACTTCCAACGTGACCCATGTAGGATCTAAAGCCTAGGATCTGATACCAAGCTCTAACACCCTAAATTCCCAGGCGGCACTTAATCACTAATTAAACTACAGATTACCCTTTATATCATTGTTATGCTCTGGTACCCTGTGCGACACCCCATTTACTAGGTGCCCTTTCTCTACAAAATTTGGACGCAGTCTTCTTTGTATGGGATCTCCACCCAACACACAACCTATGCATATAATATTACCATGACCTTACCAAGGCCCAACATCAATATCCAAGTATTGTATACCTTGAATATCAACTCATTACCATCATCATACAATATACATGCATTCCCAAAAGAATATATGTCCATTAAGTCCAAATTACATGCCTTTAAAATGAAATAATATACAAGACCAAAGTAGATGAAACAGGACTAACCAACTCAAAATGAAAGTCATATTTCGGCTTTGTCCTTAAAGTGAGCTCAAGTGAGGGCCGTCAATAGAAACACATCATGTACCTGAAAATATATCCCTATAAAGGGTGAGTCAACGCTCAACAAGGTATCTTCTATGGAGATCACCTCCCAACCCATACACATATAAAATGTCATGCAATCATAAACCTTCCAAACATTCAATTCACATATATAAACATGAACAATGCTACTAATCCATGTCATGCCAATAAATGTAAACTCATGCATGCATTGCTAACACTGAATTCCATCTTGGACTCCCACAACACATGCAATACCATGCGTATGAATCTAAGCATTCCAAATACCCACTATTGATGTTAAACATCCAATGACCATTTAATTCATTCGTGTCTTTTTGGGGCGGTGATTTATGGTATTTCACCAACGGGACGCCACACCGTTAACGGATCTTCAAAGCATCTCACCCGTGGCTCCATTTTCGCAGTCACGCTTTTATGAGCTCATTACACCAACAACAAGTGCATAACTGATATTTTCAGGTCTTGAACCTGAGGGAGAATTTAACCCTTCTTGTTACACCTCAACATGTTTATTATGCAATTTCGATGCAACTCATTCAGACCTAAGTCCAACCTTCCCGAGCTCACCCGTTAACTCACCTGGGTGGCGATTGACCCAAACCTATATGCACACACTCACACTCATGTCAATGATCATAGATGTAGTGAAACCCATGCATATGCAAATGTAATGTATAATTATAATTTCACTTCATCATAATGTTAATTATATCATGAAAGCATATAATAACATTTCATATACATCACCAAACATACTATATGTGATTGTTATCCAAATAATATACTTGCATTTACCTAAAAATTTATCAAAACACTTACTGGGTATAAAATGTAAACACATAACATACCCAAATAAAACATTTCATCAATCCAAACATCTTCCTAGCGGTAGGTTGTGCTTCTCCCATTTGTAGGTTCACACTTCAACACTCAAATCCAAATCAAGCTAGAAATGGGTTTTGACATACACATATACTCATTATCCACACCTTAAATACACTAAATGTGAGCTAATATGTGAGATTACATCTCTATAGTTTTATCCAATTCATATAGCCACTCCACGTTGAAAGTAAACCTAGATAAGAGGAAATCTTACCCCTCGTAGCGTGAGCAATGTAAGAAATCTCCTTAGAATGCCTAAATGAAGCTTTTCCAAGCCTAGATCAAAACCCCTCTTGTCCAAAAATTCGGGAAAATGGGTCGTAGTTAGTATTAACACATAGCCCTCGTCGAGTGAAACCTTTTTTACTCTTACTCTATCTCGATCCAACAAACAGATCTTCATAGATCAAAGGAAAAGGAAGAAGAAGGTGAAAAGGAGTGAGCTCTTCTCTCTCTCTCTCTCTGTGCCAAAATTTTGAAGGAAGAAATGAGTGGAAGCCAAAGTCTTCCACTTTATTTTCCCTTTATATACTTGGCTCTTAAGGCACCACATGTCACTTTTTCATTGGTCTAATTTTGTCCCAACCAATCGCATCTTGCTACATGTCATGTTTGATATACTTTTATGACATTCACTTTAAATTATATTATGGGTTCTCCAATTAAAATCTGATCACATAATTTTAATAGTGTGATACTTGATCGCATCACAACACTTGGAAATTTTGACTATTTTGAAATTCAATGAAAATTGATTTACTAACTCGATTTAATGAGAGGAGTCTAATGGTGAGCTCGTTTTGTCATTCAAGTTATATACAAATTTGAGTTTTTATCCCGTGCTTAATAGTCTAATTACTATTTTACCCTTTTAATTAAGATTTTTAATTTTTTCGGGCTTTACAAGTGTTCATATGCTACGAGGACTATTGGGGATTAACTCAAACTCTCATTAATTAGTTATTAATTAATCTTAGTCTAAATAGGATATTATGTTATTAGAGTTAGTTTATTATTTAAATTAGTTGTTTTGTTGGAGAAGGCATCGTAGTCTTCTCGAGGTATGTCGATAGAGCCTTCTTTTGACAAATAGATTTATTGAAAAAAAAATTAGATCTTTGAAAAAATAGGAGTAGACGAAGTAGATGAGAGGGGGAAAAAAAGAGAACAAAGCAATTCAGTCATTTGCGTTAGTTATCCTGTCTGACAAAAAAAATTCCAGCCCCCTTTGACTTTCATTTAATTCATGTAGATGAGTTTAAGTTGACTTTTCAAATTGGATTGGGATAAAATTCGAGTAAGATTTTTGATTCATTTTTTACTTAGCAAACGTAAGATATATGTGCCCCACGTACTTTTTTTATCCTATCCTTACCAAAGTGATCTCCCTTTAACCCGAGATATAAACATATACCATGATTCAAGCAAGGAGGAAGCCAACAAAACAAGCCAAGCTATTGATTCAAGCCACCAACCAAAGTCAAGATGATATCATAAACAATTCAGATCCTTTAAAAGGATCGATCCCTATTGTGTTGATTCCGGAGCATAAATTTAATGCGGATCGATCCATACTCTTTGTGGATCGATCCAAGTAAAGAATTTCTATTGGTCTAAGACTTGTACTTCGTCTTTATTTGTACCAATACTATTTTACTATAAATACACCCTTATACTTTTGAGAGGATATATTCTTTTCCCAAAATAGCAGCCTTTTGACCTATTTTTCTTATTTTCTTCTTATCACAATTCTTGGGGATCTAGACATGAATAGTGAGTAGTCTTTTTATACTTTCTTGCTCGGGTTAATGGATCTATAATCATTTATTTGGATTGTTATATTTATGCCTTTTTTATTTTGATCTCAATGTTAAATCTTTTATTTATTTAATTGATTGAATGTTCTTAGCAAAATTTAATATTTTGTATAAATGTTTAATTTTTTATCTACAAGATTGATATTCTTGGTATGAATAATGTTTATAATTCCTTGCAAGTATTTTAATTAATTCTTCAAAGTTTATTTTCAAGTCAATCAAATTAATGTTCGTTCATTGAAATATTTTTCAATTGACTACATTGATGTTGAAATCAACTAAGATAATTAATATTGCATAAATGTAATTTTTCGATAAATATGAGCAGATCCGAATTTCGAAACTAGGAAGTTTTTTTTCAAATTATTATTAATTTTAAATTTACTTTTGCAAATTACTTTCCAATTAATCATACTTTTTAAAAATCTTGTTATTTCTTGAACTTTGTTCAATTTATCTATTTTCTGAGAATCGACCTTGGACTACACCAAGTTATCATTACAATTTAACTAGCTACACTTGGATATACCACATTTGAATTCAAGCAACAATTATTTGATTTTGTTTGCTTATTTTAGAATATACCAATTTTGTCCAAATCTTTCAATCTTGAACAAACAAACTTATAAAGAATATCAAGTAAAATTAAAATTCAACACGATTTACCTTCAACCCACGTGTGCAGCCACTTACTAGTAGACAGAGAAAGAAGAGTTTGAGAACGTGTTCTCACATGTAACATACCATTTGTCCTTACCCCTGAAAACGCTCCCAACAGCGCGGTCTGTCCGTCTCTCTCTCTCTCTCTCCGGTTTCATCTTCTTACCCTGTCTTCATTTGCCTACTCTAACCGACCCACCCGAGGCCGGCCTTATATTCTGCGTACGATAACTATAATTCCATCACATTCCGTCTCAATCCCAGAAAAATAAAATAACAAATTAAAAAACCACTTTTTGGATAAAAACTACAGGCTCATTCTTTTCTTTTCAACTGTATGTTTCAACGTATACAGACATATTTAGGCGATGGATCTGAGAAGAGGAAGATTGGTGGTGTTTGGTTTTACGTTTCTTGTGCTCGAATGGTCATGTTTTGCTTCGGCCAACGTGGTGTTCAGAGTCCAGCACAAATTTGGTGGGCGTGAAAGATACAGCAGGTTGGGTGCACTCAAGAGCCATGATGCCTACCGTCACGGTAGAATGCTCGCCACCGTCGATTTGCCTTTGGGTGGCAATGGGCAGCCCACCGACGCCGCGTAAGTTCTTAATCCCTCCTCCTCCCCCACCCCCAAATCTCTATCTTCTTCTCTCTTGTATATATTGTATAAAATATTTCTGCTTCTCTATAATGTGATTTTGGGGTTCAGGATTATTACGATGGATAAGAGCTAACTATGCGATGTCTTTTGTAGATGAAAATGTATTTATTCAACCTGGGCGTGCTTGTGTAGATCCAATCTAGCCTGCATTTTTGGTTCGTTAATTAATAAATAAATTCATTTTTCATAATCAACCAAAACATGTAATTGTGTATGCCTTTGGACTTCTACTTTTACCTTCGGTTGAGTTGTGATGGATATGGTGGCAAAAAGAAAAAAGTAAATGCTGAATTATGATTATTATTGCTCCCGATAAAGAGATAAGCAACAAGTTTCAATTCTGTTAATCTAAACTATCAGGTTAAGCCCAGATGAAATCTTTTGCTGTTTCTAAGTTTTTATTCGAATTCAATGAATTTACATGGTTGAATTGAATTATTCCAAAAATAATTTCAATAAATCTAGTTTTGCATTAAATTATTAGTTTAAAGTAATAGATAGTTTCCAACTCCTTCTTTATTTGATTTTTATTGTCAATTTTCAAGGAATCTATACTTTCTGGAATTCAATAAAACTAAATTGTCATATTCAATAGATCTAAGTGTAATGCCAACAACTGAATGTATATATGAATGCTAAGGTTTTTTGTTTGGTAATGTTTATATGGTTAATTGATATAGGCTCTATTTCACCAAAATTGGGATTGGGAGTCCCCCGAAGGACTATCATGTGCAAGTTGATACAGGAAGTGACATATTATGGGTGAATTGTGCTGGCTGCGACAAGTGTCCAAAGAAAAGCAATCTTGGCGTATGCTCCTTCTTTTAATTCACTTATAGATTTTATATTTATGTAACCTAGCATCAATGCTCTAGCAATTGGATGTAATATCTAATTGTGTTCAGTTACATTGCCACCTTTATTTTTCAAGATTTCGACATTCATGAAAAATAATGTATTGTTATTGTTATTATGCAACAGATTGAACTGCAGCTATATGACCCAAAAAGATCCACAAGTGGTAAACCGGTTACTTGTGATCAAGATTTTTGCACCAGAACATTCAATGCTCCATATGCTGATTGCCAGGTTGGAAGGCCCTGTGAATATTCTGTTACTTATGGAGATGGGAGCTCTACTGCAGGATATTTTGTCCAAGATTATGTAAATCTTGAGCGAGCGTCTGGAAACCTTCAAACCACATCCATGAATGGGAGCATAGCGTTTGGGTGAGTTTGTACATCTAAATTTAGACTGCACTGTAGTGTCCCAATGTCAATTGGCATACAGTCTTAGCATCAGTCCCTTGAAGCTGTTATATACATCATATATGTCTTTTTCATAACTATTCATCAATTGAAGTCTTACTTTCTCTTGAAGATAGTCTTTCATGCATTGCTAGGTTCATTTGTGTCTTGGACATCTCTAATCCCTTTTTCCATGACTTTAAATGTATCTACAAGTCTAAAGCAGAATTAGAACTATTCTTAACCATCATCCTGTGTATTGATATGACACTAATTGGACATGAAACAAGGATTACCCCTTTGGGGTGTAGGAACTATTGGTGCACGACAGATACATGCACCTTCAACGGAGGTAAAATGATTTCACAACTTGGTGGTTTACTTTCTCATGCTTCTTGGGTTCATTATACTTGGCTGATGAACTGGAGAATAGTTATAGTAGAATTAATATAGATTGCACGATCAAATTTCACTTTGAAGGTGGTGATTTCTTTTATGAACGAATTTATTGTCTTTTGTCCAAGGCTCATCAAAATTTTGTTTTGGAATGATCATGATCACTTACCCTCCAGTAAAATTCCACCAGTTATGACCACACTTTGTTGCAAGTTCACCAGCAGCAACTTCTATATTCTGAGTAGGAAGGTAACCTTTCTTCTTCTAGAATTTGGATAGATGTATTGGTGGTTGAACTAGATATCTATGGTATGCACGAATTGTCACAACATAAAACCCTAATTATTTCCATACTTATTTTCCAGAAAGAAAAGCAACTTACATGGTCACTTGTCCTATAATGCCATGTGTCTTCGTTTTTAGATTCCTTGAGGTTTTCCTTGCTTGACATAGCAAAGGGAAAAAATAAAATAGAATGGTTTGTTCCTGTAGCATCTTCTGCTGTACTGTAGGCCACACTAAAAGATTGGGTCTAGTGGATGACATCTATATTATCTGGTTTTGCATTTCTGTTCTTTGCCATTCGTTGGTATGGAGGTGTTATGCATTTGAGTGTAATTTCTCAATCTTGACCATTGCTTAGCCTACCAGTGTTTTAGATATTTTTCAGTAGTTAGCACAATGTATTTTCCTGTGCTGCATCTATAGTCTCTACTTTCCAGTGGCTCGATAGTCACTTTTATTGTGTTTCATGGAAGGTGTGGAGCTAAACAATCTGGGGAGCTTGGTTCATCTTCTGAAGCACTTGATGGGATACTTGGTTTTGGACAGGCAAATTCGTCCATGGTTTCACAACTTGCTTTGTCTGGAAAGGTGAAGAAAATATTTGCACATTGCTTGGATGGCATTAATGGAGGTGGAATCTTTGCTATTGGTCAAGTTGTGCAACCTAAAGTAAATTCAACTCCGTTGGTTCCGAATGAGTATGTAATTTATACTTTTTGGTGAAAATTTGAGCTATTTTGGCTTATGTGCATTTGTTTGTTTTTATTGCAATAACAATCTCCATAGCGAATAGTATATATTTTTTGATAGAATTAACCATCCAATTTAAAATATCTACTTGGAGCCAAAGTTCTATATTCTCTTTTTAAATATAAAGAGAAATCGTTGAAGATGAATTGGGAGAGGGAAGAATATTGGTCAAGAAGTCTGAAGGCTTATTCTTCTTGTAGTGGCATTTAGATGTGAGATTAGTGTACAACATAGGTGAACTCAATGTTACCTGGATCATTGACCGATTTGGTACGTGGTACGGGTGTGGGCAATGTGGATCATGAATCGATTTGGTATGTGGTATGGATATGTGGTATGGCCGTATGGTACTTCTTCCAATATGGGGTAGGGTGGGGGTAAGCTTAGTTGATACATTGTTTTGGGTCGTGGTTCGTTTTGTAATTTTTGTATAGAATAATATATATGCCTATACATGTAGTTAATAAATATTTATTTTATATTTCTAATAAATCTTATCAAAATATGAGTGAAAAGAACACCAAAATAAAGAAATAACAAGTTAAGAGTTATGATTTAGCATTGAGGCTTTGATGGGAGATTATTTGGGTCACGAATCAATTTGCGGTTTGAGTTATAATTTGAGGTCGAGACTTTGCGTTTTGGATCGCGAACCCATCCCATTTTGGGTCGTGCCATCTCGGTTCATGGGATGCTAGGGGTATCTACAATCTCGGTATCTATGGATGAACCATGTCTATGGTTAAGAATTTCCCATTGAGACCAAATTGTGCTAACTACATCCTGTAATTTTCCTTTGGCTCAAGGAATGTGATTAGTGGCAAGTCTCAACTTTCTCAAGTCCATTGGGGGAGCTAGAAGACATTGTATCATATTGTTTTTAACCTAGGTGCATATTTCTCTATTACTAATGCTGCGACAATATCTGTGGTATGTTTGGTCGTGTGCAAGGAAGTTTATCTAATAAATTAAGCTTCTTTAGGTAATTTGGGACCCAGTTATGCTTTACGAATAAATAGCCTTGGAGGATGGTGTTGGAGGTGAAATTCAAGTGATGGACTTCAAGAGGCTATAAACTAATGTAGGGAGGATCTTTTGATGGGCATTAGTCTCTAAATACATTGGCTTTGTAGTTGGAAAACTTGGAATTGTCATGGGTATGTTTTTGGCATAAGCCTTGGTCAGAAGATGCATCCCTGAGACTCTGCGGCCGATGTGTATCAATGCTCTCTGAGTTGACACCCGATACCGCGACCTTAAACCATGGTTGTAATTTTCCCTTTGATTAACTTTTATGGTTCGTATTTTGTAATTTCATAGGGTTCCTTTCCTCTTTTGTACCTTTTTCCTTGATTAGTCCTCATTTGCACTTCCCCCTTCTTAATTACAATATCTTTTGGCTGTCTATCAACTAATAAAAAAAGAAAAGAAAAGAAACGAAAAGAAAAGAATAGAAGATTAATTCATATCTTGTGGACCTTCAAAATAAGGGTGAAATAAGGGTGCTTGACTGCTTGTGTGCCTCTCAAAATGGACATGCGAATGGGATGTGACCCGACTAGCCAGTTGTCCAACATTTTCTCAACTAGCTGGTCAAATAATGGGGGTAGAATTATTTCAAGTCTAATTGTGGATTTTTATAATGCTTATCGGAATGTTCTGTTGTTATTGTTAATTTGAAGATGGATCAAGCACCTATATTGAACCCCATTGTTTGAAAAAACATATTGCAGAAGACAAACTACAAAAAATTGGGAATACAAAAAGTAGTAAAGAGTCATGTCCACATGTCATATCAAGGATTGAAGCTAATCTTTGTGTTTATGTAACATACACATCACATACACATGAACAACTTGTACTAGATTGAAGAACATCTTGTAATAGCCACATGACCTGCTGCATTCATAGATGGGTTCTTTAGAGATAAAAATAGGATCTATTATATGATAGTTGATTCCTTGTCAGGAGCCCTCATGCCTAGTTATTGTTTGAGAGGAAGTGTATTAGGATCTTCCCGTCACGATTATACATGTAGAACTACACACGCATGACCTAAAGGGGGGTTGAATAGGTTTTTGACACTTCCCGACTGAAAAAACAACAATTTTAAAACCTATTAACCAAAATTATCAAATTAATCAATTATTTGCCAAATAAGCTTATTGAATCCCTTTTCCCATTGGAACAAACCCAACTTGGATGAATGGATGCAAGATGTCTCAATTAACAACCCAAACAACAATCCAATCCTCTAACCTTATCCCTCCAAAGTCTAAACAAACCAACCACCTTAGCAACCAAATTGATGAAGATATTGAATATGACTTCCATGAATCAATTCATCAAACAAATTGTGACTGTGTGATGTGTGTGTGCACGCTAACATAAAACAATACTTCAACAATCCACAACACAAGCAATTTAATGTGGAAACCCTCTGGGGACCACGGAATTGATCCCAAATTACCTAACCTAATTCACTATTCTCAAAATCGATTTCAAGGACACAAGTCTTATACCTCAATCAATACACCTGTGACTAGATGCTTTCTTCCTTGAATCTATTCCTCTTGATTTGCCCACTGCGAGGTTTTGAGAACTAGCTTCACTTGGATGCAATTATCGCAACGATCTATCTAGGTCTTGAGCAATCTTCAAGAACTCCTTCCTAAGNGATGCTTTCTTCCTTGAATCTATTCCTCTTGATTTGCCCACTGCGAGGTTTTGAGAACTAGCTTCACTTGGATGCAATTATCGCAACGATCTATCTAGGTCTTGAGCAATCTTCAAGAACTCCTTCCTAAGATTCTTGGTTTGCACACAACAAATGTGGGTTTGGTTCCTTCTTTTTTTTTTTTTTTTTTCAATTTGTGAAGTTGAATTGAAAGATCAANCTTTTTTTTTTTTTTTCCAATTTGTGAAGTTGAATTGAAAGATCAAGTAGGACTGGCCATTTGGATTTGGGAGATCTAAGGTTTGTTCTTGGAGATCTATATGTGTGAAAAATAGATTTTAGCTCAAGAGAGTTTTCCCTTAGGTTAGAGAGGCTTGCTTTATTTATAGATTTGGAATTAGAATAGTCTTGGAGCCCAAGAAAAGTAAAATTCACAAGGGACTACCTGAGCCGTGAGAAAGCGGCCAGAGGGTAGACTTGACTAGGATGAACAAATGTATCGAACCAGTCTGAGTATAATAGGGACTGCTCGAGCGGTCTACAGGCCGTCGATTGGCCAAGCGAGCCGTTTCCACTGCCAACTTCTTTAGCCACCTCCTAATTGTTCATGGACTACTCTAGCCGAAGGCTAGCGAGCAGATGATTGTTACCACAGGTTTTTAAGCTAAAAATCAAACAAAAATTTGTAGTATTGAGCAGTAAGGAGTGTTGCTTAATAATGATTCGATACATGACTCGATCTATGTTTTCAAAATAAAGTTTGGTGTCTCAAAATTATTTTCATGAAAAAGCATACGAGTCATTCATAGAATACTAACTCCATTTCAATTAAACCCTAATGTGCCAAAGTAAAAATACGAAGGTTCTAAGGTCATTATCTTTCCTAAGTTTTGAAGAATTAAGGGAGGTCTTCATGATAGCTTGAAGCTTAAACTCCTTTCTTCATGTAGCTTTCAGATGTTGAACTTGAAATATCATGACCATGAACTTAGGTTGAGATTTATGAGGTGAATTTACAGAATTAGCCAATTACAAATGAGTAATTTCCTAAAATTGTTGTTAGAGCTCTTGTTTTCTATTAGTTGCAATATTTTGGTACATGTTGTGTAGATAATAAAAAATCGCATGTGAATCAGTAAAGCAAACATACAAGGAAAGATGATTTTTATGTAATAAAGTTAAACGACCAAAAACCACAAAGCCTGGTATAACAAAATTGTCCACTAGGTTGATGTGACTTGCTATAAGACATAAAAGACATACCATAGCACTTGCTACCTTTTGGCTGATGCTTTCCTCTTATTTTGAATGTATCAAGCTTCAAATCCTCTAGGGAACCATCATACATTGAATTCTCCATGTGCTCGATCAATCAAGTCCTTCTGGGCGTTTCTCCACCATTTAAGGTTCACCCACCTCTTAGGAGAGCTCCATCCTCAAACCCGGTTTCTAGAATCCTTCATAGCTTAGAAAGTATCTTTGAAGGTTTGTATAGGTTTACAAGAGTTGGTTCACATGAAAAGAATATTTTTAGACATTGAATCTCTTAACTAATCACCTTAAAATTCCTCATAGGTAGGGTTTGCCGGTCTTAATTATTTAGAATTTTTTTTTTTNAGAACTACACACGCATGACCTAAAGGGGGGTTGAATAGGTTTTTGACACTTCCCGACTGAAAAAACAACAATTTTAAAACCTATTAACCAAAATTATCAAATTAATCAATTAANGACATAAAAGACATACCATAGCACTTGCTACCTTTTGGCTGATGCTTTCCTCTTATTTTGAATGTATCAAGCTTCAAATCCTCTAGGGAACCATCATACATTGAATTCTCCATGTGCTCGATCAATCAAGTCCTTTTGGGCGTTTCTCCACCATTTAAGGTTCACCCACCTCTTAGGAGAGCTCCATCCTCAAACCCGGTTTCTAGAATCCTTCATAGCTTAGAAAGTATCTTTGAAGGTTTGTATAGGTTTACAAGAGTTGGTTCACATGAAAAGAATA
Source organism: Ilex paraguariensis (assembly GCA_963454935.2). Taxonomy (NCBI): domain Eukaryota; kingdom Viridiplantae; phylum Streptophyta; class Magnoliopsida; order Aquifoliales; family Aquifoliaceae; genus Ilex; species Ilex paraguariensis. Next base: position 131,769 of record CAUOFW020004336.1, on the reverse strand, counting down.
TTTTTAGACATTGAATCTCTTAACTAATCACCTTAAAATTCCTCATAGGTAGGGTTTGCCGGTCTTAATTATTTAGAATTTTTTTTTTTTAACTAAAACTACCCTCAGTGTTGTAGCTCTTCCTATATAAAATGAAAAAGAAATTCAGCCCAAATAAAAAACTGAATGTTCAGAATTCAACTAACCTCTTAGTAAGGATAAAAATTTTGTTTTGGTGCATTATTTCAGTCACCTAAAAAATAAGAACATTTCAACGTGTTTCGAAAACGGTTCGATTCTTTTTGGAAACAAAATGAAAAAAATAAAAAATTCAAAGCATTGGTTGAAATATATCAAAGTATCTTGAAATATTTTGAAACATGTCGAAACAGTTGTGCAAATGCATTGAAACATTACAAAATATATCGAAATATTATGAAACATCCGAAGTATTAGAATTTCAATTCCATCACTGATTCGTTTCAGTCTCTTTGGAAATTAAAATATTTCGGATGTTTTGAAATGAAATTTTGATTCTTGCCTTTTAGGGCTATTGGCCAAAACCTCAAGACTAGAAGTCACATGACCTCTTATACACTAGGCGAGCGTTGGTCTCTAGAATGTATTCTATTTTCCTGTTTTCAATGACTACTCAAGAATTAAGAGAACATTAGAGAGAACAATAGTCATTGGTTTGAATTTTTAAACAAAATTTCAAAAATAACTTTTTGAGCACCAAGGGGTGTTGCTCATCACAGCTTCAGCATCATACTATGACTCTAAAGTTGTTTCAAAGACGTTTTTCGAAGTTGTACAAACATGGGTCATGTTATAGATATCGAAGTCTCAATCAATGTCCTAATACCCTAATTAAAACTAATCTACAACCACTAGGTCTCTAGGTCAAATTACCTTACTAGTGGATTCCAAAATGGCTACTTCAACACTTATCATCTCAACCCGACTTCGGCCTTTAATCTTGAAAGTTTCTTGACCTAATGTTTTTCTCGACTCAATTCTTGAAGCAAGACTTGATGCAATGTGATTCACGGAATTTGGCTAACATACTAAAACCTACAAAAATTCATAAAGATAGATTATTGTAAGTCTAATAAGTACACTTCCTTTTAGGCTTTAAAACAATGATCAAAATATTGTTTTGAACCGGTCAAAACATCTAAAACGTTTCTGTTTTTAAGGAGATCAAAACGAATCAGTAATGAAATCGAAATTTTAATAATTTGAGGTGTTCCATAATGTTTCGAAATATTTTGTTATATTTTAATGTATTTGCACAATTATTTTAAAATGTTTCAAGACACTTCAAGATATTTTGGTAAATTTCGACCAATGTTTTAAAAAAATAATTTTTTATTTTTTTTTTCCGAAAATAGTCGAAATGTTTCCGTTTCCTAGGTAACCGAAACAATGCACCGAAACGAAATTTTGATCCTTCAAAACATTTTTGAAATATTAGCGAAACGTTTTCGTTTTCAAGCCCGCTGAAATTATGCACCGAAACAAAATTTTGATTCTTGGCAACGGAAACGTTTTGTCAATGTCTCGGAAATAAGATGGAAACAAAGAAAAAAAATTGAAAGTTTATTTTCGAAACATTAGTTGAAACAATTGAAACATTGGTCAAAATACACCGAAATACCTCAAAACATAGGAATTTTGATATTCAGTCAATGATAAGTTTTGATTTCTATGGACATAAAAACGTTTCAGATGTTTCGACCTTTTCAAAACGAAATTTAATTCTTTGGTGCAGACCTATTCATATTAGTCGAACCATGCAATGGCTATGCCATCACCTTACAAAGGATTTGGTGAATATTTTCACCTAAGGCTCAACTACCAGTCTAACACCTATGGTCCAATCACGATCT
>CAUOFW020004336.1:56802-127477 GCA_963454935.2 Ilex paraguariensis | reverse complement strand
CCCCTATATCTTAGGTTTCTAGGATTGTGCAAGACTTAGTGAGTGGCATAAAAAGTATCTCACAAATACAAATGGGCACAATTAAGGTTCACTTGCTCAAGTGCTTAATTCCAAGAAGTTGATCTTGATGTATGATGGACAAGTTCTTAGGGATGGAGGGCTAAAATGGTCATTTTAACCTCAATCTCATTCTAGATATCCAATGTAGTGTATGAAAGAATGGTATGAACTCAAAATCCAGCAAAAACTATCTGAAATTGTGATGGTTGTGTTTATAGGCTGAAACTCAATTGCTAGATAATGACTAGTTTTTGAAACTGCCAGGCCCAATTGATTGGGCTTCCTAACCAGTCGGCTGGACTCTTTCAAGAAATAGTACAACATTATTAATTTAACATCCTAGTCTAGTCTGGACCTTGGGTAATGTGCCGCATTATAAACATGAACTAATTGACCAAACTACTTCCATTGAGCTTGTGGCTATCAGGTTGTTGAAGTCGCCCTTGCTTTGACTAGGCTTGATTTATTTTTTTGACTTGTAGCTCCTTTTTTTTGATAAGTTGACTTGTTGCTCCTTAATTCCTCCAATACTCCTAAAGCTTGTCAATAGCTCCTGACAAATGATGCTTTCGTCACAATAGAACTTCGAGCTAAAGTATGTGTCATGGAACTACCAATCTATGGTACTAGACCTTGCAAACATTGTGGCCATTGGTTAAGGATGCTAATCTTGTTAAAATTTTTTTTTTTTCTTTTTCAGGTCTTTTTTATAGTAGTGTTTGTGTTGCAATTTTGGTTTTTACTTTTTCCTTGTCATGTTTTGCTCCTTTCTTTCAAGTTTAATTGTATGTGTGGTAAAAATGATTTGTCAATTATACAAGCGTGTTATTTATATGCTAAGATGCATATAAAGCACTTTTTAAAATGGTAAATAAATATGCACACCACGTATTTGTATTTCTACTGAGTTTGTATGTGCGTGTGCATAGACACAACTACACAAACATGAGAACAAAGTTTTTGTGCACAAAAAAAAGAGTCAAACTATAGATAAGTAATTTCCCTCATTTTTAGACATAATTTATCAATTATTTAGCAGAAGTGGTTGTTTAATATACTGTGGGAACATTATGATAATCCTCGTAGTATTATCAAAACCTGAGCTGTGAACATAATGCCTCATATTTTGTTGTGAATCAATGTAATTTGTAAAGGTGTAATTTATTTTCATCGATATCCTTCAAGGTGACATTCCTTTCTTTTTCAAGGTTTTGCCATTCTTTACTTGATATTCACTTAATGATTGTGTCTGAATTATAGTTTTATTACCATCTTAGGCCGCATTATAATGTTATTATGAAGGCAATTGAGGTGGATGGTGATGTTCTAGAACTTCCCACAGATATTTTTGACACTGGAGCCAGGAGAGGGACAATAATCGACAGTGGTACAACCTTGGCTTATCTTCCGGATGAGGTTTATGACCCACTGATGGCCAAGGTATATGAGATATCTAAATTCATGTTTGATGTTTATCTTCAAAATACTAGCTTAATATGATTATTTTTTGTCTTGTTTCTCTTTTTTAACTAGATTATGGCCCGACAATCTAATTTGAAAGCTCACATAGTTGAACAGCAGTTCAAATGCTTTTACTACAACGGAAAGTAAGACTCCTTACAGAAAGCATTTTTTTGCTCCCTATTTTCATAGTTGTCATTATGTCCAATGGTCATGTATTGTATAATGCTATCATGAATTTCGGGTATGATTATACATTTTCTTCGTTGTGGGGTTTTAAAAGGTTTCAATTTTTGTCATGTATTTGTCTGTTGCATTGAAAAAGAAAGCCGTTGGAACTTTTTCTCTCACCTTCGTGCGAGTAGAAGCTTTTATTGATTTGCTTGGAGGATTGTGTATATGCAGTGTTTACAGCTGTATTCACACCAGTTTGTGTCAGCAAGTTTGACCTGATTAACACTCGAACAGGATACAGGGGCTACTACCTAAGAAGCATGACCACGGATACGACACGATATAGACATGTTGACACAATATAGACATGTTGACACGAAATTTTTTAAAAAGTAGGACACTAACACGTTGGGGGACAAGTTAAATACTATGTTTTTAAATATATATATGTTCATGTAATAAAATAAATATATTTTGATAGTAATCCTTCAATTCATCATTTCCTTTAATTCTAACAAGTCACATCATGATATCACCGAATAAAAAATTAAATACCACATACACTGATACACATTTCTCATAAACATCCATGATTAAAAAGACTAATAACTATTACAATTTTCATTTTTAAATATCTAATTTTGTAACCCTAATTTTCTTCAATTTAAAGGTACCTAATTTCATAACCCCATTTTTTCATTACATTACTTTCATATAGAAAGCTTATAGTTTATATAATTTCGTAATCGTGTTTGAAATTATGTTATATTCATGTCCTATGTTCATAACTCTTTATATTGTGCATTTGAATCATATCTCTTTAAAATTACAAACATAAATTCCTTAGTTATAAAGTTATCTGACAAGTTTTAAAAATTTGAAAAAAAATAAAAATCTCAAGGTGTGTCCATTAGCTTGTCGGTCGCCCGGCCCTAGCATGTCCAAAATGTGTCTTGAAAAAAATTTAATGATAGAAATCGGACACTGTTTTTAGTGTGTCCGACACGTGTCCTAGTGTTGGAGCGGGTCCGAAGTGTGTTGTGTCCCAAATGTGTCCAACACTGACACTATATGATGCAGCGGAATAAAGAAACACGAAGAATACTACGATTCTAAGTGTGTAGGACAAAGGTACTCTGAATCCATAGAAAAAGTAATAAGAGAATAACTCTGAAAAAAGTATATTATTCAATCAACTACCTAGAATTGTAATACATATGACAATTTATAGGAAAAGCTAAAATCTTAAGTTTTCCAAAATGGAAACAAATCCTAATCTTAGGAAAGTTTTTAAAAACAAATAAATATATGTCTAATTAATTAGGAAAATTGACAGGATTTAGGCAGCAAATAATCCTAGAATATACCTAATTAAAATCTCATCCAAACAAAATAATAAAAATAGAAAATATGAAAAATAGTAATTCTTGTTCTATATTAGACCCTCCCTCTTAAAAAAGACTTGTCCACGAGTTTTCATGGCTTGAAACAATTTGATACGTTGTTGCTTGTCTGCATGCACTTTGTACTTTAGATTGATCTTCTCAAACACATCCTTTCGTAGATCTATTATGCCCTCAAGGATTGATAAAATAATCTTCCATTCAACATCCTTTGGTAACCTTAGCATGGACTTGAAAATTTCTTGAAGAACAGCTGACAACTCAAAATTATTAGGGTACAAGAAAAACTGAAAGTCATTAAAACTAAGATGATGTGGACCAACGAATTCTTCATGTGGCAAATATTTATTTTGTTCAATTTCAAGAATTTCAAGTTTACTATCCTTGAGAACTGTGTTAACGGAAGAAAAATTGTCACTCTGATTTTTGTGACCAGCACCAACAATTTCAAGCTTCTTGTCTTTTGGCTCTGTAGCCTTTTCAGCCATGTGATGCTCACAAATATCTAATTGTTTTCCAACAAAAGGAAAAGTCTCGTTAATGTTTGAAACTCCAATGGCATACCAAGATTGCACATCGCTACCAACCAAGGAAATACACGATTTATAAAAATCAACTAAAACTTTGTTGTTTTTATTCTCCTCAAAATTCATAATATCATGTGTAATTTTTTTCAAGTTTCTTTTGTTGACAACTTTCAAGAGGCTCCCCAACATCACTACAAGTATTTTCGATCTCCTCACTAGGTTCATTATTTTCCACTTTAATTTTTTGATCCAACAAAGTATTTGAAACTCCACAGGAACCATATTTTGATATAAGACTTGAGAAATAATCATTATAATCTGAAAACATTTGTCTTATAGATTGATATGCACCGTACTTGTATCCTTCCTCTTCATCGTAATATGAAGGTACAAATCTTTCTTTTAACAAGCGTTTCATCTTTTGATAATAACAAACTTTAGATTTTTATTGACTTGCACGCATGGTTCAAAGTATCGGCTGAGTTTGAGTCAACTTGGCCGAGTCGTATCCTTCTCAATAGTTGCCGATCCGATAACGATATACGTTACACCAATATATCGAGATTCAATTGAATCGGTCCTTACTCGGTTACAATTTAGTGGTATCGACCCAACTCGGAGCTAAATAGGTTGGACTCGGCCTAGTCGAACTGAGTCAGACCGCTATGGTGCTACCAGATTTGGAAAATCTAAGCAACAACCCAAAAAAAAAAAAAAAAAGAAAGGAAGAAGAAAATATACGAGAGTCACAGTGTGTTTGCTCCAACTCGGCTGATTCGTACAAAATAGTCCACCAATATTGAGGAAATTCCAAAATAAAAAAGGAAGAGATGAAGTATAAGAACACAAAATTGAAGAATCACCTCGACTATAGAGCCTTTTCTTTTTCTTCTTTCAGTGGAGACCCATCATAGATCAGTGGAGACCTATCGCAAATTGTCAATTGTCAATCGCATCGTCTGAGACTCCACTGGTTGAGAAATCGTCATTCGCATAGTTGTAGTTCGCCAATCTCTCATTGTTCGCCTCATTCACTGTTCGCTTCAACAGAGCTCTCTTTTTTCTCCTTCTCTTTCTCGTGACTGAGAGCTCTTTTCTCTCTCTCTCTTTCTCTGGCCCTCAGTCACAGACCCACACCCTTTTATTTGCTTTTGATCACACGTGTGTATTTATATTTTATTAGCCCTTACTCCTTATGTATGCAAAATTCCTAATTCAATTAGTAAATTATTGGGAAAAAATAATTACAAGAAAAAATAAAATCAAATTAGGACAATGACTCATTAATCTATTAATTAAACTCATAATTATTTATTTAAAGTATTGAGATCTACTTGTACTTGTCAAATTTATAATTGATGGATACATATTTGTTGTTCTTATTTTTATTTTAATTTTTTTAAAAAATTAGGTACTAGTAAGTTAAAAAAAATTCTAATAACATGTTTAAAGTTTAGTGTGTACTTAAATAAAACACATTCAACATAAATGATGATAAATATTTTCGGTAGCATCTTTATAATTCATTTTTATTATGTTTCATATGTTAAAGAATGTATTTTTGAGATATAATGCATCAATGATGATATTTACATATTTTTAAAATTTTTCATGATTTTTTAAAATTTTTTTGGTCTTCTATCTAGCATTTTGAGCGTCAATACCACGCTGCGGCACCGCGACCGATGTGCCTCAGTGCCCTCCTAGTCGATGACCGATACTGCGACTTTGAACCATGCTTGCACGTGATAATTTCACATGTTCCCACGACTGATAAGCCATGCCGCTCAATTTGTATGTTACTAACTTACTTTTCTTTCTTCATGAATTTCATGATAATGAAAGAATTGCTTGACTTTGGCCAACCAATCTAAAAAATCTTCTTTATGAACGTAAGCATCAAAACTTGGTAGGTTAACTTTCATAAATAAATTTTTAGAATCATAATCATGTTTTCGATGATATCTAGCATAATCGTAGCTATCAAACATATCTGTACCATACTCATCATCATCAATAGAACCAGAATCATATATATGTTGTCGTTTACGGAGGATGGTATTGAGATGTGGAATAGGTCAAACAAAAGTCCTATCGTTATTGCAAATCCTATTTCAATCTGGATTCTAGTTCATTCCAAATGTCGATCGAGTAACTGGATCATGGAACTCATGATAAGCTTATTAGGATGAACGCTAAGAACTAAAGAAGTTGGTTCTTGGAAGAACGCCGATCTTGAAAATCCTATTTCAGTATGGATCCTGGTTCATTCCAAACATCGATCAAGCAACCGGATCATGGAACTCATGATAGGCTTATTAGGACGAACGCCAAGAACTAAAGAAGTTGGCTCTTGGAAGAGCCCTTTCCACATAATCACCGTTACAAGGAAAGTTGTCCCCACTACACTAATTAGAAATTATGTCAGGTCAGTCAACGCTCTGATACCTATTGATGTAGTAGGACAAAGAAATATGAATAACACTACGATTCTAAGTGTGTAGGGTAAAGGTACTTTGAATCCATAGAGAAAGTAACACGGTAATAACTCTGAAAAAAGTATATTATTTAATCAATTGCCTAGAATCATAATACATTTGACAATTTATAGGAAAAACTAAAATCTTAAGTTTTCCAAAATGGAAACAAATCCTAATCTTATGAATGTTTCTAAAAACAAATAAATACATGTCTAATTAATTAGGAAAATTGACATGATTTAGTTATCAAATAATTGTAGAATATTCCTAATTAAAATCTCACCATAACAAAATAATAAAAATAGAAAATAAAAATAAAATATGAAAAATAGTGATTCTTGTTCTACATCACTATAGCCAAAATGAAATGTTCATGCTTCCTAGGCTACTACTACCAAGTAAAAAAGTGGGGTATGGAGTTACTATGTGACTTATGGATCTTCCATATGGAGTAGGACAAAAATGAAAGCGATACTGGCTTATAAATTATTAAATGATAATTCTGTTGATGATGATTATTGGTACTGCGTCAGGAATAGTACTTTGCGCGATGCTCAGATTTGTGCTTTAGTTCAGGTGATTTGTGATGCATCAACAATAGAGTCTGTAACACCTATGGGTACATTTTTTGTCTAATTGCATATAGACTAGTTGACTTGCTCCTATTCTTCTACAAAATAGAATGAAATTGATTCAGTTGCAATCTCACTGGAGGTTTAGGAACAGAATGAAGGGAGCACATTGTGATGTGCCCATTACAAAACGTGTATGTTGGACATGCATGGGGAGTTCTTCGAGTTTTGGCCTAGTTTCAAGATTGGTAGGTTGCACAATACCTAGAGGAAACCTTGTTGAAACTTTGTACGACGACTTTGATGGGAATTTTTCGTGCAATTTAAAGTTCCAAGCCTAGGCGAATGGGTTTGGGTTGAATTATAAAATGAGAAAAAAGGGGTTCGGAGGGCTATTTGTATACCATGGTATGAAGATTAGGACCACAAAGATTAGTTACCTCTCCACTCATCATTAAAAGTTTTGGGTTGGATGCCTCTAATTGACTTTAGTGAATGATAGGCCTCGGTTGGTAATTTAGCTAAGCTTCTCACCCATTTGAATCGCCTAATTTGTTGGTCTTTTTGTTTTGTTTCGACTTACTAGCCCACTTGGGAGTTCATGTTCCACATAACGTAAGGGAGTGTGTGAAGAGAGTTTGTATGCCACATGCAACGATTAAGACCATCAAAAGTTGGTTTATATGACTTGGGTATTTCCCCCCCTTGTCAATGATTATAAGTTGGATCCCTTTACTTGTAGTTCGCGAACAACAACTAGGGGTTTTTGGGTTATAAGGGTTGAGGATTTGTGAAAGGAAATGATTGGGCTCATATGAATGAATGTCTCTAGCGCTAAAATAGTATATATATGGTTTGATCACTAGGGTTTTTTCCTTTTACTTATTCTATTTGATTAACGGAAACAACCTCTCTGTTTCTAGGGATAAGACTGAGTACATCTAACCCTTCCTAGACTCTGCAATAATAGGAGTCTCGTGCATTGGGTACGCCCACTTATTCTATTTTGATTAGTGATTACAAGTATAGATTTCTGAGAAGATTGGAAAAAGAGTAGAAAGATGCAAAAGAAAAACAGAATCTCTATGGACCTTCATTGGATTAGGTAAAAGCATATTTACATGATGAATTCTTGTAAATTATAGACTGAATCAAAAGATTGCATATGTATCTATGAGATACTCCACTCTGCCCACTGGCTAAAGACTTATAAACTATAAAATAGGAGAGGATCCATGGGAAAATAAGAGAGACTCTCTGAAAGATAGTGTAATTGAATGATTTGATTCTCGCTGTACATTGGGACAATTTAGAGGAATGCTCAGATCTCTAAATATTCCAAATAAGAAGTAAAACCCTAATTTTATGGAAGTTACTAAAAAGAATAAAAATACATGTCGTTTGCAATTTAGGAAAATTGATGTTATTAGGCGGCTAATGACTCAAACAAAAAAAATATATTTCTAATTAAATTCTAAATTCATCGTACATTTGCCCTTCTTCTTGAAAAACCCATCCTCAAGTTACTATTATGGTACTTCAGATTAATCCTANTGCCTTTCTTCTGCCTTCTCCTTGCTTCTAGTCGTTGGTTGCTTCTGGAAATGTAGGTTGCTTCTAGTCGATTGTTGTTGCTTCTAGGTATTTGCTTTTGGACTTTGGCTATTTAATAATTGCTGGTTTGATTAGGGCTTTTTGATTTAGCTACTATTTTGTTGTGGGCTTAATTGGTGGTTTTGTGTTAGGCTACTTGATTTGACTATAATTTTATCATGGGCTTACACTCTTTTGTTAGAATTATGGTAAGCGGAAATTTTGACTCTCTTTAGGCTATGAGTGTAAGATTAAACATTAAAAATTATACTTATTGAGCTTATTTTATGGAAAAAAATTTGTTGGGTAAGGAAATGTGGAACTATGTTAGTGGCGTTTTGCAAGCTCCAACAGATCCTAAGGCCGATAAGTATGTTGATTTGAAGAATACTTGGGAAATCAACGATGCTAAAATTTTTATCTGGACTAACAACTTAGTTGATCAGACCAATGATGTTTATTTGGCTAAGTTTAAAACAACCAAAAAGTTTTGGGATTATTTGGCTACATTGTTTGTTCAGTTTAAATTTGCAAAGAGATATCGTCTCGAGGATGAAATTCACTCGGCACTTTAAGGTGATAAGAACATACAGAAGTTCTTCTCAGATATGGCTGGATATTGAGATCAATTAGTACTTACTAAACTCNGTGATAAGAACATACAGAAGTTCTTCTCAGATATGGCTGGATATTGAGATCAATTAGTACTTACTAAACTCGCTGTGTGCTCATTAGGCATATCACACTTTTAGAGAAGAGCAATGATTGGTGCAATTTTTGATGGTACTCGGAGATGAGGGACTTCGTGGTTCAATTCTCCATCGTCACCCACTTTCCTCAGTTGATGCAGTGTTGAATGAGTTTTTAGTTGAAGAAGTCCATCTTAAGACTCTTTCTAGGAAGGGTATTCTTTTATTGCCTAATCAGACTGTATTGGATGTACCCCTAAGGTGACTTCTAATTCACTGAAAAAATTTTGGAGTTGAGTTGCTTCAAATGATTGTAGTTTCTATCAGAAGGAGGGACACTCGAAGGCCCATGGGGAATAAGAATGGCAGGAGTGTTGACTCAATGCTTGATTAAGCATTATTTTGATGAGAGGGTCACTAAATTAGCCCTTTAAGCCCAAAGATCATCGTACAATAGTAGTGCACCATCAGTGGATGAGTCATTCTCATCAACTCTCAACTTGACTATTGCTAATTAGTTGTAAAAATTACTGTCCCTCTCTCTCCATTAGCCTGGTGCTTTTATAGTCTCTCCCTTAGTAGGTTTGTTCATCTCTAGTCGCTCAGGCACATGACCAATAATTCTTCCTTATTTGCATCTAGTATCCCCCCTCCATCTGTATCTTTGCTTGCAGCTAATGACACTCAAATGTCTTTGGTAGGTGTTTGGACAACTATTTCTCGTAAACTCACACTTCTAGATGTTTATTACATTCCTTAGCTCACTTTGAATTTAATCTCCGTTAGTCAACTATTTGACTCTAGATTCTTAGTTCATTTTTCGTTTACTGCTTGTGCTGTGCAGGATCTACAATCCAAGAAACTAATTTGGAACAGGCTATAGAAAGGGAGGACTACACCTGTTGAAAGAGCTCCATATTCCAGACATTGTTGCTTTTACTGTTGATTTGTCTTCTTTTTGGCTAAGTCCACAGTCATCTAGTGTTTTTATATGTGGTTTTCTCGCTATAGTCATTTGTCTCATTCTCATTTAAAGTATTTAGTCTCTGCTAGTTGTTGGGCAATTTAGAAAGTCATGACATTTCTACACGTAGTGGATGCAAGTTAGCTAAATTTATTACATTACCATTCAACAAAAATTCTACTAGTTCTCTCGCACCATTGGATCTTGTTCATTTTGATATATGCGAACTAGCTCCTATTCCTATACATGAAGAGTCGAGATATTATGTTTTTTTTTATTAATGATTATACCGCGTACTGTTGGGTATATTTGATATAACGTCGATTGGAATTCTTTTCTATATTTACTGTTTTTTTTGCCATGATACACACTCAGTATTTCTGTGCTATTAAGTGTTTTCAATGTGATAAAGGAGGTGAGTACACTTTTACTTCATTTATTGGTTTGTTAAAATTTAATGGTACTCGAGTGCAAGCAACGTCACATTGGCAAATGTCCCTAGCTCCTTTTGGGGGAAAGCAGTGCTTACAACAATCCATTTGATCAACTATATTCCTACTATTCTCACCTCTAGTGTCTCTCAGTTTCAAAAATTGTCTGGTAAAACACCTAATTATTTCTCCTTACGTGTGTTTGGTCGTACTTACTTTGTTTTGCTCCTTGGTGTTCTTTCTTCACACTCCTCAGTATGTGTTTTTCTTGGTTATAGTGAAGGTCAAAAAGGATATTGTTGCTATGATCCTATTACCCACAAACTTCTTTCGCCATTTTGCCTTTATGGAGCATATTCCCTTCTTTTCAATTCCTTCTTTTTTTTCATCTCTGCATAAATTTGATCTCATTTACATTGATCCCTTTCCCACTGACGTTCCCCATGATACATATGTTGGTGATATAACTGAGTCTGGTTTGCCATCATCTTCTTCTTTTGACTTATTTGTTACTCATCCTCATATTGTGCATACTTATGTTTGTAAGAACCCCATTGTATCATCTACGAATGTGGTGCTTCACTCTTCAACTGTCACTCAATCAAGTTTTGACACTGTGGATCATGCTCCTTGCTATCCTTAGTGCTCTCGAAAATTTTCAGATATGTTTTGTTTCTCCAACTCTTATTATTCTTTTAATTTTTGTTCTTTTCTTACATCTATTCACCCTCAGTTTAAGCCTACCTCCTATAAGGAGTTATACTAGACCCTCTTTGGCAACCGGCTATGGATGAGGAGCTATTGGCCTTACATAAGACCCGAGCTTGGGAGTTAGTGTCTTTACCCTGGCAAATGCATTGATTATTCTACATTGCCCTACTATATAAGGGTCTTTATTGTGTAATTTAGATTAATGCTGTAACATAGACCAATTGTGCCGCAATAATATTTTCTTTTTCTCATTGGTTCTAATTAACAATTTGAACTTGCATGATTGTGAAACATGGAAGTACTGTAAATGCACATTACACATTGAGATACTTGTATACTATTTTTCTCAATGTGATGTTGAATTCAAGCTTGATTTGCACATCTTATGAGAAGATTCGAGATCAACCCAATGGAAAATTAACAACTAGGGATTGACTTTATGCTTCCATTAAGTTCGGGCAAATTGAGAAAGAAGTAGGCTGTGAACTCTATCCAGCTGAGATTGCATCGATTATTCTTGAAAGTGCTTTCAAACGTCTAAATGCAATTGACCAGAAAAGAGATATTGAGAGATCCGAATTAGGCTTAGTTTCGTTCAAGTTTTTTATCCCGCTGTCGCAGAAAAGAGTTTGATTCATGGTTAAGAACCCCATTGCAAAGCATTGATGCTGTTGAACTGAAACAGAGTTGCAACAGACCTTGAAAGAATACCTACTTGCCTTTTTGCAGATCCATTCTATGAATACTTCCTAGCCAATGATCATTTTAGAGATTACTTGTTGCAACCACACTCAGTATTTGATGCCCTTGCTATATCAACAATGTGATTCTCATGATGTCTCCAGTTCCCCTGCTTTTGGCTGTAAATAACCCTCTCCTCTGATTTCTTTGTTGGCTACCCAGGTTTTGTCTCTCTTTTTGAATTTTATTGCATGAAGTATAAGCATAAACATCCCAACTGATTTTCGGTCATAGATTGTGATTAGCGACTAAGTTTAGTTATTATATGAATTTTTTTCTTCTTTCATGGAAGGGGCAATGAAAGTGGTAATAATGGTTCTTTTCTTCTCCCATGTGAGATGGACTTGCTAAGCTTTCTAGAAAAAAAGAGATGGCTTTGCCCTGTGAAATATCAAACAAAGCACAACACATTATGAATGATTCTCTGCTCTGGCATGTATTCATTTAATATAAGCCATCAGTTTATATGACCCTTAAGTTGTTGAGTTTGGGCTTTTACATCAGTGCTTGTTCATCTTGCCAGATTACTTCTGTTCAGTGTCTTTTACTACTGAATACAAGGTTATTATGAGTAGTTTAATCAAGTTGGTGTAGTGATCATTTGGTCTATTCTTCAATTCTTGTGCAGTGTTGATGATGGATTTCCAATTGTCACATTTCATTTTGAGGATTCACTTACTTTGACAGTTTATCCCCATCAATATCTGTTCCAAGTTCATGTAAGTATTCCAGGTTTCTGGACTTCTTGATATTCTGCATTTGTTTTTGATTCAGCAACATGAGTATTTCTTTGTAGCGCGTTTATTTGTAATTGTATGAGATGTTCGTTATCATCTAAATAAAGCTTGTAATTCCAAGTGCAGTGTAGTTAACAGGAACTGCCGTTTCTCCCCCTTTCTGGTGACACAGGTCTATGCTATAGATCTATGAGAAAATTCCTCCCGGAATATCCGGTATTAACTAGTTAATCCCATCTCCTAAGTTCTGTCATATTTTTGGTCTATGGCACATCAAAACCGCTTAGATTTTAGATGAATCTACTACTAGTCCAAAATCACATTTACTCTTTTTGGCACATAACTCATGTTACCTCAATATTTGCGACCAGAGTTTGCAATTAGGATGTCATTAGTACAACTTAGTCATGGTACGCCTGCACACATGATGCATCGAATCCATATAGGCTGTAGGTGATTGGTAAGGCCGAATTTTGCATGACCACATTATCGAAATTCTCATACCGTGCACAAAAAGCTGTCTTGGGATATTCTCTTTAGTTCTTAGGCGATGGTTTCCCATTATGGAGGCCAATCTTTGCAAAGTATCGGAAATCCCTAAATTGGTTATAGAGGTCATCGATTCGACGAAAGGGTCTCCATATATGGAATTGAATGTATGAAATACGGATGAATGGAGGAATAAAGAGAATTTTCTACTTTATTCTATACAGTCGCATGGGTTCAACTTTCTAAAGTTCACACAAGTTTGCGGTTGTCATCCTTTTTCTTCATATTTAGAATCACAGCACCCCAAAGTGAAAGTACTCAAACATATGAATCTGATGGCAAGGAGTTTGTGAAACTGCCTCTGTAACGTCTTCAATCCAAACGATGCCATGCGGTAGGGAACAATAAATATTAGTTCAGTTCTTGGATAAGCTACAATAGAATACTCTACTTATCTATGTAGAGATGGGCAATTCCTTGTGAAAAACTTGAGGAAAGTCAGATACAATGAGAATGAAATTTGAATGTGTTTCATTCCCTTCCTCTCCAAAATTTTTTTCTAGGAAACTCAAACTACGACCCTCTTTAGCCTTTAAGAAGTGACTACCCACTATAGAAAACAAGTAATGCTTAGGTGCCTGAAACACCACTGTCTTTTGATAACAATACATGGTACCGTAGTAGGCGGATTACAGATCCATCGCAAAAAACAACTTCATATCCTATTATCCTCAAGCAAGGATGATGTAAGACAGGCAGAGGAGAAGATAGAATAGGAGATACCAAACCCTCGCATGGATTAGGTCCTAAAATACACGAAGTTCTCTACAGCAAAACACTTTTATTAAGAAGTAGCACTAGCTCGAGATGGTTTATTCAGAATAAAAGTGCTCTCTTGTAGTCGAGGATCCAAATTTTGTTTCGAAGTACTGTTTCGGTCAGCTCAAAAACGGAAACGTATAAAAAATATGGAAACATACGGAAACACAAATACAATCAATTTATTTATAAAAATATACTAAATAATTGATTAATTCAACATATTTATTGAGTTAATATCTATTTATACAAGAATAAATTTAAATTGGAGGGAAAAAAGGCTTGACGTGCGGCGAAAATCGCTTAAATTACTGGTACTTATGTATACTTAAAAGTAAAAAGTTATAATGCAGTGGGGTAGTAATTGTAGTGGATATTAACTATTAAATGTAATTGGAGTGGTGTAGTAAATGTAATTACAGTAGGATATTAAATGTAATTGTAGTGGATATTAACTATTAAATGTAATTATAGTGGGGTATTAAATGTAATTGTAGTGGGTATTAAATGTAATTGCAGTGAGTATTAACTATTAAATGTAATTGCAATGGAGTAGTAAATGTAATTGCAGTGGAGTATTAAATATAATTGCTGTAGTTATTAATTATTAAATGTAAATTTAGTGGGGTATTAAATGTAATTACAATGGATATTAATAATTAAATATAATTGTAGTGGGTGTTAAATGTAATTACAGTGGGGTATTAAATATAATTATTTATACTTATAATAAAAAAAATATAAAAGGCAGAAGACGATACACACGAACGACTCAGACAGAGAAGCGAGAGGCGATAAAGAGGCGGAGGAGATGGCGATGCCACAGAGACAGAGAGAGAGAGAGAGAAGAAAAAGAAGAACATACTGGTCATAGCTTGCAAAAACGAAGACGGGAGTCAAGGAGGACGTGCGTGAAAAATCCGAGCCCTAGACTTGCGTGGAAAAATTGAAAATGGTTGGATCAGCTCAAATCTGGACTCAAAGAGATAAGTTACTCAAGTCTTCTTCTTCAATTTCTCTGCCTCTTTGATTTCTTGTGGTGCCTTTTTCTCTCTTCTGTCTCTTCGATTTCCTGTGGTGCCTTTATCTCTCTCTTCTCTCTGTTTTTTTGGCTTGAAAAACCTAGAGATGTGATTTCTGAATGCTTTGCTATTTCCCTTTTTTATTTTTTGGCTTGGAGGACATGTGAATTCTCACTTGCTTTCTGAGCCTCTGAGTTTTTCTTTTGGCCTAGAGTGAACTAAAACTGTACTGTTTTGACCGAAACGGTCCGACACAGTGCCGTTACAACCGAAACGTGAGAATTTTCAAATTCATCCTATGTTTCGTATTGTTGTGTTGAAATTTCGAAACGTTTCGGACGTTTTGACACGACATTTCGTTCCTTGCTTGTAGTTTATTAATGGACTTATCTTGATTGGTATCTGCAAAAGTTATTTTGCTTTGGGTTGCAGACGCCAAAGAAGATTTCATAGAATCCCTCTTTTTCAACTCATCTTCCATTTGATAGGCAACCTAAAGTGCATCTACCATGGTGTAAAGAGGACTTGTAGGTAAGCCAAATAAATTATATGAATTAAGTCCTTGCCTATACATAGCAATCATCACTTCTCAATCCAAGGAAACTCTAAACCTTGTGGTCTACCTGTAGAATTTTTTTGTATGCTCCTCAACAAACATGTTTCCTAGATTCAATTGCATAAGCTGTAGGTGAGCCCTTTGTTTATAATTAGTAAGACACAAATTATTGAATCAAAGCAATCTTCATGTCGTCCCATGATTTATGGATACCAAAATGGGTTTGTTGATACTTTACCAACAGTCTTGCTACGTCCCTCAATTTAGATTCTACAAAGAACATTTTTCTCTCATTGGTAGCACGAGACCATCAAAG
Source organism: Ilex paraguariensis (assembly GCA_963454935.2). Classification (NCBI taxonomy): domain Eukaryota; kingdom Viridiplantae; phylum Streptophyta; class Magnoliopsida; order Aquifoliales; family Aquifoliaceae; genus Ilex; species Ilex paraguariensis. The sequence continues at coordinate 111,732 of CAUOFW020004336.1, read as the reverse complement.
AAGCTCTCGAGGCTGTGTAACCAATTAAGGAATACATCGNCAATGTGATTCTCATGATGTCTCCAGTTCCCCTGCTTTTGGCTGTAAATAACCCTCTCCTCTGATTTCTTTGTTGGCTACCCAGGTTTTGTCTCTCTTTTTGAATTTTATTGCATGAAGTATAAGCATAAACATCCCAACTGATTTTCGGTCATAGATTGTGATTAGCGACTAATTTTAGTTATTATATGAATTTTTTTCTTCTTTCATGGAAGGGGCAATGAAAGTGGTAATAATGGTTCTTTTCTTCTCCCATGTGAGATGGACTTGCTAAGCTTTCTAGAAAAAAAGAGATGGCTTTGCCCTGTGAAATATCAAACAAAGCACAACACATTATGAATGATTCTCTGCTCTGGCATGTATTCATTTAATATAAGCCATCAGTTTATATGACCCTTAAGTTGTTGAGTTTGGGCTTTTACATCAGTGCTTGTTCATCTTGCCAGATTACTTCTGTTCAGTGTCTTTTACTACTGAATACAAGGTTATTATGAGTAATTTAATCAAGTTGGTGTAGTGATCATTTGGTCTATTCTTCAATTCTTGTGCAGTGTTGATGATGGATTTCCAATTGTCACATTTCATTTTGAGGATTCACTTACTTTGACAGTTTATCCCCATCAATATCTGTTCCAAGTTCATGTAAGTATTCCAGGTTTCTGGACTTCTTGATATTCTGCATTTGTTTTTGATTCAGCAACATGAGTATTTCTTTGTAGCGCGTTTATTTGTAATTGTATGAGATGTTCGTTATCATCTAAATAAAGCTTGTAATTCCAAGTGCAGTGTAATTAACAGGAACTGCCGTTTCTCCCCCTTTCTGGTGACACAGGTCTATGCTATAGATCTATGAGAAAATTCGTCCCGGAATATCCGGTATTAACTAGTTAATCCCAACTCCTAAGTTCTGTCATATTTTTGGTCTATGGCAATCAAAACCGCTTAGATTTTAGATGAATCTACTACTAGTCCAAAATCACATTTACTCTTTTTGGCACATAACTCATGTTACCTCAATATTTGCGACCAGAGTTTGCAATTAGGATGTCATTAGTACAACTTAGTCATGGTACGCCTGCACACATGATGCATCGAATCCATATAGGCTGTAGGTGATTGGTAAGGCCGAATTTTGCATGACCACATTATCGAAATTCTCATACCGTGCACAAAAAGCTGTCTTGGGATATTCTCTTTAGTTCTCAGGCGATGGTTTCCCATTATGGAGGCCAATCTTTGCAAAGTATCGGAAATCCCTAAATTGGTTATAGAGGTCATCGATTCGACGAAAGGGTCTCCATATATGGAATTGAATGTATGAAATACGGATGAATGGAGGAATAAAGAGAATTTTCTACTTTATTCTATACAGTCGCATGGGTTCAACTTTCTAAAGTTCACACAAGTCTGCGGTTGTCATCCTTTTTCTTCATATTTAGAATCACAGCACCCTAAAGTGAAAGTACTCAAACATATGAATCTGATGGCAAGGAGTTTGTGAAACTGCCTCTGTAACGTCTTCAATCCAAACGATGCCATGCGGTAGGGAACAATAAATATTAGTTCAGTTCTTGGATAAGCTACAATAGAATACTCTACTTATCTATGTAGAGATGGGCAATTCCTTGTGAAAAACTTGAGGAAAGTCAGATACAATGAGAATGAAATTTGAATGTGTTTCATTCCCTTCCTCTCCAAAATTTTTTTCTAGGAAACTCAAACTACGACCCTCTTTAGCCTTTAAGAAGTGACTACCCACTATAGAAAACAAGTAATGCTTAGGTGCCTGAAACACCACTGTCTTTTGATAACAATACATGGTACCGTAGTAGGCGGATTACAGATCCATCGCAAAAACAACTTCATATCCTATTATCCTCAAGCAAGGATGATGCAAGACAGGCAGAGGAGAAGATAGAATAGGAGATACCAAACCCTCGCATGGATTAGGTCCTAAAATACACGAAGTTCTCTACAGCAAAACACTTTTATTAAGAAGTAGCACTAGCTCGAGATGGTTTATTCAGAATAAAAGTGCTCTCTTGTAGTCGAGGATCCAAATTTTGTTTTGAAGTACTGTTTCGGTCAGCTCAAAAACGGAAACGTATAAAAAATATGGAAACATACGGAAACACAAATACAATCAATTTATTTATAAAAATATACTAAATAATTGATTAATTCAACATATTTATTGAGTTAATATCTATTTATACAAGAATAAATTTAAATTGGAGGGAAAAAAGGCTTGACGTGCGGCGAAAATTGCTTAAATTACTGGTACTTATGTATACTTAAAAGTAAAAAGTTATAATGCAGTGGGGTAGTAATTGTAGTGGATATTAACTATTAAATGTAATTGGAGTGGTGTAGTAAATGTAATTACAGTGGGATATTAAATGTAATTGTAGTGGATATTAACTATTAAATGTAATTATAGTGGGGTATTAAATGTAATTGTAGTGGGTATTAAATGTAATTGCAGTGAGTATTAACTATTAAATGTAATTGCAATGGAGTAGTAAATGTAATTGCAGTGGAGTATTAAATATAATTGCTGTAGTTATTAATTATTAAATGTAAATGTAGTGGGGTATTAAATGTAATTACAATGGATATTAATAATTAAATATAATTGTAGTGGGTGTTAAATGTAATTACAGTGGGGTATTAAATATAATTATTTATACTTATAATAAAAAAAAATATAAAAGGCAGAAGACGATACACACGAACTACTCAGACAGAGAAGCGAGAGGCGATAAAGAGGCGGAGGAGATGGCGATGCCACAGAGACAGAGAGAGAGAGAGAGAAGAAAAAGAAGAAGAACATACTGGTAATAGCTTGCAAAGACGAAGACGGGAGTCAAGGAGGACGTGCGTGAAAAATCCGAGCCCTAGATTTGCGTGGAAAAATCGAAAATGGTTGGATCAGCTCAAATCTGGACTCAAAGAGATAAGTTACTCAAGTCTTCTTCTTCAATTTCTCTGTCTCTTTGATTTCTTGTGGTGCCTTTTTCTCTCTTCTGTCTCTTCGATTTCCTGTGGTGCCTTTATCTCTCTCTTCTCTCTGTTTTTTTGGCTTGAAAAACCTAGACATGTGATTTCTGAAAGCTTTGCTATTTCCCTTTTTTATTTTTTTGCTTGGAGGACATGTGAATTCTCACTTACTTTCTGAGCCTCTATGAGTTTTTCTTTTGGCCTAGAGTGAACTAAAACTGTACTGTTTTGACCGAAACGGTCCGACACAGTGCCGTTACAACCGAAACATGAGAATTTTCAAATTCATCCTATGTTTCGTATTGTTGTGTTGAAATTTCGAAACGTTTCGGACGTTTTGACACGACATTTCGTTCCTTGCTTGTAGTTTATTAATGGACTTATCTTGATTGGTATCTGCAAAAGTTATTTTGCTTTGGGTTGCAGACGCCAAAGAAGATTTCATAGAATCCCTCTTTTTCAACTCATCTTCCATTTGATAGGCAACCTAAAGTGCATCTACCATGGTGTAAAGAGGACTTGTAGGTAAGCCAAATAAATTATATGAATTAAGTCCTTGCCTATACATATCAATCATCACTTCTCAATCCAAGGAAACTCTAAACCTTGTGGTCTACCTGTAGAATTTTTTTGTATGCTCCTCAACAAACATGTTTCCTAGATTCAATTGCATAAGCTGTAGGTGAGCCCTTTGTTTATAATTAGTAAGACACAAATTATTGAATCAAAGCAATCTTCATGTTGTCCCATGATTTATGGATACCAAAATGGGTTTGTTGATACTTTACCAACAGTCTTGCTACGTCCCTCAATTTAGATTCTACAAAGAACATTTTTCTCTCATTGGTAGCACGAGACCATCAAAGAAGCTCTCGAGGCTGTGTAACCAATTAAGGAATACATCGAGATTATTATCCCACGGAAATCACCAGCATCTGTACTATTAATAAAAGGAGATGACGGGGTTTGTGTCCTCTCCTTTTATTTGTGGTTATTGGGTAGCTATTAGTAGTCTATTATAAGTCTACTATTAATGTCTTTTTTTTTTTCATTTAACTATATGTAGCTTCTCTTTTAATTATATTTACCTCATAAATTTATCTATTCTATGTCCTTGCACTTCTATATCTTTCTTTTTTTTTTTTGTTTTTTCAATTTGCACATGGGTACTATATGTGCATGACCACTAGTCAACTTTAACGCCTCTCTCAACACCAAATAATCTAGGATTTGCTCGAGTTAGAGCATGTGTGGATAATTGAATAAGGGGCAATATAGACATTTCTCTCAACTCCTTTACACTTCTTATCTTAAGAGATAAGTTTCCATGATCTACTTTAGTGATGCTATAGACGGTTCAATGAATACATCCTATCATTTATGGTCTTTATGAATCAACACGTGCTAGGGATAAAACTTCCTTTTTGGCATTTAATTCGGAGTTGGGAACAACTTGGATATGAATATATGGGCTAAATTGTAATTTATAATCTTCTGGGGTTAAATCTATAATTTTTGAAATTTCAAGGAACAAAGATGTAATTTCTAAAGCTTCAGGGGTGAAATCTACAATCTCAGATAACTATTAGGGTGGATATGTAATTTTTAAGAGTTTTGACGATATTTGCATAATTTAAAAAATAAAATTTATGGGCTTGAAGAAATTTCAAAAAGTTTCGGGGTGGTTGTGAATTTGTTTGGAAAAGTTGGGTTGGTTGTGGTTTGGTTCAAACAAGCTTAGGCTAATTTTTCTTTTTTGGTTTGGCAGTGTTGCTTGGGCCTTGGTTTGAATTTAAGTTATTTTCAACTATAGGTATCGAATGGTTGAGAATTTGTTTAGGAAACAAAAGGTTTCAAAAGTATTTTGGAAACGTAATGGAAACAAAGAAAAAAACTTGAGAATTTGTTTCCGAATCATTGATCGAACTATCAAAATATTTGAAATATTTCGAAACATTGAAATTTTGGTATTCAATCACTGAATTCCTTCTGNGTTTCCGAATCATTGATCGAACTATCAAAATATTTGAAATATTTCGAAACATTGAAATTTTGGTATTCAATCACTGAATTCCTTCTGTTCCTGAAATGAAATTTTGATCTTTATCCCCAAGGTGACTAAGTTCACTTTCAACTATTGTTATCAAATTCAGAGTTGAGTTCCATGTAAGTGCATCAATATATTATCCCAACATAATAGCATATGAAATGGACTTAGATCAAAGAAGATACATGCCAGTGAATTATAGAGAAGAATGATGACTTTCACCACTCTATTGAAAGTATGCCTATCTGGCTGTGGTAAGGCATAAACTTGACAGGGCCTTAGTACTCTAGGTTTTACCCATCTCCTTTTTTTTTTTTTCTTTTTTTTTTGCGTTTGTTATTGGGGTGGCCATTGTTATACTGTCTGAATCTGTTATTGGTCTTGCTATGGAGGAGAATAAGAAATCTGCTGGCGTTGTTGTTGAGGAAACTCCTCATAAGAGGAAGGCTTGATTGCCCCTAAGATGATTAAGCTATGAACAAGGATCGAAATTTCGTTTCGAAGTACCGTTTCGGTCAGCTCAAAAATAGAAATGCTTCGGAAATGCAGAAAAAATATGGGAACGCATAGAAACACAAATACAATCCATTAATTTATAAAGAAAAGTTAAATAATTGATTAATTTAACATATTTATTGGGTTAACATCCATTTATACAAGAATAAATTTAAATTTGAGGGAAAAAAAGGCTTGACATGAGGTGAAAATTATTTAAATTAGTTTCAAACACTTAATTTTTATGAAATAAACATATTTTTACATAATATTAAGGTCTTATAATACATATGAAATGCTAATGAGTACATACTTACATGTGTGCCGAGCAGGCTCATACATCGGTGTAGGCTCTGGATAATTATTTAGAGAAACTCCATATGTGACATAAATATGATGACAATAGTTACTCCAACTCATATTATTACGGTAATATTATCCAATTAATAATACTATTTTATTATAATACTAATAATGAAGGGTATCAAATTAAGTTAATGGTACTTATGTATACTTAAAAATTAATTGTAATTGCAGTGGGTATTAAATATAATTACATTAGGGTATTAAATGTAATTGTTAATACTTATAACAAAAAAAAAGCAAAAGACGTGCACAGCAGTGGGGTATTAAATATAATTACAGAAGGGTATTAAATATAATTATTTATTCTTATACCAAAAAAATTATAAAAGGCAGAAGAGCAGTGGGAATTAAATGTAATTATAGTGGGGTATTAAATATAATTATAGTGGGTATTAAATATAATTACAGTGAATATTAAATGTAATTATAGTGGAGTATTAAATGTAATTATTTTTAGTGAACCAAATATATCACTGTTTGTCGAAACGGTGCCGTTTCGATTGAAACGGTCCGAAATAGTGCCGTTTCGACCGAAACGGTCCAAAACAGTACCGTTTNTTATAGTGGAGTATTAAATGTAATTATTTATAGTGAACCAAATATATCACTGTTTGTCGAAACGGTGCCGTTTCGATTGAAACGGTCCGAAATAGTGCCGTTTCGACCGAAACGGTCCAAAACAGTACCGTTTTAACCGAAATACCGAAACGGTCCAAAACAGTACCGTTTTAACCAAAATACTGAAATTTTGTGATTCAAGTACTGTTTCGTTTCAGAATGTTGAAATTTCGAAACGTTTCGGATGTGTTGACACGACATTTTGATCCTTGGCTATGAAGGGACAATAACTCTTAATACAACCCATACGACCATAGTGATAATCAAGNATTCAACTACTGTTTCGTTTCAGAGTGTTGAAATTTCGAAACGTTTCGGATGTGTTGACACGACATTTTGATCCTTCGCTATGAAGGGACAATAACTCTTAATACAACCCATACGACCATAGTGATAATCAAGGATTTAAATTTTGTTTTAAAATGGTCAAAACATCCAAAATATTTCTATTTCCATGGAAACCGAAACGAATCAATGATTGATGTTTCGGTTGTTTTGACTAATGCTTTGAAAATAAAATTTTAATTTTTTTCTTTATTTTTATCTTATTCCTGAAATATTACCGAGGCGTTTCCGTTTTCAAGCTCACAGAAACTATGCACCAAAACAAAAATTTGATCGTGGTAATATCATTACCTCAAGTTTATAAAGGTCCTATCCAGCTCTAGAATTCTACGCAGGACTCTGTCCACTCCCCTACCTACCGCTATGATTTGGGTGACGAAGGTAGACGTCATTTTTTATGCCTGGCACTATCGTTGCTACTCCTATAATGATTCCCTGGATGTTAGTACTGGTGGCCTTGTCTCCCTCAACTTTACTACGGGTGGTCTTGAATATTCTACTCCGCCTCCAAATTCCTCTCCACTAACGTATCTTGCTCCACAAACTTCCCAGGGTCCCAGCCGATGAGCTACCAATCTACATCAAATAGTAGGCCTCAAGCCTCGCTCAACTCGTTTGGCCTTCTTAGGCCTTGTCTACACATATTCTGTCGTGAGACGTGACAACTCCTCGTATCTTGCTTCATATTGGGCCACAATCATATTGTGCCATCACAATTCCAGTAAATCAGATGACATCTTCTCCTGAATAAACTTCGGAAATACTTGCCAGTGAATTCCTTGAAAATAGCTCTAGTCATCCTGTCTACATTCCTCCTCTTCATCAACTCTGACGAAAAGTCTGTGTCTCCCTCCAATAGTTACGAGGTCAGACTCGCATGCAAGTCATTGGCAATGCCTATGCCACCTCAGACCGTTGAACCAAAAAGAAAATGCCTATGCCATCCATGTCCTTCAACTGACACAACCATATATCCACTCATAGTGGATCCAAACTACTCTTCAAAGTAGGATGTTGCCTTAGAAATTTCTTAAGTGCCATCATCTTTCTCCCTTCAACGTATTTGTCCAGGAGCTAGCAGCTGGGAAAAAAGTAATATGATTGTTGCTGTTCTTGCCTGCTATTTTAGCAAGGTGGTCGATTCCCTCAAACACTAGTATATGTTACTCATGATATTCTGGTTGGCAGTGGTTAAGCATGTTGGGCAAGTCTTCTACCTTCTCTCTCCTTCCGTCCATCCTACCCACCTGAGCATGCCTTGTCATCATATATATATATATATATCCATCACACTTATATTCCAACATTACTGAGGATTACTCAGGATTCTATAATTAACTTTCACGCTATAACTAACCCATCCAAATTATACTTGCTAACAGTAAGAGTGCTAGCCTACTTCCCTTCAGCTCCCACATAAGACCTAATCCCTAGGGTTTGATACCAACTTGTTACACGCGAGATTTTCTAAGATATGATTAATTTAGAAAAACTAGCCTAAATGAGAGCACACATTGGTATAGTAATCATTTTCCGGGGAAAATAGTCAAAAAGTAAATATGTTTTTCAAAATCTAGAGAAGTTCTGTTTGAAAATGGACATCCCGGTGAGCTGATATCGAGCATAACTTGTGGGATCTATTACACATTGTCCTACACTGTTCACGTTTTACACAAATTAATATTCTAAGACCATCATAGAAGATAGACCCACAAAGTCCCTCCAAAGTTGGTGCCCTACAATCTAACATGAGTCTAGTATAACTATGGTAACGAAAAAAACATTGTTGTTCTGCTTGATGTCTCAAAACAAGGCCATCCACAAAGTTACCGAATGGTACATCTCAACATCCTCAAATAACCCTTCAACCTACAAAGGTTACTTTAGTCCTTTTACAACTATCGAAGTTCATATTAATAGCAAATCTACAGGCTTCCACGCATCTCCCTTCTACTCATGCCTTGACATCCATACATACTTTGTCTTTGAAAATTGTTAAAGGAAAGGGGAGCTCAATTAGCCACGTAGAGGTATCACAAGGAATATATAAGACTTGAATTTCCATGAGGAAACATTTATACTCCAATAGAAATTCTTCTAGCTACATGCTTAAACATGATGTAAATGACATGTATCTCCATGGAGTGAAAATATAATGAATGCCACACTCAACAGGAGTAATCGCACCGAGCTTTGGGTTTTTTCACCCTAGGGAACACAATACCTTTCTTATGTTTTAGGTAGGATGTGTACTAGAACCTCGTGGTGTCGCACATGCCGTCACAATTAGGCCAGGCAACATATCAAATATGGACCAGATTATGTACATCCGAATCCGATTATAATTTATTTGATCTAATTTGATCCAATCCGTTTATCTGACGGATTTAAAAAAATTAATTCATATCCAAAACCATTAACATTCAAAGATCCGGTACAATAATCCGATCCGATAATTAGAACAATTAATTGAAACTACTGCACCTTAATCCACCTAAATGGACTGAGGATGAAATATGCCCATCTAAGAGTTCTACACTAAATCAAATGTCTCAAGAAAATATTTGGCAAGTATTTGTCAGGATAATGAACAAGTATTTCTCCTGATTATCCACGTACATAATCTCAAAAGCCCAAAAATGAGCACCTGAACAAGAAGTTAACATTCAACAAAAAACATCATGTTTACATCAAGTTGTCGCCTAGTGTACAAGTGTATAATGTCACCAATTGCCCATAATATCTCATAAACCAAAAGTGGGCACATGTACAAAGTGCTCACATTCAACAAAAATATTAGTGAGCCGCATGAATAGGAAACAAAAACAATTCTACTAACTCCCAAGGAACATGCACACCCCATCTCTTCAATCTTCTCAATTATAGATAGTGACAAAAATAAAATCTGAGACTTCATTTCTTGATCTCCTTAACTGTAGAATGTGTAGAATCTTTATAAGACAATAGAAAAAATATGGAAACCTGAATAATGAAATAGATATGAAAGTGTAATTTAAGTACTAAAAAAATTACATACTTCTATTTTTTTCGTGATTTAATCCAATCATAAGCAGTCATTAAAGCCTCCTCTATCTCTGGAAGTAAAAGAGGCATGTGTTTCATCAATCATCGGACCACCAAAAGGAAAAGCTGCCTTTGATGCAATTGTAGTAGTTGGAACAACTAAGGCATCACGAGCCATCTTTGCAAGAGTAGGACCTTCCACCAACATAAGATGTTAAAATTCTCAATTCTAATTAAGGATCAAAATTTTGTTTCGAAACGGTTGAAACAGTCAAAACGTTTCCGTTTTTAAGGAGACGAAAACGAATCATTGAAATTCTTATACTTCGAGATCTTTCATAATATTTCGAGGTATTTTGTAATATTTCAATGCATTTGCACAATTGTTTCGAAATGTTTCAAGATATTTCAAGATACTTTGATATATTTCGACTAATATTTTGAAAAAATAATTCTTAAATTTTTTATTTTTTGTCATTTTGTTTCTGAAATGCGTTGAAATGTTCCATTTTTTAGGTAACCGAAACATTGCATCGAAATAAAATTTTGATCCTTGGTTTTATGAAACACTAGCTCCAATTCTGATTTTTGGTATGTTAGAATGTTGGAAGTACGAGCTTGTGCATACCATTCATCAATTCCACTCAACTTGTCACTTGAACCATCAAGATTTAGAGAACTACTAGAGCTGTTTTCTCCCAAATGAGAACCATAAGGCATTGTTTGAGATGATTCATTCCCATATTCACTAAAAATATCCGAAAAAGCATTGCAAACTCTTTCAACCAATTTTTTAGCATCCTCACCATAAATCCTGGCATAGTAATACTCCATTAAATCTAACTTAAATCTTGGATCAAGAACAACAACAATAGCAAAAACCAAGCTGCATTCTTCCTAATATTTTGCAAACATGGATTTCATCGGGAATGCCATACTACAAAGAAATGGATATGGACTTTTTTCCTACCTAATCAAGTTGAGCTGTATGTCACAAATTTCTAGGAAAAACACATTTGAAGTTGGAAAATTTGTGCCAGAAAAATGTTTAGTTGCTCATAAAAAATCCTTAAACAACCACACAATATTTTTGCAACTTCTCACTCCTCATCTGATGGATTGTGCTTGTAAATCCTTTCCATTTGTGCTAAACGACAAAATGAATTTCTCATCCCCAAGGACTCTCTAGCATATCAAAATTGGAATTCCACCTATTGGGACAATCCAAAGTAGGTTTTTTTTTTCTTTCTTTGAATTTAACTTGACTTATTGTATTATCAAACTTTTGTTCCGAATAAGGAGTTTTGTTCACATATTTCGCACTTTCTCTAACCTTATAAATAAGGTTTTCAGACTCTTAACAACCCGTCTTGCACAATTAGATTAAGAATATATGCACTATAACACACATGGAATAAATCCCACCTATAGGCAATAATACCTTATCTCAAAGCCAAGTCTTCATGCCTCTTATTATGACATCATTGGTTATGGCGTTATCCACTACCATTGCAAACAACTTCCAATCAATATTCCATTCTAAAATCCTATATGTGATATATTGCAATAGAGTATCCGCATCATAGTGGCATTTTATGTATTTATAATTCACAATTGTATTTTTCAATTCCTAATCATCATCAATAAAATGTATTGTCAAACAAATATAGCCAAGGTTTTGATAGAATGATGTCTATAGATTAGTGGTCAGGGTAATCCTACTAGGAAGTTGATCCAAGTAGTTATACAATTTTTCTTTCTCTCGTTGATACACACTTACTTTATCAGCTCTAATTGTATTCCTTGACATAAGCTTGAAACTAGGTTGAAGACCATTGCAAAAAGTATCAAAAAATTCATGTTCAGCCATGTTAAAAGGATAATTATGCTTGATGATCATTGTGGCTAAATCAATTCTACTCTTATCGTGATCAAACTTAAAAGTTTCAACTTTTACAGCTGAATCATTAGCATGTATTTTCAAGGATAACAAGTGCAGGCTAATGTCATCCTGCTTCTTCTTTCTAAATATGCATCAAGTAAGATGGAACTTCAAATGGTTGGTCCCTTTACTACTATCCCTAAAAAAAAATTTTTTGCAATGATTACAAATAGCAACCTCTCCTTTAGGCCCTTTAATCTTTACAAAATCTTGCCATACCTATGATGTTAATCTTCTTTTCTTTGGAGCAGCTTCACCTCCCAATTTTGTAGCTTCGTCATTTGTCACTTCAATTTCGGAAATTTCAGTCACCCTTGTAGGTTCAGCAATTGGTTCAGACATTTTATATGTCAATAAATCATTAATCAAGAGTATTAAATTAACAAAGCCCAAGGAGCAAGCAATAAGAACAAACAAGAAAAATTAACAAGCTTCAAGAATAACTATGCAAACTAGAAGATGACGAAAGACCACTATCAACAAACCAAGAAGCCTTGGGTGGCTACCAAGGTAAAGCAAAATCTGTCATTACACTTCTAAACTATAAATTTTGAGTTCAAATAATAAACTAACACAATAAGAAATTAAATCCCATGTGAGATAGAAACCCACGTGCTTAAGACTCCTAAAAAATGTATACTACTAACAATGAAAAACTAAACAACTAACAATAAAAACTAAACAAGACATCTTTGAACTAACAAAATGCGAAGGATAAACAAGCAGAAATGCCTTGGTTCCAAAACTATTAAAACTAACTTTGGGCGTCTTTATTTCCACCGCCCAGCATAGCAGAATACTTAATAGTGAGAGTAGAAATGGAAGGGAGAGGATAAATTGAGGCAAGGCAGGGCGTGGTAGAGTTTGAGAGAGTCGACTGAGAGATGGAATTGGAGCGAATTGAGGCATGGCAGAGAAAGAAAAGACTTGAGAAAGTTTGTGTGGAAGAGTCTTCTAGAATTAGGTAAGGAATTATAACCTTTATTGGGGACTGAGTGGTCATCAGATTTGTTTTCAAATTCACAGTAGGGATTTCTTTAACCAACGGTCTAAATTACAACACATGAAATTAAACACACACATCGGATCTGACTAATAAGACTCGGATTGAAACCCGATCCATTGACAAGACTAATCACAATCATGCAATATGACTAACCAATTCTACCTAGGATAAGTTGGACCCCTTGGAACTTCGTAAGTGACCAAATTTATCTAGTAACCCTCCGCCATCTATAGTATGCATTTAAAATGCCCTTCTTGCTTTTTGTGGAGGACTAGTAAACGATCAAAATTTCTTTTTCATTCCCATCGAAACAACCGATTTGTTTTGATTTCTATTCAAACTAAAATGAATCAGCAAAGGGAAATGAAAATTCCCACCTTTCGTAATGTCTTGAAATGTTGTGATTTTTTGGAAAATTTATGAATGTTTTGACAATATTTTAGATTCAAAATTCTAAATTATTTCTCTATTTTCATTGTGTTTCCAAAACAAATTTAAATTGTTTCAAAGAAGCTTCTGTTATATTCGATCAGAATTTCGATTTTGTGACTAGTAATGAGAACCTATTATGTCACAATGGCCACTACAATAATATTGCTGACTGATCCTCCCTATGAATATTAGGAAATCTTGGAACCTCACAAGTAAGCAAAGTCATCTACTAACCTTTCGACATCAGTAATGTGCATTCAAGTTTGCCCAAATCATGAAATGAGAACCAAAAATGATTGAACATACTTAAAGGCATTGTCAGAATTGAAGAACTTTAATACTGGTATAGAACTGAAATAGAATTTCATTATAAAAAGTGAACCACTCATATCGGTCTTTCATAATAAACAACCAAGTCATACGAGAGAAATCATCAATAAAAATTACAAAATACTAAAAATTAAAAATACTTTTGACTCTTGCAGGACCCATATGTCTTCTGTATGAACAACATGAAACAGATTGGATTGACAACTTGAAGAACTAGGAGAAAAAGAACTATGGTGATGCTTGCCTAATTAACAAGTCTCTCACATTCTAGCACAGAAGAAAAACTCAAATTAGAGATAACTTGATGCAACTTTTGCAAGGAGGGATAACCCAGTCAAAAGTACCACTAAAGAGGAGACACATTAGCACTTAAGGCAAGAATTGAATCACTAGGATATAAGTAGTAAAGACTATTGCTCATGCCCCATACCAATCACCTTTTTTGTTTTGAGGTCCTAAAAAACACAAGAAGATGGAGAAAAAGTTACTGAATACTGCGAGGACTTAGTTATATGACTCAAATAATTAGTTAAAGAAAAAATTAGGAACAAACAACCTAGATATTAATGGTATAGACTGAGTAGGACGGAGATTACTAGTCTCATGTACCGGTTGAAAAGAACCATTAGGTAATAAAATTCGTGAATTACACGAACAAAAATTAGAGAACTGGGAAGAAATACTAGACACATGAGCACTAACTCTTGAATCAATGATTCAAGATGACGAAGAAGGCTAAGTAACCACACATTCTTTTCTCCACAGATTATTCTCATCTGCGCTCATTCTTTTCCTTTCTCTTTATCTTTTTCTCTCCTTCTCTCCTAAAATTATCTTTGTGTGAGCTATGTTGCCCTACACTCTCTTATTTACAATAAACTGACATTATGAGTAAACACTTCTAATAGTATAAAATATGAATTCTAACATAAAACATTTTCATATAGGGAATAGTAACTAAGGCTTATAAAAATAATAAGAAATGGTGATATTTGTGTAAATCCTAATTTGTGTACATATTCAGTTAGCCCATTTGGGCCACCCATTCCTCTGTTTTTCACTCCTATAACTGAATGCAACATGTCCATAAAATTAATGTTTTCTAAAGGCTAGACATAAATTCAGATGGTTTTAGACATTAACATTGTAATTGAAGTGCTTAGGAAGTGACATTGCCTTATTTGGGAGGACGGAAAAAAGATCCCTTGAGCAGGGCACTTAAAAAGACAAAATAAAGGTACAATACAACTTTAGAATGTGGCAATAACTTTGTGTTGGCTTGTCCGTGGGGCTAGTTGGAGGATATCAAGCGATGGCAAGGAGCTCGTTCAAGCAAGCACCATGGAACCGAAACTGGAACTACGTCAATTAGAACTCGTTTTTCAGCTAATAGATAACCCAAAACCCAGTTTTTTCTCATTCTTTTTATTTTTTAAACCCTAAATGTTTTTTAAATAAAAAAATTGTGTTTTAAATGTTTGAAATTAGGGCATAACTTTAAGAAATTGATGGATAAAACTTTTGTGCAGATCGTGACATTATCCAGTAAAGTAATTGTCCTCATACCTTCCAACAAAATGACATCATTTGTCGGATGTTGCCCATACCTTGATGTTTAACATCATGCATGTGCAAAAATCATATTGGTCTGATGTTGTGCTTATTTCAGTTTATCTTATTAATCGCATGCCTTACCGCATTTTGGGTAACAAATCTCCTTTCTCGTTGTTTATCCTCATAACCGTCATTTGGACTCACCTTTCGTGTATTTGATTGTGTTGTATTTGTTCATCGTATCGGGATAAACTTTTACCTTGCTTAGTTAATTGTCTTTCTATGATATTCTCTTACCCAGAAAAATTATCGGTACTATGACCCTGTCTCTCGTCAATACTACATTAGTGATGGTGTTACTTTTTTGGAGCCATTGTCTTTCTTTTTTGTGTCAGGACATACACTTTCACTAGATTTAGTCTTTCCTAGTCAAGGGGAGCCTTTGTTGCCTATTGGATTAGATTGTGTATCCTCACTCTTTCCGATTACTATCTTCCTTCGTTGTAGGTGAATCGTCGTTCTAATAATTGACAAATTGTTTCATATGCTCTAACTTCATAGTCATCTCCTGATTCTATTAAGGTCTTGCTCTCTGAGCTATCAATTAGTTCATCCTGTTATGATTCATTGATTGCATCGAAAAAAGGTACTCGTACTTATACCAAACATCTCATTTCTAATTTTATTTTATTTTTTATCAACTTTCATTATCTTTTTATTGTTTTGCATCGACTTTGTCTTCTGTATTTGTTTCTAGCTCTTTGTAATAGGTTTTGACATCTCCTAGTTGAAAATTGGTTATGAATGAAGAAATGAAAGTCCTTCATGAGAATCAAACATGAGATTTTACTTCTCTTCTGGTAAGTAGCTAGTTAGTTGTTGTTGGGTTTACATAGTGAAATATTATTCTAATGGTTCAGTTGAATCTTGAAGGCATGTTTGGTTGCTAAATACTACACACAAATATATGGTGTGGATTATTGTGAGACTTTTTCTTATGTTGTTCGCCTCAGCTCTATTAGAGTTCTTATTTCTATTGCAGTTAGTTATGATTGGTATTTGTCTTAGCTAGCCATCAAGAATGCTCTTTTACNAGTCTGTAAAGCTCGGGTAGGTGAATCAAAGTCAAGGTAATATAGGCCACCAGCTTCAGTTCCCATACTAATCTTCCTCTTCGTCTTGAGATCTTGAAAGACACAATAAGAGGGATAAAAAGTTACAGAACAATTGAGAGAACGAATAATCTTGCTAATGAAAAGTAAATTAAAAGAAAACTGAGGAACAAATAACACGGAAGATAGGGATATATCAGGACTCAAGTGAGTCTCCAAACCTAAAACTTTAGAACAAATACCATTAGTAAGAGTAACACTACGTGTGGACGTAGCAGACTGATAAGTAGAACAAATGACAAACGCACCAGTCATGTGGTCAGAGGCGCCAGAATCTATGATCTAAGAACTGCGAGTGGAGGACAATAAACAAGTGAAAACAGTACCTGATTGGACAAAAGTAGCAGTGGAGGGAGATGGAACAGCCTGTTGCTGGGACAAGAACTGAGCATACTCTTCTCGTGTAAGAGTAACTGACCCAGTATCTGGTGGAGTTGACCGAGGTATAGAAGCCACAACAAAGTTGTCATCCTGATAAGAAACTTGATTCGCAGTACCAGAAGGTTTGCCATGTCAATCCCAACAGAAATCAACAGTATGCCTTCCACGACCATAGTGAGTACAGGAATGTGGTCTACTACGGCCCCCTCGACCATCACGACCACCTCGATGATCATCACTATGGCTACTAGGAACCACAAGAGCTGAGTGGTCAGTGGAAACACCATGATTGATACTTGAAGTAGACAAAGTAGCATGCTGTATGCGAGAGAAAACGTCAAGTACTGAGGGAAGAGTAGAGCCACCCAAAATCTAAGAACGAATACCCTCATATTCAGGTTTTAAACCCACCACAGCCTAACAACATTCATGTCTGCTGCATCAGTATTAAATGGATGGTAGGTCCTCATTTCCTCACAGACTCCTCGAATGTGAGAGTAATAATCTTCAATGCTTTGAGTATTCTGTTCTAGCTGGAAATACTCCTTGCACACCTCATAAGCTCAGGTAAAATTGCCTGTACCCGAATACATAGTGGGCCAAGTGATTCTATATCTCCTTGGCAGTGTCAAGGTAGAGTAGAGTAGAATTAATACTAGGCTCAATGTTATTCAGTAGTAAAGAGATAATTTGAGAATCTTCTTGCTCCCATTGATTATAACCAGGACTCTCTTTCTTGGGTTTAGGATCCACCAAATATTTTTTATATCCTTTGCCTCGAAGAAAGATTTGAACAGACCGGGACCATAACGTATAATTGGTCCCTTTAAATTTAACAAAGGTCATGAGACTATTGATAATAGTAAGAGGAGGCAAAGATGGAGTAAGTGCCCTAGTATCTTGCTTGGGTTCCAAAAGAAAAATTGGATGCTAGAATAATCCAAAAGAAAAAAAACAAGCTGCTGGAAGTGAAAACAAGCTGTTGGAAGTGTTACACTGCTGAACCAAACAAGCTAAGCCTGAAAACAGACTGCTGAAAGTGTTACACTACTGAACCGAACATGCTAAGCCCTCTGAACCACTGAACCGAGCTGGAAAACAAGCTGCTGGAAGAGAGTAGGTTGAACCAGAAGAGTTACACTACTGAACCGGACAGGCTTAGCCAACTGGACCACTGAACTGGGCTGGTTTTGCTCGCTGAATCACTGAACCGGACTGATTAGGCACCCTGGACCGTTGAACTGGGGTGAAAATTGACTGAACTGGTGCAAAACTATCTGAACTGGACTACAAACACTCACTGGACCGATGAACCGGGACTAAACTGGGATTGATTCAGTCTAGGCTGAATCGGGGGGTTGGACCCGATTTAATTAGGCTGGATTAGGACCGGGTTGGACCGAGGTGGATCGGGTCTGGACAAGTGTCTGGACCTTGTCTCTCCATTCGTTGATTAGGGTTTCAGTGTACCCAGGTCTTGACTGCGCCTCACCACCACTACAAACGGAAGCCCACCACAACAGCTAACACCATCACCATAACTCCGGCAACCACCACGATGAAGAACAAAAGATGGCGACCACCACAACAGTATCACCACCACCGCTACACTTTGACAAACACCAGAACCACAACAGTACCACCCACCACTACCACGATGACAGTATCACTACCACTACCACTATGCTTTGACAAGCAACGACACCACACCAGTACCACAAACAGACCACCACCACTTATGCTTCGACAAACACCGACACCACCACAGTACCCACAAACAGAATTAATTTATTTAGAATATAGTTATGATCGTAATCGCTCCGATACCATGTTAAATGTGAAAAATTAACACTATTAGAGAGAAACAGAGATAGGTTAAAAAACTTAACCTAGTTCTCATCAATCACTTATATTTATAGTTAACCTACAATTATAAGATTTACACATACACCCTTTGACTATTAACAATTTACATATACTATCCCATTATTCTTAACAAGACATATACATAGCATATATTTAATATAATGCAAATACTATACCCATATAGATTCTCAATAGAAAATGAAGAATTTTTATTAAATAGTAAATTGTTCACTACAAAAAGCTATTTTTTAGTATATAATTCTATCAATTTTTCTATTTATACTCAAATCCATGTTGCCTTGCATCTAACTCCCATTCGCTCCACATGACTGTCAAAAGTCTTTCCTGGTATGCTCTTTATGAAGGGATTTGTTAGGTCATTTGCTGATGCAATATTGGTCACCAATACATCCTCTTACGACGATGTCTCGTATAGGTAATACTTACGCTCAATGGGTTTCCCCTTCTTATGGATTCGTGGCTCCTTTGAGTTAGCAACTAGTCCTTTATTGTCACAATAAAGTGTAATAGCCAATCTTGCCGAAGGTATAACTTCTAAGTCCATAAGCTAAACTACCTCTTTGGCTGCCTCAGAGGCTGCCATGTATTTTCCCTCCATGGTGGAATCAGCAATACAAGATTGCTTAGTACTCCTCCAACTTATAGCTTCACCTCTTAGGGTAAACACATATTCTAAAGTAGATTTTTTCTGGAGTCTTTATTTGACTAAAATCAGAGTCTGTGTATCTGAGGGGTACTAGACTATCTGTCTGGTAAACCAACATATAATCTCTCATCCTTTTTAGGTACTTGAGAATATGTTTTATCAGAGTCCAATATTCTTGTCCAAGGTTAGATTGATATCTATTAACCATGTCAACGACAAAACAGATATTAGGTCTAGTGCAAAGCATAACATAGATTAGACTTTCCGTTGTCGAATCATGAGGAACTGCTTTTGTGTTCTATATCTCTTTAGGTGTCCTAGGACACTGCTAATTTGACTGAGAAACTCCATGTTTGAAAGGATAAGCCTGATGTCTTATCCTTGCGATTTCACATAAGGTTGATCCTATTGATGTGGTTAGCTTTCCCCAAAACCTTCATATCAAACTGATTGAATAATCATACCCTAACAGAAGATAACATCCTCACATCATTTCTAATGAATACGATATCATTCGTGTAAAGTACTAGGAACACTATCACGTTTCTGTCACGCTTNACTCCTTTATTGTCACAATAAAGTGTAATAGCCAATCTTGCCGAAGGTATAACTTCTAAGTCCATAAGCTAAACTACCTCTTTGGCTGCCTCAGAGGCTGCCATGTATTTTCCCTCCATGGTGGAATCAGCAATACAAGATTGCTTAGTACTCCTCCAACTTATAGCTTCACCTCTTAGGGTAAACACATATTCTAAAGTAGATTTTTTCTGGAGTCTTTATTTGACTAAAATCAGAGTCTGTGTATCTGAGGGGTACTAGACTATCTGTCTGGTAAACCAACATATAATCTCTCATCCTTTTTAGGTACTTGAGAATATGTTTTATCAGAGTCCAATATTCTTGTCCAAGGTTAGATTGATATCTATTAACCATGTCAACGACAAAACAGATATTAGGTCTAGTGCAAAGCATAACATAGATTAGACTTTCCGTTGTCGAATCATGAGGAACTGCTTTTGTGTTCTATATCTCTTTAGGTGTCCTAGGACACTGCTAATTTGACTGAGAAACTCCATGTTTGAAAGGATAAGCCTGATGTCTTATCCTTGCGATTTCACATAAGGTTGATCCTATTGATGTGGTTAGCTTTCCCCAAAACCTTCATATCAAACTGATTGAATAATCATACCCTAACAGAAGATAACATCCTCACATCATTTCTAATGAATACGATATCATTCGTGTAAAGTACTAGGAACACTATCACGTTTCTGTCACGCTTTTTATATATACTAGACTCATTTGGGCATTGTTCAAAACCATAAGGTTTTATAGTTAGATTAAAATGAATGTTCCAAGACCTAGATGCCTGCTTAAGTCCCTAAATGGACCTCTTAAGCTTGTATACTAGATGTTCTTGGCCTTTTGCTACAAATCCATCTGGTTACACCATATAGCTTCACTCGTCAAGATTCCCCCGTTAAGGAATGTTGTATTGACATCCATTTGCCAAATCATGTAATCGTGATGAGCGGCAATGGATAAGAGAATCCAGATCAATGTTAGCGTAGCTACCGGTGAAAAAGTCTCCCTATAATTGATTTCTTCTTTTTGAGTAAACTCTTTCGCAACAAGTCTTGCCTTAAAGGTGTCTACCTTATTGTCTGATTCTTTCTTCCTCTTATATACTCACTTGCATCCAACCATTGGATGGTTCTACATGTTCCCAAACTTGATTGGAGTACTTGAACTCCATCTCAGACATTATAGCCTTTTTGCAAAAATTCTACATCTTTATCTTGAAGTGCTTCGTTGTAGGGTCGACATTTTGTTCCTCAGGGATTCGGTCAAAAGACTCCTAAGAACATATACCAGTCGGGTTGACGAACAACCCTTCCACTAAGACAAAGCACTATCTGTATTTATATATCATTAGTTACATGTTGTGCATGATCTGCACGAGTATTGATATTCCTCCCACTACGACGTCGTAATGGGATATCGTCTACTCTTTAATAGGATGTTTCATCTTGTACATTTGGTATTGAAGAAGTATTCGTTGATCTATCTCCTCTCAACTCTTCGAGAATAATTCTACTTTTGGGCTTGCTATCCATAAAGTAGTCTTCCTATAAGAATCGGGCACTGGTGCTAATAATGACATTCTAATTCTTAGGACTATATAAAAGACCACCATTTGTTCCTCTTGAATACCCTATAAACAGATTTTTGTTCTTGATTCTAGCTTATCTGTGTTCCCTTTCAAAACTTGTCCTGGACACCCCCAAAAGGAATCAGGTAAAACTGAATAACTCAGTTCAGATCTCACCATATCTAGTAAGAGTCGTATTCCTTCTTTTTACCACATCTTTTTGTTGTGGTGTGCTAGTGTAGGCAAGTGGGATGTAATCCCTACCTCTGATAAGTAGTCTCGAAACTCTCCTAAGAGGTATTCGCCACCACGATTAGATCGTAATGTCTTTATACACTTTCCTTTACACTTTTTCGTTTCAGCCTTAAACTCTTTGAATTTCTCAAAGCATTCAGACTTGCAGCGCATCAAATAAATGTACCCATACCTTGAATATTCATCAATGAAAGTGATGAAATCTTCAAAGCCTTCTCTAGCTTGGATAGTCATAAGTCCACACAAATCAGAATGAGCCAATGCCAACAGATCTTTTGCTCTATAGCCCTAGGCCGTAAAATGCCTCTTGGTCATTTTACCTTCAAACCAAGATTCACAGACTGAAAGTGCTTCTACTTCCAATGAACTCAATAGTTCATTTGTGACTAATTTTTTGAATCCTCCTTAAGTTAATATGACTAAAGTGTAACTACCAAAGATACGTTTGGTTCAATTTTGAAGGTTCTTTTCTCATACATGATGAGGTACTAGTNACGACGTCGTAATGGGATATCGTCTACTCTTTAATAGGATGTTTCATCTTGTACATTTGGTATTGAAGAAGTATTCGTTGATCTATCTCCTCTCAACTCTTCGAGAATAATTCTACTTTTGGGCTTGCTATCCATAAAGTAGTCTTCCTATAAGAATCGGGCACTGGTGCTAATAATGACATTCTAATTCTTAGGACTATATAAAAGACCACCATTTGTTCCTCTTGAATACCCTATAAACAGATTTTTGTTCTTGATTCTAGCTTATCTGTGTTCCCTTTCAAAACTTGTCCTGGACAACCCCAAAAGGAATCAGGTAAAACTGAATAACTCAGTTCAGATCTCACCATATCTAGTAAGAGTCGTATTCCTTCTTTTTACCACATCTTTTTGTTGTGGTGTGCTAGTGTAGGCAAGTGGGATGTAATCCCTACCTCTGATAAGTAGTCTCGAAACTCTCCTAAGAGGTATTCGCCACCACGATTAGATCGTAATGTCTTTATACACTTTCCTTTACACTTTTTCGTTTCAGCCTTAAACTCTTTGAATTTCTCAAAGCATTCAGACTTGCAGCGCATCAAATAAATGTACCCATACCTTGAATATTCATCAATGAAAGTGATGAAATCTTCAAAGCCTTCTCTAGCTTGGATAGTCATAAGTCCACACAAATCAGAATGAGCCAATGCCAACAGATCTTTTGCTCTATAGCCCTAGGCCGTAAAATTCCTCTTGGTCATTTTACCTTCAAACCAAGATTCACAGACTGAAAGTGCTTCTACTTCC
Organism: Ilex paraguariensis; assembly: GCA_963454935.2. Taxonomy (NCBI): domain Eukaryota; kingdom Viridiplantae; phylum Streptophyta; class Magnoliopsida; order Aquifoliales; family Aquifoliaceae; genus Ilex; species Ilex paraguariensis. The sequence continues at coordinate 88,761 of CAUOFW020004336.1, read as the reverse complement.
AATGAACTCAATAGTTCATTTGTGACTAATTTTTTGAATCCTCCTTAAGTTAATATGACTAAAGTGTAACTACCAAAGATACGTTTGGTTCAATTTTGAAGGTTCTTTTCTCATACATGATGAGGTACTAGTGTTATTCATTTCAATTAATTACTGTGTGGGTGAGACTGAATTAATAACATAAAGATCATTTACTAATGAACCAGAATAGATAAAATGCTTAATATACTTAATAACCACAGAGTTATTAAAATAAACATTATATCCACCCTTAACTAATTTAGAAGCCAAAATTAAGTTTCTTCTAATATCAAGTGTATAAAGACAATCTTTCAAAATTAAAACCCCATCTCTACTAAAATATAAATGTAAATCTCCTACTACAACTGTTGTCACTCTCGTAACATTGCCCATACGTAGATAAATCTTCCTATCACTGAGCGGCCTAGTTTCTTAAAACTCTTTCAAGAATTTGCAGACATGATTAATGACTCCTGAATCTACATACTAGGTACCGGTAGATGACACCGCTAAATATGATTCATCAACTAACAAATGAGATTTACCAAGATTGTTCACTTTGTTGAGGTAGGCCAGACATTGCTTTTTCTAGTGTCCTGACTCTTTCTAATGAAAATGGTTGCCCTTAGGATTTTTACTGCTCTCTAAGGGGTAACAACCTACTTTTTGAGCCTTTTTCTTGCCTTTCGACTTAGAAGCAAAATCTTTCTCAATCATATAAGCACAAGGTTGTTACTGAAAGAGATTTTCAACTGCCTAGAGTTCTGCCAGAGAATAAGAACGCTTATTCATATTACAAATAAGACGAAATTGCATAAGGGACTCTAACAGAGATTGAAGTACGATATCAACGTGAGTTTTTTCGTCAATCTTAGCTCCTAGGATCTCCAATTCATTAAGAAGACTCATCATCTTCAGAAAATGATCTCTTATTGGTGCTCCCTTAGACATGCTTATGTTCATTAGATTTTTTATCACAACTTGTCTAGCAACATAATTTTGATCCCAAAATATTTCTTTGAGGTTCATAATCATCTCGTAGGCAGTGGCCATAAGTAAAATTAAATAGTTGACAGACCATTGCTTATTAATTTTACTCTCTAGCCACTATACCGTGACAAGTAAAATTAAATAGTATGCTTAGCTTTAGTCCTATAAATAACTGTAATAACTCAGATAAAGAATACTGCTATTTATAACTAAGTATATACCATTACTTAATTTTGTGTCAATTGTTTTATAATGGGCCCCTTCAGATGGAGAAGTATGCCCATACTAACAATTACCCAAAATTATCCTCTTAGGAAGTTTGTACCGGTAATTCTATAATTAATTTAATTCGATGATGAGGAAGGCACTAAAGCCAACATGCAAAATTATTTACATCACTACAAACTAGTAATGAAGACTCTGAGATTTATGCAAAATAAATTCTCTCTCACTTAGTTATTTAATACTTTGTGAGGGTTATCAAAAAGAATTATCTAATTTTTATTAAAATAAAATAAAAAGATGTTTGACATATTTATAAAGATACTGAGTACCTCATCTTTATATGTAGTATGTATACATGTAACAAATAAAATATTAAATTTCCACAGCTATCCATACAAAAATTGAGAATTTAATTTAATTTTCTAATTACACATACATACTTTGAATATCCCTATTTTAAATCAATATAAATTAGATACTAGGCCATGATAGATAATCTAAGTCGATTAATTATTCATGTTGTCCACATGTTAGGATAATGTTATATACTTAGTTTTCCATACAATCAAAATATCAATAATAAAAACAGAAATCAACATAAATAAGAAGACAATTTAAACATAGACTCTCAGCTATTATGGTCATGTCTAGAGTTTCAATGCAATAAGGAGTCTGCAGCAGTCTTCGATGAATCGAGTCACCTCCATGTTGCGTTATGTTGTGAGGATCGACCTACTCGGTCAGGTTGCGTGGATCCACCTACCTAGCCGGGTCATTGGGATCCACCTACTTGGTCAGTTTCTTCTTCGCGAAATCAATTTTTGCGTGAAAAACTGCTTATGGACAGTTGTCTTCCATATAAAATCTCATACAAAAAATAATAGTAATAATACATGACTCTTATGACTCCACAAGGGAGTTTATATACTACTATCAATATTATAACACGAATAAACTATTGTGTGAATCCTTCCAATAATATTAATCATAAATAAACCATCGTGGGATCTAATCACATAAAACGATAATAAAAATGTTACTTTACTAGTGGAACAAGAACTCTGTAAACAAAAATTAGCACATTTTTACGTTCAACCCATCAATCATGATATACATCTAATCCTTTTACTCGGACAATATGGTTGTATTCAATATATACGTGGTATCAACGAATGCTCTCATATCACTTGTTGGAATGANACAAAAATTAGCACATTTTTACGTTCAACCCATCAATCATGATATACATCTAATCCTTTTACTCGGACAATATGGCTGTATTCAATATATACGTGGTATCAACGAATGCTCTCATATCACTTGTTGGAATGACTGTCACAAGATCTATTGACGGCCTATATAATTGATTACAAAAATTTATTCTTCTATTAACACTGTAAGACAGAATTGGGGTTTACCGTTGACAAGCAGATTCGTATGAATAAAGACAGATGCAGGTTTACCTTTGTCAAACAGTCGGCTCAATAAACCTCATGATCTTCTATAATATGTCTTTTTATGCCAAAATTCAAATGCAGTGTGGGTTGTAATCCTCCGAATTTTCTTCCTTATTCTATTTCTGCCGCTTTTAAACGTGAATGTAAAATCTATGGTTGAGAGAACTAAAGAGTGTATTTATAGACTACGGTAGAGACCCTAAAAAAAAATAAGGGTCAGACTTCCAATGATACTTCTTACCTTGTGAAGTCTTTGTCTTCTTAAGGTCAAGGGTTCAAACCCTCTTTCCCCCTCCCCTTCTCTCCCCTCAAAAAACCAAAAAAAAAAAAAAAAAGTTCANAGAAAAATAAGGGTCAGACTTCCAATGATACTCCTTACCTTGTGAAGTCTTTGTCTTCTTAAGGTCAAGGGTTCAAACCCTCTTTCCCCCTCCCCTTCTCTCCTCTCAAAAAACCAAAAAAAAAAAAAAAAAGTTCACTAAAAACTTATTATTAATCTCCCGGACTTTACGTCAAAATTATATTTCGAGCTTCTCATTATTATATCTTCCAACATTTTATACAAATATTCATAAATTAATTAAATTATTGACAATTATATTTAATTGACTTTTTTTATCATTGAAATCTTACCACTCAACTTTTTTGTCATGTCAAATAATTAAATCTACTTGCAGGGTTTGACATGGACTAAACTTATAAGCTTTTTCAATTTTTTTTAATAATTAATTTCTATCATACAAATAAGATCATCTCCCAATTCACCGAGTTTGTTGATTCAAATATTAATCTCATATTTTTATGAATTAAAATAAAAATCATTATATGTATGTGTCAATTAAATATTTCAGGATTAAGAGTTTAAACAATCATAATAAGTATAATGTATTTTTTTTCTTATTTAGTTAGTAAAAAAAAAAAAAAACCAACCATAATGGTCATGGCTAATAAACAAAGTGTACTAGTGTAACAACTCAAAGACACTAGACAGTCTCTTATAGTCAACACAGACTATGTCAGAAGATTGTACACCAATCCTACTGGTGGTATGTCCAATTTCAACTACGACTATGATCTTTTACTCATATCATACAAGGATTCGATAATCTAATCTTCTATGTATAAGTCAAACTCTATACACTAGATTATCTTCAATATAAAATAAATGACACATACATAGCATATATTTAATATAATGCAAACACTTTACCCATTCAGATTCTCAATAGAAAATGAATTTTTTTTATTAAATAATAAACTGAGTTTTACAATAAAAAACACACTTTTAACATATAACTCTTAACAGTTCTGACATCTAAGTATTGAAAGTATGTTAATGATACAAAGTGCCATCCGCTAGTTTTGACATATAACTTTGATGGTATGTATGTCCGATAAATTAAGACTAATATGAAAAATACTCTGAAGAACTCCAGATTGACGGGACTATTAGTTGATCAAAGACATTTGCATTTCAGTGGTAAATGTGTTTGTGTTTGGAGGTTAAACACTTGCTGCTCATTCACTATGGTTCTGTTTTTACCTACGTAATTGATTTCATGGATATGTATTGATTTATTTAACCTCGTCAGTTGTTTTGAAATGCAGATCTTGCCCTATCAGATAAGCTTGTTGTGTATGATCTCGAAAATCAGACCATCGGATGGATTGAATACAACTGTATGTACAGTGTAATCATTGCATTACTTGTACATTTGTTTTGTTTTCGTAACTTAATTTCGTTTCTCTTTTATTTTATTCTGGAAATATTTTAATTGCCCCCGTTTCGCAGAACATGATTTGGTAAAATTATAAAAAGTAATACTCATTTATACATTTCAGAGATTTAAATGCCTCTAAAATATCATCTCTCCAATTATATTTCACAATAAAATTAAAAGTGCCATCAATGATCAATTAGCCCTGCTTCTTCGAATGATAGATAGTTTACAGAAGATCTGTCTTTGTAGAGCCCCACCCTTGACTTAAAAGCTTTTAGATTTGTGTGAGCAAAGAAATAAATTTCATTTTGAATCGGTCAAAATATCTGAAACATTTCCGTTTCCATTAAAATCGAAACGAATCATTGATTAAATGTTAAAGTTTCTATGTTTCGATGTGTGTCGAGGTGTTTCGACTATGTTTCAGAATGTTTCGACCAATATTTCAGAAACTAATTTTTAAATTTTTTTTTTGTTTCTATCTTGTTTCCGAAATATTTTCGAAACATTACCAAAATATTTCCATTTCTAATCTCAGCGAAACTATACACAAACAAAATTTTGATCATTGCATGTGAGCAAATTATACTAGCAAGTTGCTATGTCATGTCTGTTCTCTTTACAAATATGATATGGTACCTCTTTATTTTGAGATCTCTTTTGTTGGTGCAATCATGGTAACCTCCAATTCTACAAATATTTTGATTCCGATCTTTTCTCTAAAATCAACTTGCAACTAAGGGGGTAAAGTGGAGGGTGAGTTGCATAGACCAAGAAGCAAAATTAGCCACAGTAAGACAATAGTACATAGTTCAAATGATAATCGAACGTCTGAAAAACATCTGCTCTTAATCAAAGCAATTATGATGCAAGTACCAAAAANGGTAAAGTGGAGGGTGAGTTGCATAGACCAAGAAGCAAAATTAGCCACAGTAAGACAAGAGTACATATTTCAAATGATAATCAAACGTCTGAAAAACATCTGCTCTTAATCAAAGCAATTATGATGCAAGTACCAAAAAAATCATCCCCATTATTTCGATAATATATGACCAATGATACCTGACTTCATTCGTCCTGGCTCTCAACCATCGGAATCTTGGCCTGGTGGACTGTTGTCGGGTTCACTCAAAATGGTAATGTAGTTTTTTATGTAGGCAGGAATTATTATCATTGGATGGGAAAGTTAAATGCTNTCGGAATCTTGGCCTGGTGGACTGTTGTCGGGTTCATTCAAAATGGTAATGCAGTTTTTTATGTAGGCAGGAATTATTATCATTGGATGGGAAAGTTAAATGCTGACAATAGTGTTGTGTGCCTTTTTGGGGTTTGAGAATAGTTGCAAGGCACATACTTTGGTGAGAATGAGATTTGTAACAATNACTCAAAATGGTAATGTAGTTTTTTATGTAGGCAGGAATTATTATCATTGGATGGGAAAGTTAAATGCTTAGAATAGTGTTGTGTGCCTTTTTGTCGGGTTCACTAAATGGTAATGCAGTTTTTATGTAGGCAGGAATTATTATCATTGGATGGGAAAGTTAAATGCTTACAATAGTGTTGTGTGCCTTTTTTGGGTTTGAGAATAGTTGCAAGGCACATACTTTGGTGAGAATGAGATTTGTAACAATTTGATGTAACAAGTTGTTGTCTTCTTCGGAGTGAAAGATTTATAGAAAAGTGGGTGTTCACCTGAATTATGAAAATGCGGGCTTTNATTTGATGTAACAAGTTGTTGTCTTCTTCGGAGTGAAAGATTTATAGAAAAGTGGGTGTTCACCTGAATTATGAAAATGCGGGCTTTTGCATAAATCATTCCCGGTTGATTTCAGGCTCTTCAAGCATCAAAGTGAAAGACCAACAGTCCGGAGATGTTTATCTTGTTGGTGCCCATGATCTTTCTTCTGCTTGCAGTCTAAACACACAAAGGATTTTAATGTTCCTGTTGTTATTAGCCATCTTGTGCAGTTTGATTTGATGACCTGTCGCACCGAGTAGAATTGACATTCATTTATTTTGTGGTATCATAATCTGTTTACGAAATTATGAGGGTTGATCAGTGTTGGTATGATCTTGGTGTACCTTTGTTGGTTTGATATCTTTATTGGCAAGAAGCCATCTGATGGAAATTATACGTAGCAAAGAAAGAGTAGAAAAATAGAGCAAAACAATATTCTTCTTTCTTGGGCATTCCAAGTTTGGCTGATGATACATTTCACATTGCATTTAAAGTAATTCCGTTCTTTTTATGGGGTATTTTGATGCATCTTTCGCTGTATTATGCATGATTCCCTCGTGGCCCACCAATTTAAATACCATCACTTACTTTCATTTGTAGTTGTAATCCCATGAAAGTAGTACATGTTTTCACTCAGTTTCAGATGCGAAACACTTGTTCATTACTTAAAACTGTAATCTGATGTGTTCAGAATCGGGCTTTATGATTCTACGCATGGTTTCTTATTCCTCCCTAGAACTAAATAAAGATCATAGGCATTAGACTTTGGAGACAATAAGCTATGTTATGCGGTGAAGACGACGAAACTGGAATAAAATATTTACTATGTAGCTGAGAGACATTATTGTCGGAATTTTAGAACCCAAAAAAAGAAACGAAAAAATGAAAACAGCACGCACGCTTACACTCACTAACACTAGCCATGGACCCGTTGGATATCAATCACAGCAACTACGTTGCAGCCTGAGCTTGTGGTTGTCGTCAGTGATTCTTGAAATCAATGGGTGGGGTAATGTTCGATTCTAGCGGGACGTGCCATGCAATGAATTTTCGGAATGCTGTTTGATTAAATTATGGAAATTTTCATACATTTATGTATTGTAGAATATCTCCAAAACTAAATATTTATAAATTCTCCAATTGATTGAACTACTATATATCTTTAAATATCGTGGATTTACAGCAAAATAAAAATATTTTCAAAATTTCTAATTCTTTGATTTGTTTCAAATTAACACGCCGGAATTAGGGAATTTATGAGAGATAATTCTCTCATGGCATGGTTCTGAGGAGTTGTTAAGATTCAAATTTAAGACATTTGAGCTTACAGTTTATCTCTATTATCATTTGACCTACCTCTTAAAGTTATAATATATAGATTATTAACAATAGGACAAGTTACAAGTGAGTGCATTTTGTACAAGTACCAAATCGTATCGATACAAGTAATAGCCAAACAAAATCAACAAGCCTCATGTGATCTTAGAGTAATTATGATATAATCAAGAAGAATACAGATAAATATTCCATGAAAAGGGATTCGAAATGAAAACTTATTCTGCATAACCTATCAGGTTTGAGAAAAAAAGGAGAAAAAGAAAAAACTATGTACCTGACTTAATTCTTGGATGCAAATGCCTGAGAGAACTTCAGTTCTGAGAAAGTATATATATTAGGGTTTTTGGCACTTTGTACATTGAAAGATATCTGAATTTTCAGATTGCATCCCGAAATAATTAATGTTTTCACATTATATCCTGAATGTCATAAATTGATTTCAATGTGCATATCAGACTAATATTCTTTTTAAATTCTATTAAAATTAGTTGTACATATGACTCACGTGTTACATGGGATTATTTGGCTTATCTTTTTGATCACATTGAATCAGATTAAAAGAAAAATAACTTCAGTGACATATAATTCGATGCCACAATCCTATCATTGTCCTCCATCCGCAAACTCAAAGTAGCTCCAACCAACAAACTCGATCTACAGCTCCATAAGGCAAAACTTGGACGCCCGAATGTCAGCATCATTAGTTGAAGGTCATGCTCCAGATCCAGTAGTGCACTCAAGTCACACTTAGCTCCAAAGTCATCACCCCATTTTTTGGAATCTGCTCAACTGAACCACCTTCACCAGTTTGAAAATTGTAGCAATAGATTACAATAATTAACCGCTAAGAATTGAACAAGCAAATCCAAAACATCCTCATCCTTGATCTGGAATTCTTCAATTCTATATCTAACCTTGTTACATGACGTAACGACCCAGGTATTATCTGATGCGATTAAGGTACATATGGGAGGGTCCAACCATAAGAAGTAACCACACATACCACCTATGTGACGCCCCAAAATTTAGGGGTCTTTAATGCCCGTTAAGCCTCATTAATTAACTCAAGGCATTGATCTCAACGGATTGAGCCAGTGGACCAGTTGGTGATACAGGGTAGATTTCTACTTTCTCACTTATCGACACGAGTATTATTTGATTTGGATGCATCTAATTCATTCATATCTGCATCTTGTGTGAAAGATTTGAGCTTATACATTGACACCTTAGAGGAGCATTTGTATGTGAGTTCTCCCTAGGAGCTAGGGTTTGTATTGGCAAGATATGTTGGGGTTGTAAGTTAGAGATCGGTGGGATTCAACTCACGATGGGCCTTAGGGTCATGGACATGTTGGAGTTCGATGTCATCCTTGGAATAGATTGATTATCGGCACATCGGTTAGTTATCGATTATAATCGGAAGAGAGTCACCACTTATACTTCGAAGGGAGTTTGTTTCAAATTCCAAGGAGAAAAGCACAATGCTTTACTCTAGGCCCTGTATGACTCTCGTTGGCATGAACAGTTGATGGGTTAGCTCGCTAGCCTTATATTTAAGGATGAGGTCGGACAAAAATTAGGTCTACCTCAGGTTGTTTGAGAGTATGCATATGTCTTCTTAGATGAGTTATCAGGATTGCCTCCACATTGGAAAATCGACTTTTGTATTGAGTTGTAGCTAGGAATATCCCCTATCTATATGACACCACATAGGATGACATCGACATAATTGTAAGAACTCAAATTTCAATTGCAAGAGTTGTTGGACAATAGCTTTATTAGACAGAGTACCTCACATTGGGACGCTCCGGTATTATTTGCAAAGAAAAAGAATTGGGGCCCTTAGGCTTTGTATGAATTACAGATAGTTGAATCATGTCACCATTAAGAATAAGTAACCATTGCTGCACATAGATGACATATTTGACTAGTTGAGAGGAGCACGGGTCTACTCTAAGATAGCACACGAGGTACCATCAGTTGAAGATATGGTAGGCTAACATTCCTAAGACAACATTCAGGACTCGTTATAGCCACTTCGAGTTCACGGTCATGCCATTCGAGTTGACGAATGCTCCAACGGCTTTCATGGACCTCATGCATAGGGTATTAAAACTCTACCTCGCTCAGTTCATTGTAGTATTCGTAGATGATATTCTTGTGTACTCTAAGATGGAGGAAAAGCACGAACATCACTTGAGGGTTGTTTTACAAGGCTTGAGAGATCACTAGTTGTATGCCAAATTTAACAAATGTGAGTTTTGGCTAAAGAGCTTCAGGTTTTTAGGCCATATTGTGTCTACTATGGGTGTATCAGTTGACCCAAAAAAGAGTGAGGCGGTAATGAGTTAGGAGAGGCCGAAGTCGGTCTTTTGAGATATGTAATTTCTTGGGATTTGTAGGATACTATCGGAGATTCATCGAAGACTTCTACTACCTAGCGGCACTTATGACATGACTGACTTTAGGATGTCAGATTTCAATGGGATGACTTTTACGAGAGGACATTCGGGGAGTTGAAGAGGAGGTTAACTTCAACCCCTATTCTGATTATTCTGGAGAGGGGACAGAAGTACACAGTTTACTGTGATGCCTCAAAGGAGGGACTTAGATGCATCTTGATGCAATCCATTGGCAGTTGCCTATGGTTTATGTCAACTCAAGAACCATGAGAAGAACTATTCGACGCACGACATGGCGTTGGTGGTTATCATCTTTGCATTGAAGGCATTGTGCCACTATCTATATGAAGAGTAGTTCGAGGTGCATTCGAACCACAAGGGTCTGAAGTACATCTTTACTCAATGAGATTTTAACATGAGACAATGCCGATGGATGAAATACTTAGAGGATTATAACTTCAGTTTGCACTACCATCTCGGTAAGGCAAACGTGGTGGCTGATGCTTTCAGTTTGTACTACAAACTTCAAAATGTACTGTCTGGATCGAGTGATGAGGGTTAGGCTATCCATTTTGATGGTAGTCTATGGTATAGAGGCAGAGTTCTTGTTCCTCATTCAAACAACTTGAGGGAAGAGATACTTTGAGTGTTTTATTGCTCTTTTTTTTTGCGGTGCATCCTAACGGCACAAAGATATATCATGATCTTCACCGCTAGTACTGCTAGAGTAGGATGAAGAAGCATGGTGTGGATTTTATGAGTAGATGTTTGACTTTTCAACAAGTCAAAACTGAGTACCAGAGACCGGTAGGGTTGCTCTAGCTAGTAGAAATAGCCAAGTGGAAATGGGAGCATGTTATTATGGACTTTGTTACTCATTTACCATGATCTATATGAGGACATGATGTAGTTTCAGTTATAGCAGATTGACTTACCGAGTTAGCTCATTTCTTAGTCATGTGGATGACCTTCACACTAGAAGAATNTCATTCAAACAACTTGAGGGAAGAGATACTTTGAGTGTTTTATTGCTCTTTTTTTTGCGGTGCATCCTAACGGCACAAAGATATATCATGATCTTCACCGCCAGTACTGCTAGAGTAGGATGAAGAAGCATGGTGTGGATTTTATGAGTAGATGTTTGACTTTTCAACAAGTCAAAACTGAATACCAGAGACCGGTAGGGTTGCTCTAGCCAGTAGAAATAGCCAAGTGGAAATGGGAGCATATTATGATGGACTTTGTTACTCATTTACCATGATCTATATGAGGACATGATGTAGTTTCAGTTATAGCAGATTGGNGCCAGTAGAAATAGCCAAGTGGAAATGGGAGCATATTATGATGGACTTTGTTACTCATTTACCATGATCTATATGAGGACATGATGTAGTTTCAGTTATAGCAGATTGGCTTACCGAGTTAGCTCATTTCTTAGTCATGTGGATGACCTTCACACTAGAAGAATTTTGTAAGCTATACATTTGGGAGATTTTTCAGTTGCACGGGGTACCCATTTCCATTGTCTTGGATTGGGATCCATGGTTAACAACTCAAGTTTGGGAGAGCTTCCAAAGGGCTAGGGGTATGCAGTTGATGTTGAGCACAACTTTTCATCCACAGGTTGACGGCCAGTCAGAGAGGACAATATAGATCTTGGAGGACATGCTTCGGGCATGCATCCTTGATTTCAAGGGTAGTTGGGAGGATTACTTGCCCTTAGTGGAGTTTGCCTATAATAATAATTATCAAACAAGCATGTAGATGGCACCCTACGAGACTTTATACAAGAGACCATGTCGTTCTCCAATATGTTGGATGGAGGTGGGATGACCTTCCATGGGTCCAGACATGATTAAGGACACATATGAGAAGGTGACCATTATACGAAAGCATCTTTTCACAGCTAAAAGCTGATAGAAGAGCTATGCTGACCAACGACGGAGAGTTCTTGAGTTTGAGTTGGGTGATCATGTTTTCTTGAAAATTTTTCCTAAGAGAGGAATGGTTTGGTTTGGGAAGAGAGACAATTTATTGCCGAGATATATAAGGCCTTTCGAGGTACTTGAGAGGATCAGGGTAGTTGCTTATCAGTTGGTGTTACCACCAAATCTATCAAGTGTTCACAACATGTTCCACGTCTCCATGCTTTGAAAGTACACTCCAGGTCCTACCCAGTGGATTAGGATGAACTGGTGGTTGATGTGGATGAGATCATCAAGGAGGGAGCAATTCATATTTTGGATAGTCGAGATTAGATTTTGCGGGACAAGATTGTGAGACTGGATTTCAATTCAAAGGTGGAGGTACAATTAATTTCCATGTTAATTGCATATGACATGATTACATGTGCATTTATTTCATCTGTTGCATATGGTTGTAATTTTGAAGAGAAATTTTCTTAAGAGGGAAGAATGTAAAACTCAGAAAATTTAGTAAATCAATCAAATGGGTAATATGGTAATTAATCCGTTTTAAGTAAGGTTAAAAATATAAATTTTATAGAACTCAGATGACGAAACAGACCTCACAATTGAACTCGTGTCGTAAAAATGAGTTGGGTGTTCAAATTTTATTAAATTTTGAGACAAAAAGGATTTTTATGTTTTACGAGGCAAAATAGTAATCGAACGATATGCGATTCAAATTTCAGCAATTGGACTGACTTTTATTCGTAGGACTCACAATATAATTAAAAGGCCATTTAACAAATCTTATTTCCTATGACACATAGCACAATATGATTGGTTTTGAAGATTTCCAACCAATGAAAAATTGACAAGTGACACACTTTAGGGCCAAGTACATAGAGGGGCCCAAAAAAAAGGTGAAAGACAAAAGTCTTCCATCCACTTTTCTTGGGCAAAATCATTTGAGAGAGAGAGAGAGAGAGAGCTCCAAAGACTCTAGCTTCTCCTTTCTTCTCCTCACCAAAAATTGGATCATCAAACACCAAGAACAAGAATTGTTTTACTCAACAAGGGCTACGCGTCAATGACAATCTCGCCCATTTTCACAAANAAAAGTCTTCCATCCACTTTTCTTGGGCAAAATCATTTGAGAGAGAGAGAGAGAGAGCTCCAAAGACTCTAGCTTCTCCTTTCTTCTCCTCACCAAATATTGGATCATCAAACACCAAGAACAAGAATTGTTTTACTCAACAAGGGCTACGCGTCAATGACAATCTCGCCCATTTTCACAATTTTCAAAAATCAAGGGTTTGGGGCAAGGGCTTTGAGGAGCTTATTTTGGGCATTCTAAAGGGATTCTCAACTTTGCTCACTCTAAAGAGGTGAATGTTTCCTCCTATTTAGGATTACTTTAAATTCTAAGTATGTATATAATATGGGTAGGGTTTTCTGTAGAGTAATAACATATCTACCATGTAACTAGTGTAGCTAGGGGNTTCTCAACTTTGCTCACTCTAAAGAGGTGAATGTTTCCTCCTATTTAGGATTACTTTCAATTCTAAGTATGTATATAATATGGGTAGGGTTTTCTGTAGAGTAATAACATATCTACCATGTAACTAGTGTAGCTAGGGAAATGCTTGATGGTTTCTATTGTATTCCCAATTCTCCACACAAGAACCCTCAATGTGTATATGGTGTATATAAGTGGGTGAGTGCCACTCTCACTCGGGTTCAATGCAAGCAATGGAGAAACGGATGTGTGGTGGAATGAATGAAATGTGTGTGCGTGTCTGCACAAAAGTGCTCCCCAAGCACAAGGAGTTCTTTGAATGTCATATTTTACTTGGAAAAGTATTCCAAGGTCGTCTCCTCATGAAAGGAGGTGAATCGTGTTGAAGGTGATTTGGCAAAAAATAAAGTGTAAAATTCTTTTTTTTGTTTGAAGTTTGGTTTGTGATTGTATCTTGATGAAAATGAAATGGAAAACAAGTGTTGGCTAATCCGAAGGGTTCGTTCCAACNACAAGGAGTTCTTTGAATGTCATATTTTACTTGGAAAAGTATTCCAAGGTCGTCTCCTCATGAAAGGAGGTGAATCGTGTTGAAGGTGATTTGGCAAAAAATAAAGTGTAAAATTCTTTTTTTGTTTGAAGTTTGGTTTGTGATTGTATCTTGATGAAAATGAAATGGAAAACAAGTGTTGGCTAATTCGAAGGGTTCGTTCCAATNGAGGTGAATCGTGTTGAAGGTGATTTGGCAAAAAATAAAGTGTAAAATTCTTTTTTTTGTTTGAAGTTTGGTTTGTGATTGTATCTTGATGAAAATGAAATGGAAAACAAGTGTTGGCTAATCCGAAGGGTTCGTTCCAATGGAAATGCCAACTCAACTTGACACCTTCCTCCAATGGTGTCTAGTTGTTCGATTAATTCGTGGGAAGCGCGGGATTAGGATGGAGGTGAGGATTCAAGCATACCCCGTGACAATGCCTACGGTGTATCAAGACTCACAACCACATCCACACTCAAGNCCTCCAATGGTGTCTAGTTGTTCGATTAATTCGTGGGAAGCGCGGGATTAGGATGGAGGTGAGGATTCAAGCATACCCCGTGACAATGCCTACGGTGTATCAAGAACTCACAACCACATCCACACTCAACCCAATCAAACCAAACCAATGTACACTGCGAGGGGGAAAGAAAATGAGTTTAAATGGCATACCCAAGAGGAGGTCTCCCTTGAATTAGCCAACGTAAAGACTTATCTACTGNAATGAGTTTAAATGGCATACCCAAGAGGAGGTCTCCCTTGAATTAGCCAACGTAAAGGCTTATCTACTGATGCTTAAAGTAAAGACAACAATGTAATGGGAAGATATTGTGAAGAAATGAAGATTTGAACTAAGTTGATACAAGAAAACTTAACTATGAAGAGAGAAATGCAATACCCATTTCAAAACTAAGAAATGAAGAAAGCTTCAATAGCATTAATGGTGAAATCCAACATATAAGGCTGAACTTTAAATGCACTTGCAATAAATGACATTAAAGACATCCAACATAGCTTAGACAAGTCTTGCAAGAAATTACAAGACTATGTATGGAAGGACNTCAATAGCATTAATGGTGAAATCCAACATATAAGGCTGAACTTTAAATGCACTTGCAGTAAATGACATTAAAGACATCCAACATAGCTTAGACAAGTCTTGCAAGAAATTACAAGACTATGTATGGAAGGAAATGCAAAAATATTAACTTCTCTCTCTAGCACTATTCATCTTCTTCCTTGGATTCTCTCTCTATATTATAATATATATTCCATAATACTACATAATGGTGGAGGACCTTGCCCNTATGTATGGAAGGACATGCAAAAATATTAACTTCTCTCTCTAGCACTATTCATCTTCTTCCTTGGACTCTCTCTCTATATTATAATATATATTCCATAATACTCCATAATGGTGGAGGACCTTGCTAAAAAAACGTCCATGGAGCCCTCCCCTAGTTGTATGATGTGATTCCAATCAATAGGGGGCTAAAAGGGATGGGTTGGATAGGGTAGTGCAGGCATTGCCTGCATACCCCACATCTTCTCTCTCCTCATTAATGTCAAAACATCCTAGAGTCCAAGCATGGTTGAGGAAAGGGTGTCCAATGTGTAAGTAGTGTCAAGAAAGAGTGGGAGACCCTATGGTGGGACCCCTAAGATTGTAGAGCTTGAGATTCAGATTTTGGCAGAATTCAGTAAAACCTACCGGTAGATCGTGGGAAACCTATCGGTAGGTTTTACTCCAGTAGCCAAAAAATACCGGTAGTTTTGTGGTAGATCTAGGTCCATTAGCCAAAACCTATTGGTGGGTTTGCAGCAAGTGCAGTACATTAGCCAAAACCTACTGGTATGGCCTACCGGTATGATTTCCCTTGTTTTGCTAATTTCTTGCTTCCTTCACCACCTAAGCTCTCCTCAAGCCTCATTCTCAACTCCATTCATCTTAGGCACCATGAGAGGGCTTAACTAGCATCATTTAACCCCTTTTTATCTACAAACATACTGAAATTCCGTTAATAGCTCAACAGTACAATTCCGCTCATTTTAACCGCAAAAACAAGTGTAAAAGGGATGTAATTGTACATAGAATATGCAATGTTTTGTACTAATCGATGAGCATGCTAGACAAATTCCTATTTGATTTGGCTGTTGAACATGTCAAATATGTGATCTGAGTGGGTATGTATTGTGTTTACATTTATGCTCCCTAGGTGTTTGATAAAATACCTAATTTTATTCAAGTACGTTATTTGAGTTAATTAATGCTTATAATATGATTGGTGATATGCTAGAATGTTTATTATGTGTCTAGTGCTATAATTGACATTGTAATTTTAATTAAATTGTGATAGTTCACTACATTGCACGTGCATGAGTTAACACTACATTCTTGGAACATGTCATGATTCAGAGTGTTGTGCATGAGTTTAATCAAACACCACATAGGCGAGTTGAAGGGTGGGGCTCAGGAAGATTGGACCAAGGTCTTATTGAACCTCACAGGATATTGCATGAAAATGTGTCGGGGTATAGTAATAAGAGTTAGATTCTCCCTTGGGTGCAAGACCCAATTTTTCGGTTACACACTTTCCAGTGGTATAACGAGTCCATCAAAGTGTCATAGCGTAACATCGAGCTGGAGGTAGAATGTCCTCGAGATTCGTTGTCAGTTTGGTATTTCGTTGGTGGAGGTCCATAAAAGTACCTATCCCATAAAGCCACAAAAATAAATAAATTGTCATTAGGTGTGTATAAAATCAATCGTAAAGGCCTAGAATGCCTGATTTATGATATGATATTACATCATGTGTCGTGTATGGGAATCCGGGATTGGGTTCAGAGTCAGACATGCATTCATGAAATGTCATTCATGGTTGACATGCTTAGTATCATTTAAATGTTACTTGTGTTATATGATTGGTGTGTTGAACGTGCATTCATATCATATGTATTTGGGTTGAGAGTTATTCTCTATAGGAGATACCTTACTAGGCTTTAGCTCACCCCGTTGTGGGAACATGTTTCAAGTAATCACGCTTTTGCAGATGACCCTCACATGGGTTTGTCTTGATGACGGAGTCAAAGTTCAGGTTTCATTTTGGATGTATAGATGCTTAGGTCCAATTGTGTGAAAACCCAAAAAAAATAAAAAAATTAATAAATTAATTAAAAGGGTAATACGGTATTAAAGCTATTAAGCAAAGTAAAAATTTAAAATTTTATGTAGCTCGTAGCTCGTAGCTCGGATGATAACATGGATCTCATCGTTGGATTCTTCTAGCGAAAATGAGTTGGGTGTACAAATTTTATTAAATTCTGAGATAGACATAAAAATTATGCATTATGAGGTGAAATATGTGATCGGGTATTATGCGAGTAAAATCCTAGCAACTAGACTTTTATTTGTAGGGCCCATAATATATTTAAAATAGGTAGTCAAAACAACATTATTTGCACTTGACATATGTCAAAATGTAATTGGTTTTGGAAGATTTCAAGCCAATTAAAAAGGACACATGGCAACTTCGACACCAAGCAATGGAAAAAAGAAGCAGAAAGAAGACTCGGTCTTTCATTTTACTCTTGGATGGCAGAAGGCGTGAGAGAAAGGGCTAAAAGTTCTTCAACTCCTCTTCATATTCATTCAATTTTATCTTTTAATGTCACCGTTAAAATTTGATTGGGCAAGAACAAAAGTTGTTCTACACATCGAGGCCTATCCATTGACACCAAGATCGCCCATATTCCTTCACGTTTTGCTGCCCAGATTTTTCTGGACAGCAGCTGACTCAACTCAATTTTGAGTTGTTCGGCTCACTCCTTCGGGTATTTGCTCAAGTTTGCTTGACTACTTCAAGGAGGTTTCTTCAACACCATTTTGCGTACATTTTGAGGGGTTTAAATATTCAAATACAAGGTGGCGGTTTCCTTCTAGTTCGTATTAATTTCAAACTAGTGTGTTTATGTGAGTTGGGTGAAATGTAGGATTTATAGTCAATCATTTAATTTGTGGGACCCTATTATGATTAATTTGTTATGTGTTAGAGAATTAGTGGCTTAAAGCATATTAATTGTAAATTAGCATGGCCTTGATGAATTTATGACATATCAAGTTTAATTGGTTTATTAGCATGTGATATGTGTATGAGTTCATATGTATGTTAAATGGATAAATTAGCAAGTGACTAGTATTGGTCAATTGTGCTTATGTTTATTGAAATTAATGAACATGTTGCTATGTGAAATTATGTTTATTTAATCAATAAACATGTTGCTATGTTGAAAGTGACAAACACACTAGGTGTGCAATTTGATGCATATTACAAGTTTGAAGAAATGTTATGATAATAAATATATGCATTTCTTTTGTATTTGAGATTGTAAGTCCATTTAAATTGCATTTGGGCGTACATGACATGTGTGTGAGTTTAACACAACATCCATGATGCATTGACATGGTAGTGTGTGTTGGTCCACGGGTTAATCATTTACCACATAGGTGCGTGGGTGGGGCTTGGGAATTGGACTAATTCCGATTAAGTCTCATGGGAATATGCATGATAATGTGTCAGGGTATATCAAGAAAGGTTAGATTCTCTGTTGGATGCAAGACCTGGTTTTATCGGTTACACACTATCCGGTGGTGTAATGAGTCCATAAAAGTGTGTCAATGTACATGGAGCTAGAGGTGGGATGTCCTCAAAATCTATGTCAATTTGGTAGCCCATTGGCGGAAGTCCATAAATTATCTACCCCATAAAGACAAGATAATAAATGGAACTTCATTGAGTATATCTCAATGGTGTGGGCATGGAGTGCCCGGTGCATAAGCATGACATCGCATGTGTTGTGAGAGCCCAAGTTGGATTCGGGGTTTGGTCATGCATGCATGAAACATTTATGTTTCATCTTGTCAGGGCATGGTTGGTAGATTTATTTATGTAGATGTTGCATTTATGAACACTCGATCTTTGTGAATTGTATCACCCATTATGTGCATCATTTGGTTGGGAGGCGTACTTCATAGAAGATACCCTACTAGGCATTGGCCCACCCCTTCGTGGGAAAACATTTTAGGTATAGTCCATGCTTCCATAGATGGCCCGTAGTTCATTGTAATTGCCTTAAGATAAGTCATGTTTTGGGTGGAGCTCTTCGTATAAAGGAGACTCTATCGTAATTTTGTTGAAATTTGCCCACCAGGGCTGAGACCTTAAGTTAATTAATAAAACTTAACGAGTAATGAGGACCCCAGAAATTTGGGGCGTCACACATTGAATCTACTTTTAGCCTTGTATTTTGGTTATGCAAAAACTTGTATGTTCTTTTGAGTAACGACTTGTATATTGTGGGACTTTATGTATCTATTCTTATGATAAATGTATATTTTCACATTTGAGACTTGTGGATTAATGTTTAATTCTTGAAAATGCTTAAATGTTGGATTGGACCTTGGAATGGTCTTTGTCTTAGTCTAGAGCATAGGTTGCGTTAAGGTGGAGCACCTCGTACAAAGGAGACTCCATCGGGTTCAATACCTTGGGTTGATTAACGAGGCTTAACGGGCATTAAGGACCCTGGGTTTTGGAGCGTCACAATCTACGTATACATGTATCCCCTAATATCATGTTTTGTAATTGGCTAATTTCGTGAAATCCTTGTAAATCTCAACCTATTCTATGGTCATTATTCTACAATGATGAAGATCCAAAATCGTCAAATAGAAGAGACGAGATCATACTTTAAGCTACATCAATTGAACTCTCCATATACACCTTCATGCTTAGGATAAAAGTAATGACCTTAGAGACCTAGGAACCTTTGGTTTAATTTATTAGACTTAGGATAATTAGAGTTAAAATGAAATTGATAATTGATCCAAATATGGCTCCTAGGTGTTCTTCAAATAAAAGTTTTTCTAAACCTCTTGTGTGTTTTGGAAGTATAGATTGAGTCATTATTGGATCCCCTATTGAGCAACGCCTTTTAGTCTTCAAGAGGACAAACTTTTTTTTCTTGATTTTTGGCTTAAAAAACTACTAGGGACTGCCCTATATTTGTTTGCCTTCGCTAGAGCAGTCTCTAAAAAACTTAGTAAAATTTTGGGAAAAGGCTTCACATGTGTGCAAAGAGAATCACCCTCTGGCCACTCAAGCAGTCTCTGAGGTCACTCGAGAGGTCCTGCTTCACATTTCTCATTTGAATCCAAATTTCATTTCAGTGAACACCACCTTCTAACTGCCCTCCCATTGCTCAACTAGTAGTTCACAAATTTGTATTTTCTTAGGAGGTTGAGATTTTGCACCACAACCCTATATCCCTAAATCCAAAGGCTACCATCTTGTGATTCTTATCCAATGAAGATCTTGGTTGGTTGAACTAAACCATTGGAAGTATGCAAATTGAGATTCTTGGGTGCGTCCTAGGAGTGCTCAAGGCCTAAATGAACTGTGTAGCGGAGAATTCAATTGAAGCTAGCCAAGACATTGGTGAGTGTATATGTGATTTGACCTGTTTCGTGTCCTAATTTATATCATACACCCAGATATAAGTGCTCAAATTGTAGTTTTCTCGGTTTAAGTCCAAAATCGATCCCACGAAGAGTTTTAATAATTAAAATTTAAAATAAGAACGGTGAAGGTATTGTTAAAGCAGTATAACATGAGATAGCTTGTGAGGTGAGCTTAGATTGATAACTAGACTGAGTAAATGAAATGTGTAGGTAAACTGGTGAATGTTAATAATAAAAAAGGTACCCTTCAGTTCAGGAATCTCATATGCTTTATATTGGTTAAATACTGAAAATGCCACCTTATAACAATTCACTTCCAAGTCACTGGAAAGGTAACTAGTAGGTCTGATGTATGTTAAACCATAACACAACAACTGTTTAGGTTAACTGATAGGTATATGCAACAACTGACTAACCCTAGTGAATCAGAAGGTCAAGCCATTCATGAGGAATACTAGAATTACTCAATTGACAGTTTTGTATTATGTATTAGTTAAATAATCCTAGTAAACCAAAAGGTCAAGCTATTTAGGAGGATCACTTTGGCTATTCATCTGACAGCTTTATACCATGCATCAGGTAAACATCCTTAGTGAACTAGAAGGTCAAGCCATTCAGTTGGATCACTTTAGTTATTCAACTGGTAGGTTGATGATTCACTGATGACATAATTCCTAGTCACGTATTGAATTAAAAGCATTGATTATGCTGAGACTTAACCCATCTATAACCAATCAATCAACTTTTACGTAACACCCAATTACGTACATCATTGTATCGTGCGTGAAGTGCATAATAGTGGATAGTATGATATAGAATATTAAGTACCGCTTAGTGTTCATAACCATGAACATATTATAAATATAACCATCCATCAATTAAGGGAGGTTTATATAATAATAAAGCATAACTAAAAATCAGTATTTCCATAACTTGACCAATAATATGCATATGTGATCCCCTCACTGAAAGGTATAAGTAAACTACTCACACCCCATTGCTATAAACAAGCAAGAAGTGCGAGAAAGTCTCATTACAATATTAAATAAAATACAGACACTCCTTTCTCAAGGAATAGTTGAAATACAACCACCCTTAATATTAATTAAGACACAAAGGTGGCGGAAGTTCAACCCTTCAAGTAGAAAGGTATAACAAAAATGTAGAAATAGCAGAAATTCTGGATAGAAAGTAGGTTGGATAGGATCTCCCCTTGGATTCTCTCTAAATTCTCTTGAATCTCTCTTGGAATTATGCCTTAGCTCCTCTCCAAAGCTCTCCCAGAACTCTCGGTTATGCATATTGGTCAGTCCTATTTATAGGCCAAGGAATATGCTGGAAGAAGGAAGAATAAGTTGAACCGCCTTAGGCAACTGTCCGGACGCCATCACCACTGTCCGGACGGTGCTAGATTTCTTGATTCTGGTGGTGACTCTCCACACTATTTTGGCAAGTTCTTTTTTGATATTACACCTGCATCCCTTGCTTGTTCAAGATTTGGCAAATTGCTCCCCATAATTTTGCAGAAAAACCCAAAAATTAACAACATTTGACACATTAACCCTAATTTATGCACTAACCCTAATTTACAGTTTTTAACTGTTTTAACCTACATAATTAACTTATTAATTTATTTTAGTTTACACACTAATTAGGGTTAATCACACTCCCCAACCTAAACTTTACTAGTTCCTAGTAAATAAAAACAATTAACAAAATAAAATCACTTTCATAGATTTCACGATTACATTTAGCATATGCAATAAGCTGTTAAACTCCTAGGTGATTCCTAGTGGACGAGTTTTGTCTCGTGAAAGTTTTTAGTGAAGCTACCTACAAACTTCAATAGTTAGGAGTTCATAATTCATACTTTTTACAAATAAAATTAAATCAATATTCCTCTAGATTGCTAGAATACTTTTTTTTTTCTAATCACTATAAGAGTATCACACGTTAGTTGTAACATTATCCATATATTTTTATAAAAACTTGTGTGTATGCAATGATTTCTTTATCTCTAAAATCACATAGGAAATATTACAATCTTTCATGGTGGTCTTGATGTCAATTCTCTTCTGGAATACACTCAGCAAAGAATACACATATTTTATAGTAACTATTCACTTCAGTAATTACATGTGATTGGAATATTATTTTCAAAGCAAAGTAATATCACATGCGATATATCAAAAGAATGGCTATTTGAAAAGAATTGGAATTTGACATAATCTCATGAAAGGATATTAACACTGCATTAAACATATTATCAACATTCTTCCTTTTTGGATCGATAGGATTAATACAGATGCACGATTTCTATAATCAAAAAGGATTTTCTTAGGGATATAACGTGGCCATTGGTTTAGGTTTTAAGAAATGACGTCAATGAGATTCAAAAGCTATCAGTTATTAATATTATGGCACATCTCTTTCCAGCTTTCCAAGACTTTCACATTCTTTCATTATCCTTCTCATTTTTTTACTTTTTTGGTTCTTTTCTTTCTTTTTCTCTTTTTTAAATTTATTCCACAAATTTTTTTTCTTGCTTTAAACAGTAATTGTCCTTTTCTTTTCTTTGCTCTTTTCTACATTTTCTTCATCTTTTGCTGTTCTGTATCAAAAAAGGGTGCAAGAAAAATTAGATAGTAAAGGTAGGTTTAATATATATTCTCATGTGGTTCGGGTATTTCTTAGGTTCCATGAAAATAATTTATATTTTTTTAGGCTCAATCACGGCTTTCCTATGGATATAATTTTGTAAAACAAATGGTCAAGGCTCAAAATTAATCAAAAATGGCCTAAGATCATTTTTCAGAAATCATACACCTGAATAATCTCTAACTAAAAATTTCAAGGAAAATGCTAACAATATAATTCAATGAGTGCTAATCAAAATAGAGCTAATGAGATTATTCAAAGAAAATTTGTCGTTGAATCGAAGATTCTTATTTGAGTAGATGTAGAATATCTCTCCAAGAAAGATTGACTCAAATTCTACAATAGGTTTTACATCTCCACTTTATATGCAAAGAGTGTAATATTTCACAAGGTTTTTAAAATAAAGAAATCTATTTGTACTCAAAAGAATAAGGTTAAATAAAAATATTAAGATAATATACAATTAAAATATGAAAATCTCGTGTAATCAGATTAAGATTGTCCTTGCAAAATATGAGAATAATAACCTAATTTAACTGTGAATTATATGAAATAATCCTCCTAACTTATAAAAGCATGAGTTGTACATTAACTAACAAAAACTTGTTCAAAGCGAACATTCAAAACATAAAATAAATTCAAGTGGATAAACAAAAAGATGAGTATGAGATAGCAAATGTTTGTAGAATCTCCAGTGTCTCTGATCAAGAAGTAGATGGACCTTTACCAAAATGCTCTATGATTAGCATCAATATTTCAGTTTAGTTTTGTTCATAATCAGTCATACATTGATCAAGCTGGGTGATACTGGTCTCCAATCCTAATAGAATCTGTCTGTCAATCCTATCATCCACTTGTATATACGGCTGATCCTTGGTTGAAGCTGCTCTGGTGGGAAAAACTCTCTAGCTCCTTGGAATGGTTCCTCCCGTGGTGCTGGTGCTACTTCAGGTTGCTCCTCAGGTTGAACTCCATGGCTTTTGTTTTTCAGAGATGTCTTGTCTAATGGTCCAAAATGTTCCATTGTCGGCGACGAAGGATCTATGACCACTCCCTTGCCCTTGCATAATTGTGAAACTAACATAGCATATGGGAGTGAAGGTTTCTTTTCTTTGACAGTAATCAACATCGAAAGATCAATCATGTGGCCCATCCCAAAAGCATACAGGAAGTAAGCTTGGTCAGTATATATCTGGTTTTTCTAGGCTCGGGGTAACAGACTATTCACTGTAATCAAATTTAAAATCTGGTATTTGTCCGTCAAGTCCCCTTGGATTATATATTTGTGTGGCCTCCTCCATACATAATTTGGATTTTTCGTCAATTCTATCGCTATATTAGTCAAATCAGGCACTTGAGTATAATGGTATTGCGGGTTGGGGTGTCTTTGTATAGACTAAAAAATATCGGCTATAGTAGCCGGTGTAACTTGAAAGATTCTACCCCTAACAAACACAAAAAGGTGTCTTTCCCCAGTTATTTGTGCATTGCTATAAAATTCAGATACCAAACAATCATAAGCAGGCATTACAAATCTAACATAACCTTGCCATTCACGTGCAATAAGAATTTGTCTAACCCCTATATTCTCGAAATCTTCATAAATTACCCGCCTATCAGGAATAACAGTTTTAGAGAGGAAGTAAGTGTCGTACTAGACTTGTTGTTCAACATTCTCAAATACCTCAGCATTGTAGAAATTGCCTGACTGNAGGAATAACAGTTTTAGAGAGGAAGTAAGTGTCGTACTAGACTTGTTGTTCAACATTCTCAAATACCTCAGCATTGTAGAAATTGCCTGACTGAGGTTGCTGTGGAGGTGCTTTAGATTGCGAAGATTGATGTCTTTGTGCTCGACTCAAAGAACCTCTCATTCTAAGTCTTGGATCCATCTTTTCCCTGATTTCTCGCTTTCAACTGATTTCAATTGGTAGAATCTTAGAAAATGGCACGGGTAAGTGAATGATCGAAAGAAATTTGAAGAAAAAGGCCTTATATAGCAGATTTGATAAGAGATTTGGGGTAGAAGACGTTGGTTTTTGTATTTGGCTTGCGAGGGAACTAAAACTGAACAATTTTTTACGATGCTGGATTTTTATATAAGTAGTACTGTCAGGACGCCTCACCACCGTTTGGACGGTGTTGATGCATTGGAATTTGCATGCAGTCTGCAGGTTGTTGACTCCTGATATTCTACCTTCTTCAATTACAATCCTGCAGTTACAAGATATATTACAACTTTACACATTCATGGAAACCCTGGAGAAGCAGGAGGTGGGGTGGTTCTAAGAAATTAGTGGGGACAATTGGTGGTTGCAAGCTCATTTTATTATGGGCATGGTAACAATCTGGAAGCTGAAGGAAGAGCTATAATGGATGGTTTGAGGTTATTGGAAGAGTATGGCCTGTTTGTTTATCCAATCATAACTGAATCAGATTCACGAGTCTTGTTAGACATGGTTACTGAAAAAATAAGTACTCCATGGAAACTCAGGGANACGAGTCTTGTTAGACATGGTTACTGAAAAAATAAGTACTCCATGGAAACTCAGGGACCTAGTTACCAGAATTTCCATGAGGGTGAGTAATTTAACTTGTTCACTGGTTCATACATTTAGAGAAGGGAACATGGTGGCCAATTATTTGGCCAAGAAAGGGGTTCGGGATAAGGCAAACACTTAATTTATTTCATCTAATTCACTACTAAAACAGGCAAGAGCTTTGATTTTACAAGATTAGTGGCAGATTAAAACACCAAGACACAAGAAATCCTGGGCGCATATAACATCAGTGGTGGACAGAAATTAAATATATCAGGCTCATGCATTCATTGGTAGGTTTTGGTTCAAAAAAGGAACAATTTAAGATGCTAAACTACATGGAGGATAGTCAGTACCTATTGTGTCTAGCACCTCAGGATGGTTTTTACTTTAGAGGCTTCTTCTTTCATTCTTTTAAAGAACAAGATCTCGCCTCTTTGCTAGCTATTTTCTTCTAGAATCTGGCTCCTCTTTAGTGGTCTCTTCTTCTATATTTTCTGTCTCTTGGTTTCCTGATTTCTAGCTGGATATTCATCTTTTACCAGACAACTAGACTCCTCTCTATTTCGGGCTTGACATCACCCTATCTCTTGACTGTAGGAAGGCACTTTGTGGATCCTTCTGCCTCAAATTCTGAATGATGCCTTGTGCTTTGTGGATTTCTACACCACTTGCAGGAGGAGTTTGGGTCTGTCAAGGTTCTCTGACAGAGCTCTCCCCTCTATAAGAATATTTTTCACTTCCTCTCATTTCACTATTCAGAGGATTGGGTCATCGATGGTGATTAGTCTTTCTGATTTCAGAAAAGTACATTAGCTTCCCAATAGGTGGGGCAGGCTATCACTTGGATTTTCAGTTCCCTATGGGCGGCTGCCTTATCATCCATGATAACTTATCGTAGACTCCCAATAAGTCTGCTCAAATTCCTTTATTGTATAGACTCATCTGCTGATCAGGGTGCAACTCCTCCCGCTCATCATTGCTCCTCCCAACTCAATCAACGAATCTCCCAGCTTATGTCAGAAGTTGCTCGTAGCTCATTTAAGATCATTTNCAACTCCTCCCGCTCATCATTGCTCCTCCCAAATCAATCAACGAATCTCCCAGCTTATGTCAGAAGTTGCTCGTAGCTCATTTAAGATCATTTCAGCTACTGTTCTCTTTCAAGATAGCTATTTTTGTGCACATTTATGTGGTCGGCTCAGTTGCTTCTCTCAGCTTATCTATAGCTCTCTCCTAGCTACGTCCTAGCTCAATTGTCCTTATTTTTNCGAATCTCCCAGCTTATGTCAGAAGTTGCTCGTAGCTCATTTAAGATCATTTCAGCTACTGTTCTCTTTCAAGATAGCTATTTTTGTGCACATTTATGTGGTCGGCTTAGTTGCTTCTCTCAGCTTATCTATAGCTCTCTCCTAGCAACGTCCTAGCTCAATTGTCCTTATTTTTCTTACAGGCAGCAAGCTTAGATTCTTTTCATTTTATTATTCATTTTAATTTGCATGCATTTAGCTTCCTTGGCTTTTACTTTATTCTTAAAATTTATGTAATTAGATTGCATCGAGGGGTAAGGTACATACGTCCCCCCTAGCTAGGTGTAATTTATTTTTTTAATCAATAAAATTTTCTCGTACCGTTGAGGTTCACCAAAAAAAAAAGACCTTATTTAAATCATACACTTAAGTATAAGTGGTCAAATTGTAGTATTACTTGGTTAAGTTCGNATGTAATTAGATTGCATCGAGGGGTAAGGTACATACGTCCCCCCTAGCTAGGTGTAATTTATTTTTTTAATCAATAAAATTTTCTCGTACCGTTGAGGTTCACCAAAAAAAAAAGACCTTATTTAAATCATACACTCAAGTATAAGTGGTCAAATTGTAGTATTACTTGGTTAAGTTCAAGGTTGAACCCAAAGGGAGCTATCTGTTGAAATTCAAACTAGAAAATATAAGATTGTTGTGCACGTAGTGTGATTAACTTTAATTAATTTATAAATTAGAATAGTTAATAAAGTCGAATTAGAGTGATAAAATAAATAAAAACTATTAATTAGAGTCAATTGGGGTTTGTGCGTAATTAGGGTTTTATGTGTACTATGTTTAAAATTTTCAGGGTTAAATGCTTAATTACCGGAGAATACAACGAACAATGCATAAAATCTTGGAACAACAAAGGCTTAAATTTAATTACCACACATGAAGAGTCAGCATAATGCAAGTGGGAAAATCTAGCAAGGTTCCATCGTCCGGNTTGTGCGTAATTAGGGTTTTATGTGTATTATGTTTAAAATTTTCAGGGTTAAATGCTTAATTACCGGAGAATACAACGAACAATGCATAAAATCTTGGAATGACAAAGGCTTAAATGTAATTACCACACATGAAGAGTCAGCATAATGCAAGTGGGAAAATCCAGCAAGGTTCCATCGTCCGGACGGTGGAGGGGCGTCCGGATGGTCCCCTTTGGCGGCTCATCAGCATCCTCCTCCATTCTCCTCTATAAATAGCCATATAGCTTCAATTCAAAAGGAGGCTAGACACCAAGAGTTTAGAGCGAAGTTCAAGAGAGAAAAAGAAAAGAGAAAAAGAAAAAGAAAAAGAAAAAGAAAAAGAAAAAGAAAAGAAGTTGCAACTGATCTGGTCCATCATACACTTCAGTCCAAAATCTGTACTTATACATTTCTGTTGTATCTTTCTATTTGGATAGTTGAACTACCATCACCTTTTTGTCAGAACTGATAATAAAGATAATTGTGCTTCAGTTATTCCTTGTGAAAGACGTTTTAGGGTTTATATTTTAATTTCAGTTGTAATGAAAATTGCCCGCACTCCTTGCTGTCTGTAGCAATGGGGCGTGAGTAGTTACTTATATCCTCCAGTGAGAGGTAAAGNTACATTTCTGTTGTATCTTTCTATTTGGATAGTTGAACTACCATCACCTTTTTGTCATAACTGATAATAAAGGTAATTGTGTTTCAGTTATTCCTTGTGAAAGACGTTTCAGGGTTTATATTTTAATTTCAGTTGTAATGAAAATTGCCCGCACTCCTTGCTGTCTGTAGCAATGGGGCGTGAGTAGTTACTTATATCCTCCAGTGAGAGGTAAAGATATGTATAATACTGGTTAAATTCTAGAGATGCTGATGTTTTATATATTTATATATCTATATATTATATTTTTCATGCATGATACAATGATGCACATAATTTCGGTGCTGTGCTTGGAATTATGTCATCAGTGCATCACCAACCNTCTGGAGATGCTGATGTTTTATATATTTATATATCTATATATTATATGTTTCATGCATGATACAATGATGCACATAATGTCGGTGCTGTGCTTGGAATTATGTCATCAGTGCATCACCAACTTAATCGATTAAACAACCACGATATTTCTATCGGTATGGTTTATCCTCCACCAGAACGCTAAGGATGTTAATTGATGCATGGTACAAAAACTAAATGATCCTCATGAATGGCTTGCCCTTCTGGATTATCAGGGTTATTTAATTACTATATATATGACTATCAGACTAATGACCTTAGTGATCCTCATGAATGACTTGTCCTTCTGGATTACTCAGATCGTTTAACTGGTATAATGGATAATATTATCAGTCTAACAACCACGACATTCCTATTGGTATCANATATATGACTATCAGACTAATGACCTTAGTGATCCTCATGAATGACTTGTCCTTCTGAATTACTCAGATCGTTTAACTGGTATAATGGATAATATTATCAGTCTAACAACCACGACATTCCTATTGGTATCGTTTATCCTGTAATACCCTATTTCGGTTTGGCAAGGAACTAGTTAGAAATATTATCTTGTAAGGAATAAGAAAAATTTTAAAAAAGAATTTAGAATAGTCTAGAATAATCTAGAATATTGGAAAAGTTTCTAGAAAAATGTAGAACAGTCTAGAAGATTCTAGAAAGTTCAAGAATAACATAGAATAGTCTAGAACAATCTAAAAGAATCTAGAATTTTGAAGAAGTTCTACAAAGAATCTGAAAAGTTCTAGAATAATCTAGAGAAGTCTAGAATATTTTAGAAGGTACANATAACATAGAATAGTCTAGAACAATCTAAAAGAATCTAGAATTTTGAAGAAGTTCTAAGAAGAATCTGAAAAGTTCTAGAACAATCTAGAGAAGTCTAGAATATTTTAGAAGGTACTAGCAAGTACTAGAAGGTTCTAGATTAAAATGTTCTAGAAAGTTTCGGAAGGATTTAGAAAGTTGGAGAAGACTTTAGAATATTATAGATGAATCTAGATACTTGTTGAATCGGCATATGCAAAATAAGTTGGAAACCTATAAGGATCTAGGAGAGGGGCAGTGGTAGAATATTATAGGGAATCTCCGCTAAAAATGTCACATANCGGAAGGATTTAGAAAGTTGGAGAAGACTTTAGAATATTATAGATGAATCTAGATACTTGTTGAATCGGCATATGCAAAATAAGTTGGAAACCTACAAGGATCTAGGAGAGGGGCAATGGTAGAATATTATAGGGAATCTCCCCTAAAAATGTCACATGTCAATATTCTCTAAAATAATCCTAGGATGCCTATAAATAGGGCGTTTGGGGATTGGATTAAGGATACTAGGGCACAAGTAGTCTTTCACTTTCAAGAAAGAATAGAGAGTAAAAGAGAGAGAGGAAAGAAGAGCACTTCATTAAAGGAAATTGTGAAAAAAAATAGAAAAGGCATGAATAACATGTCACCNAGGATGCCTATAAATAGGGCGTTTGGGGATTGGATTAAGGATACTAGGGCACAAGTAGTCTTTCACTTTCAAGAAAGAATAGAGAGTAAAAGAGAGAGGAAAGAAGAACACTTCATTAAAGGAAATTGTGAAAAAAAATAGAAAAGGCATGAATAACATGTCACTCTACTTTGGGTAACAAGCAACACTCAAGAAGCATATCATTCTCTTTAGACTTGAGGTGAGTGGTTTGGCATGCTACGTATTTTTCTCGTATCTCTAAACATTTTAAAAATGATACATAATGCTTGTTCATTACTACCTTTACAAAATGTTTTACTAAGTGTCTAAATACTTGTGGCAAACGATTCTCCTTACCTTAATGAATACTATTGTGAAGTATTGTGACATAATCACTTGTTTATATGGTGAGACTTTGTGATAATGAATGGGACTATGATTGAAAGTCCAAGGAAATTATTCCTCTATGTGCGGGTGACTTTAGCTACTAGGGAACAAACCCGGGGAGGCTGAGGTGACTCTAGTACTCAACGGTTGAAGGAACAGTGCCTGGTGCATCCTAGTCACCTTCATCAGATTGTCTTAGGGAACAGTTCCCGANCTTGTTTATATGGTGAGACTTTGTGATAATGAATGGGACTATGATTGAAAGTCCAAGAAAATTATTCCTCTATGTGCGGGTGACTCTAGCTACTAGGGAACAAACCCGGGGAGGCTGAGGTGACCCTAGTACTCAACGGTTGAAGGAACAGTGCCTGGTGCATCCTGGTCACCTTCATCAAATTGTCTTAGGGAACAGTTCCCTGGCGATAGCCCATGGTGACCCTAAGTACGATGTTGGATCTAACCTTGAGATATATTTTGGCATTTTGTACTAAAAGTCTAGGGAAATTATTACTTTGTGTACGGGTGACCCTGACCACTAGGGAATAGACCCGGGATAGGCTGAGGTGACCCTAGTTCTCAACGGTTGAAGGAACAGTTCCTAGTGCGTCCTAGTGATCTTCACCGGATCGTCTTAGGGAACAATTCCCAGGCCGTAACCCGTGGTGAGCCTAAGTATGATGTTGGATCTAACCTTGAGATCTTTTGGCATTTAGTATGGTTCTCAGATATCGTACAAGTCCTTACCAGTATGAGATGATGATATAATTTGTTATTGTCACAACATTTTTACTGGCTTTGTTTATGATTATCTATTGTATGCCATATGTATTTTTTTGTTACCAGTTATTGTATTTGGTTCCCATCGATTATTGGATATCATACAGTCTCCACCATTATGATATGATTCACCGTTGTGGTATGATTTCTTATTAAAACCCAATTGTGTTATTCTTGAGAAATTGGTTATCTTGATAAAATTATTTTTTCAAATTTTTGATTTACATGTCGTATGCCAAAAATATTTTTTAGCCACTTTGAATATGCATGCCTTTCCATTCACTGGGCTTCTTAGCTCATGTTTTCAAAATAAAATTTTTCTAGGTAA
The DNA here is from genome assembly GCA_963454935.2 of Ilex paraguariensis. Lineage (NCBI taxonomy): Eukaryota > Viridiplantae > Streptophyta > Magnoliopsida > Aquifoliales > Aquifoliaceae > Ilex > Ilex paraguariensis. The sequence goes on along the minus strand of CAUOFW020004336.1, from coordinate 56,955 downwards.
AAGATTGGAGTGTCAGTAGCGGACTCAGGGAATTGATTGGGGACTAATAGTGTTGTGACCTCCATAGCATATATCGTATAGGCATCTTTACTTGTTTGGATAATTGGGGCAAACAGGTTTAGGTATGTTGAATTTGATATATTGACATGAGAT
>CAUOFW020004336.1:40248-56065 GCA_963454935.2 Ilex paraguariensis | reverse complement strand
CAATGGTGAAGTCCATTGCGTTATCTGAACTCTATAGAAATACGTATTTTAATTCTGCATTATTGTAGCAAATTACCATTTTACCTTTTTTTCAGAAAAAGTTCAAATTTATCTGGATTTTACATAATCCAAATGGTGGAAGATAGGATAGATGATATAAATGACGGTGATACTTGTTTTTTAAAAAATTTGTTGGATTTATTGGAGTTTTTCTTATGGTTAAGAAAGTGACTCAACTATTGAAGGTAATACCTTCAGTGACTATCCTTAGATTTGATTGAAGTCATTATGAGGACTAGACTATTCAATCAAATGATGATTTATGGCGGTGCAACATCATTTAGAATGATATGATTGGTAAACATTTTCAATATCTAGAGTGTTATCATGAAGGATGTGGTGCTAGACATAAATTTTGGAATGGATCAAAAAAGTCAATTGGATGTTATGGAGTAAATGTGTATTAAATTAGTAAAATTGATCAAAAGTTTGTATCGCAATCCCTTGCATTTAGAAATTGACCTATTGATANTTGGAATGGATCAAACAAGTCAATTGGATGTTATGGAGTAAATGTGTATTAAATTAGTAAAATTGATCAAAAGTTTGTATCGCAATCCCTTGCATTTAGAAATTGACCTATTGATATGAGATCAAGGGGATAGTTTTAGTCAATTGTTGAAGTCCAATCGTTGGAACTTTGGGTACATGGCTAAGTATGGGATTAACGGTGGTTCTTTAACCATTAGAGTAATTCTTTATTTGGTTAATGAGTTTGGTTGATTCTGACTCATTACGGATGAGTGAGTTCTTTTATGGTGAGCTTGGAATGCAGAAGAGATAACTTTGCAGAGTTGTTCTTGATTCTTGACAAAGAATGATAGCAAGGTGAAAAATAGAATTTTCTTTTGGATAACATTTACTATAAGAATATGTGTGAAGAGAAAAATCCTATTTGATTGATATAAAGAAGAATCAAGCCTAGAGGTATCCAAATTAGTGTTATTCATGGAGACTTGTCGGTAAAACTTAAGGATGTGATATTTGACTTGGTTGAGGAGTTTGGCTAATTCTCTTCATTTACAGATTTGAGTATGGTTGGGTTTATACTCTAAGAAGATAACTTTTTAAATTTGTTTGTGATTCTTGAAGACTAGTGGTAGTAAGATGTCACAAGGAGTTTCACTTCAGGAAGACTTATTAAGATTGGACTATCTTATAGTTAGGCATTTATATAAAATTTGATAGTTATGAAGTAAATAGGTAACAATATGGATTATTTCCATAGGATTGGTGGATGAATTTGAGTATGTGGATGAAAAGTCCGATTTGTTCATGAGTTTTTGTTGTATCAATCATTAGTGAAGTCATAGTCTTGATTAATAGCAAGTTGGCACAGTATAATTTTTGATCAGGTGCTAGTGAAGAAAGTCATACTTATGAATAAATATAGAAACTTGAAATTTTCTGATGTTATTGTTGGAGCACCGAAATATCAAAAGTTTTAAGATACATCGTTCTATCTTAAATTGATGGTTTTGTAGGTACATTTGGAAAAATGATATTTTAAGAGTAAAAGAGCGATTTAATGGCCGATCATTGATTATCGAATGGTTAGAGAATTTTGAGACTACTAAAATTTTATTTCAGAGAGATTCAAAGTAATTGGAGGAAAATATTACATTGATTCTTACTAGTATAAAATGAATATCATTTTTTTTGGGAAATATTTGAGTGATTGTGATATGTGCTAAATTATCAGATTATAGAAGAACTTCTGAATTGGTTGAGACATAAGGTTTGAATAGACAAGCAATGGAGCAAACTTCAGAGTCTATATTGTAATTGGTTATCTTTAGAGATTAATATATTGATTTGACCTAATGATTCGATTAATGTAATCAACATTTGGATCCTCTAAGATGACTACAGTAACTTAGGATGATATTGGTGATTTTGGTTATTTCTTTCTAAATTCTTAGCTCTGTAAAAGGAACAAGTCTTGTGGTAATGTCAAATGTTATGGTGAAGTACCTAAGTCTCTAGAGTTGATCTTTTAAACCCGCTTTAAGTAATGATGATTAATCAATCAATCCCGGGGAAAAAAGATATTAAATTAGCTCACATAGCTACAATTGTATAAATATTAATATTTTGACAGCGTGCACATCAAAAGTTGCAAAGATGGACTACTTAATTTCAGTAAGAGGAGAAAAGATATTATGAATTTTGAAGTATTTTTAAGGAAGAGAGATTTTGGGTATGACTGATCATTGTGGAAGTTGTCTGGTAGAGAGATATGAGTCAAGTTTTATACATAAATGAGTTGGTAAAGGAAGAGAACAACTTTAATGGGAGACAATCGAAGAAAGAGATATACGAGATGGTAGATGCTGGTAGTTTTAGGTTCGCAACTTGTAATGGTTAATTATCAATTTCTTCTTCTTCATGAGATAAGTTTGCTTTTCTAAGGTGCACAAGAATTATTAGGTTACTCATGGATGAGTTTGATGTGCAAGGCTTAGGATAGACAATAAAATAATGGATTGGAAGCCATGAGTTGCTCTGTGATATGGCGAGGTGCTTCATATATTCTAAAGGTAATAAGTAGGGACTAGTAACATTATCATGAGGGTTTGGGAAAGAGAGAATATAAAAATGATTAAGAACAAATTGTGAACCTTAGTTCTTGGCATCCTTGACATGTAATGTTGCTTCCAAAAGGTGTTATCATTAACATGGTCAAATCCATTCTGCTTTGGTTTCCCCGAGGTTGCCTTGGGTTTTATGGAGTAACCGTTTGACCTTGAAAACTACCCATGCCTTAATTCTTCAATGTGTGGAATCTGAAATGGGCTCTATTTTTAATCAAGTTTTGGTTCTATAATGTCAACCTAAAGAGCTTGGTGGAGTGAAGGCTTAGATAGCTTATCGAAATCAATGATGAAACTTGACAAGATTGAGGAACTGTATGGTTTTGCTTTGACTTTTGATTGACTAGTTATGTAATGAAAAGTGATAATAATTTGGTTATTAAATTTTACAATGCTTTGAGAGGTTATTCAATTTAAAGAAAGGTCAAGTCTAGTAGCATTAGACACTTCAAAGTCCCAAATAGAGTTGGTGTGGCAGTTTATTGAGAGGCTCTATCACCTCGACTTGTTGCGGGTGTAACACATTCCATGCGTTTATGTCAAGTAAGAATATTTATAGCTCATTGCACATGATTTACAATGAACCATTCTATGTTCATAGTGGCTTGACCTAAGAGCGGCAACAATACCAGCTCTGGACAAAAGGCAAATCAATTGAATCATGCAGTTGAGGCCATTTTTTTGCAAAGGGGCAAATGCATCAAGAATACCACACTTATTCGATTGGGATAACTAGCATAATTTCGATGACAAAATTATTTTAAGAGCGAAAGAATGTAATACCCCATTCCATTTTGGCAAGGAACTAGTTATGGAATATTATCTTAGAAGGAAGAAAAAAAATTTCAAAGAAGAGTTTAGAATAATCTAGAAGAATCTAGAATGTTGGAGAAGTATCTAGAAAGTTCTAGAAGATTCTAGAAAGTTTAAGAATAACCTAGAATAGTCTAGACCAATCTAGAAGAATCTAGAATGTTGAAGAAGTTTCTAAAAAGATCTGCAAGGTTCTAGAACATCGAGGAACCTAGAGCACTCCGGAAGAGTCCATGAAAGAGAGAGAGATAGAGAGAAGGAAGGTTGGATACTTCATATAAGAAGAAACTAAACCATGGAAGAACAATGTAAGGGATCGACAACTTCTTAATCAACATTAGGTGACAAAGGTTTTCCTTTGGACTTGAGGTGAGTGGTTTGGCATACTACATATTTTCCCCGTATCCCTAAACATTTTAAAAGTAATACATAATGCTTGTTCTTTATTACCTTTACAATAATGCTTTACTAATTGTCTAACTACTTGTGGCATACGATTTTGATTACTTTGATGAATTCTTTTGTGAAATATTGTGACTCAATCACTTGTTTATATGGCGAGACTATGTGATAGTGAATGAGACCATGATTGAAAGTCCAGAAAAATTATTCCTCTGTATACGAGTGACCCTGGCCACTAGGGAACAGACCCGGGGGGCTGAGGTACCCTAGTGCTCAACGGTTGAAGGAACAATTCTTGGTGCGTCCTGGTGACCTTCATCGGATCGTCTTAGGGAATAGTTCCCGGGCAGCAATCGTGGTGACCCTAATAATGATGTTGGATCCAACCCTGAGATATATTCTAGCATTTGGTACTAAAAGCCCAAGAAAATTATTTCTCTTTGTGTGGGTGACCCTGGGCACGAGGGAACAGACCCAAGGGAGGCAGAGGTAACCCTAGTGCTCAACGGTTAAAGGAACATTTCTTGGTGCATCCTAGTGACCTTCATTGGATCGTCTTAGGGAACAGTTCTTGGGCGACAATCTGTGGTGACCTTAAGTATGATGTTGGATCCAACCATGAGATCTTCTGGCATTTGGTATTTGGTTCCCATCGATTATTGGATATCGTACAGTCTCCACCATTATGATATAATTCACCATTGTGATATGATTTCTTGTTCAAATCCGATTGTGTTATTTTTGAGAAATTGGTTATCTTGATGAATTTATTTTTCCAAACCTTTGATTTACATGTCGAATGCCAAAAATGTTTTTCAGCCACTTTGAATATGCATGCCTTTCCATTCACTGGGCTTTTTAGCTTATGTTTTCTAAATAATATTTTTCTAGGCAAACGATTGGAGTGCTAATAGCAGACTTAGGGAATTGATTGGGGATTAATAGTGTTGTGACCTCCGTAGCATATATCGTATAACCATCTTTACTTGTTTAGATAATTGGGGCAAATAGATTTAGGTATGTTGACTTTGACATATTGACATGAGATTAATTTAATGTTAATGTTATTTTCCACTCCTATATTATTAGTTTATTGTTAGGCTTACGTGTCCATAGGTTATGGATTTATACTTCACGGTCGGTCATGTCCCTGGAGTTGGGGTGTGACAATGACAATCCTGAGGGCGGTGAGATTATGCTACAATAACCCGATGAGAAACAACTAAAACCTGTTCCTGGTAACCCCACATCAAATAAAAATTCTATAACAAGTTAACGGAAAACACGTCAAAACTCTGCATATTCTTCACTGAAAGTTGTATACCTAGGTTTTATAGGATTTTACAGAGAGTGAGGGGCCCTCAATTGTGTGTTGGGCTGAGTCGTTGGACCTCAAAAAGGCTCAAATGGTATCGAGGGGTGAAACTGCATAATTCAAGACAAAAAATGCCCAAAAAGGATTATTGTTTATACCATTTTAATTGATCCGGTTGGTGGGTTAAACAGTTTTCTCATGAGTTGCACTGTTTAATGGGTTTCTTCCGAGTTTTTTTGCTCAACTGATCTAATATAAGAACTAAAACAATTTAAGCTCCAGTTTGCCGATTTACTAGGTCAACTCGTCAGGTCTTGCCAAATTTTAAAACAGTGTTGATATAAGCTATTGAGCGAGACAGGTGACTAAGTCGTCGGACCTCACACATGCTCAAATGGTTACGAGAGGATGAAACCGCATAACATAAAGTAAAATGTCAGAATTTGTAAATTGTTGTGAACAAGGTAATTGAAACAACCCCTTATTGTGTCATGAATCATGAGAACTAGAATGAATGGTAACGGACAAAAAGGCAAAAACAACACAATCTAGCAAGCCAACCATAAGTATTTTGTCTGCAAAACTAAGTACAACACAGGCATTATTTTCCACTGAAATTGGCTTTTCAAGGAAAGAACAGTAAAAATCAAATTAAAAATATATGTCATAAAGTAACATATATTAAAAGAACAACAGAGTTTGCTCCATTCCAACATCTTTTCCGAAGCTACTCCTCTGGAAGCTGAAGAAGATGCCATGGTCTGCTTTTATAGTTATTCTTCTCAGAAGCAGAAAAGCTCTACTTCCCATTGTATACCCACCCACCACTTCTTCTTAGGGATCATAATCCACACTCCCATTTTAAAGTCGGGTGGGGGCTATTCCCACGACCACAAATCTTCGTTCTCACCCTATTAAATTTTTTATTATCAAATTATTCAACTAATCTTTTTTATACCAACTCTATTAGTAATTAAATTCACCACATGCTACATACACCCCTTTTAATAAGTATAAACTCACTTTATATTTTGTCATAATTAGGGTTTCATTATCTATCTCATCTCATAAACTCACAAAAATATTTTTTTAATATGAATTTTTTGAGTGATATACACGTTAGTATTACTTCTCAATTTAATTCTATGTTTGATTTCATATTTCATATTTGTTATATGAATTTTCATTATTTTCGATATATTTTGATATCCTTGTCAAGTTTAATAATTTTTTATTTAGAATTTATATGTGTGTATATATATGTATGCTTTTAGATTATGTATTTTTTTTTCTTGTTAAGGTTTTGCATGTATGCTTATTTTTTTTTTCTTCTTCGATTTTGTGTCTATGCTTAATGTTTTTTATTTTTTTCATATTCGGTTTTATGTCTTATAGTTTTGTTTGTTACTTTAATCTTTGTTTAGTTTTTTTTGTTTTTTCTTCTTGTTTCAGTTTGCTTNTCTATGCTTATTATTTTGTTTTCTTATTCGATTTTGTGTCTGTGCTTAATGTTTTTTATTTTTTTCATATTCGGTTTTATGTCTTATAGTTTTGTTTGTTACTTTAATCTTTGTTTAGTTTTTTTTGTTTTTTCTTCTTGTTTCAGTTTGCTTATTTTATTTCTGTTTTTTTCCTTGTTTCCTTGTTTCCTTGTTTCATTCTTTTATTTATTTTTTCTTACAATGACTTCTTTCATTAAAGGAGTGTATATAGAATGAGTGAGTTTAACTATAAATGGGGGTATATGCAGCATGAAATGGACTTAGTTCCTAAAAGGATAGACTTAGTAGTTTGATAATGAGAAATTAAATGGAGTGAAAATGAAGATTTTTGGGGTGGGAATAAACCCACCCTTTAAACTTTAAAGTCTGTGTTTCTGTTTCTCTCTCACATAGAAACACATACACAAACGAGTTGCACATCTTTGAATTTCTTTCTTGGGCTCCTTCTCATAAAACCCATATATGAAGCTCATGGTAAACATTCCTTTTAATATATTTTCTCCTCAATTTTCTTTTTCACCCATTAATCATTATTAGTGAGCCAGGGATTCAATTATATATAATAAATCTTATTTAAATATATGATAAGTGATCCTAAAAAAAAATTGAAATCCATTAATAGGCAACTACAATACTATATATGGGCTTCAACTCAAGAAATATTTATTTTATAATCGAGGTGATAGCCTAATTGACTTCAATAAAAGGTAAAAGTCCTGCACTACTCTAGTAATCGTAGGTTTGAACCTACTTATGATAGTAGTCTCACTAAACCAAATATTGTTGGAGGGGCTGAATGTGTAACTTACCTTCAACGGTGCTGTGGTGATGGGCTAAACCATTTTAGGTTAGTAATTATGGTTCAAAACCAACATTTGTGAGAATCTCAAGGTAACATCCTATGAGGGTTGTTACACCTACCAAGTCGCCCCTAACCACCATTTTCTTGAGCAAAAAAAAAAGATTTATTTTAAAATTTTTTGAGTTAAGTTACATGAATTCTATACTACTCTATTCTATGACAACCATACTCTTTGTCAAACAATAATTATCATATTTTTTTTACTATTTTATTTATATATCTTTAGTCTTCCTCTTCTACTTTTTCGATTATCATGAACACATCACTTTTTTTTCGCTGGTGTAGTAGTTTACCTTCTACAAATATATAGAACCCATCTAAGTAGATTTTCTTTTAATTTTTTTCTTTATGAATATTTTCATTTGTGATTCTATTCTTTTTAGTTTTATCACATATATATCATAGTAAGTTTAATGCACTACAATATGTTTTTTCGAAGGCATCATCCTTACAAATCAAGTGAATTTACCACTTTTTGCACATAATTTTAGATTTAGATTGGCTTTCCATTTATATATATTTTTTGGGTAAGTTGGTTTTCCATAATAGGAAAAAAATTAAACAAAAATATTAAAGTAAATTCAAATAGTAAAGTAAGAAAATCTTACACGTATTTCTCATTACATGAAAAAAAAAAGGTATTGTATCAAAAATAACTATACATTTAAGACATACAACACAGAGGGTTTGTTGCTCTGGTGATTGGTTAAAAGCAAATCTCTACACTAATAACGGTAACCTTTGCTGTGATCTGCTCCAGCTGGCTCAACTTCCACATTGCTCATTTCTAGAACATTACTACTGCACTGAAGCAGACATGGAGTAGCTGATAAAATCTTTTTGACTCTCATTGGAAGGAGTTGCATTTAGTCTATGCATGCTCTTGCTGTTAGGCAAAGAAAAAGATGACACATTTGATGCACTATCAGGTTTTGGATGGGAAACAGATGCCTCATCACATGAACTTCCGGTTTCAAGCATAGAAGAAGATGCCACATTCTCTGCTCTCTCGGTTTCAGGCAAAGAATCAGATGTTACATTGCATTTGTTCTCAGATTCGGGCAAAGTGTTAGATCCCACACTACGTGTGCACTCCATTTCAGGTAGAGAAGCAACTCCTACATTGGCTGGGCTAGTCCCCAGTTCACTGCACTTGCCCACCCCATCTTTTCCCCCACCTACAACACTGCCTAGGAATCAATATTAGTTGATATAAGGGAAATTTTGGGATATAGAAACAGAGGGGGGAGGGAAAAAAGAAGGGGGGAGGAGAAAGAAGAAAATAAAAATTAGCACCATGGCTAAGGACCTGCAAGTTTCTTTCAAATCCAGGGCGCAAATAGAAAAATAAAAGGACTAGGCTAAACCCAGTTATAAGTTGGGAAAAAAATTGCAAGAAAAATAAATGAAGAAAGAAAATCTGCAATGTGCCACAATTGTCATTTTCTCTAAATTTCTCATCTTTGCTCTACCATGTACAAGGAAAGACAAGAAATGAAACATCGTAAGAAATATGATAAGAAGGACCTGTATGAGAAGCCTTGGCAGTGGGTAGGCCTGTCCTTGAAGGCACAGATGAACTTCCAGTTCCCTTTTCATCTTGGACTGAAATACATAACTAGAACTCATTGTACATAGTTCTTCAGAACTGTATATGGTCTTATTTAGAGAATTTTTTCAATAGGACATAGAAATGGCCAAAACTATCCCAACAATATGTAAAACCTGGAAAATTTTGAACTTTTTTCGACAAAGGGTAAAATAGTAAATTATCACTATTATGCAGGTTTAAAATGCATATTTCTAAAGAGCTTGGATGGAGCAATGGATTTCATCGTTGGATTCGTATCATGAAATTGAGTTACCACGTTAATTTTTGTCAAATTCTGAGATAGTCGAATTTTGTACATTTTTCGAGACAATTGGGTGACGAATGAATTTTCAAAGGTCCCCAAAAATAAAAATTATAAAATTTTCGTACAATTGAATAAAATTTCAAATAAAATTAATTTGAACTGAAATCAAAATTTAATTAAGTCATTTTGGGTTAAAAACAGACCCGGAAGTGAAAAACGTACGAGGCAATGTGGACCGCGCAATTAAAAGTATAAATAGGGTGAAATATCTAAAAAATCAGATATTTTCTCACCCTTGGCTGGCTGTGTTCAGACGTTAGAAGAGAGAGAATAGGAATTCAAGCTTTCTTCTTCAACTTCTGAAGTTCTGTCAGTCGGAACCCTTCAGACCAAGAATTAAAGTTAGTCTACGCGACGAGGGCTACGCGTATGTACCAAAAAGGAGGGATTTCACCAAAGTTTCATGGAAGACATTTTAAGAAAATCAAAGATTTGGAGTTTGGTAGGTGTTCTTGAGGCTTCTCCCTTTCTTTTACTCTCCAAGAGGTAGGGATTTTCCTACTTTGGTTCATTTCCTACATATAGTGTTATATGAAATATATGGGTAAAAGGGAATATGTATGTCACTCACTTGTGCATATGAAATGGGTGAAGTGGGTATGAAAAATGAGTATATAAATGGGTTATAATAGATTTCCTAACTTGAAATTGTAATGTGGAAATTACTTGGTTGGTAATTCGATGGAAAAGTGATTGTATGGACATGCTATATGTTTAACATTATACCTTTTGATTGAGTGTGGTTGGCATGAGTTTGCGTAATGTCATGCTTGAGATATGTGTTGGGTATATAAATGTTGATATATGCTAGTTGATGTATTGACATGATAATGGATTTTGGTAATTTTATACATGTGATATAAATTGTCATGACACATGTTGAGATGTGTGGTTTAAATTTGGCTCAATGGCATTCATCACATTGAGCATGACATTGATTGANGGTTTTCCATAATAGGAAAAAAATTAAACAAAAATATTAAAGTAAATTCAAATAGTAAAGTAAGAAAATCTTACACGTATTTCTCATTACATGAAAAAAAAAAGGTATTGTATCAAAAATAACTATACATTTAAGACATACAACACAGAGGGTTTGTTGCTCTGGTGATTGGTTAAAAGCAAATCTCTACACTAATAACGGTAACCTTTGCTGTGATCTGCTCCAGCTGGCTCAACTTCCACATTGCTCATTTCTAGAACATTACTACTGCACTGAAGCAGACATGGAGTAGCTGATAAAATCTTTTTGACTCTCATTGGAAGGAGTTGCATTTAGTCTATGCATGCTCTTGCTGTTAGGCAAAGAAAAAGATGACACATTTGATGCACTATCAGGTTTTGGATGGGAAACAGATGCCTCATCACATGAACTTCCGGTTTCAAGCATAGAAGAAGATGCCACATTCTCTGCTCTCTCGGTTTCAGGCAAAGAATCAGATGTTACATTGCATTTGTTCTCAGATTCGGGCAAAGTGTTAGATCCCACACTACGTGTGCACTCCATTTCAGGTAGAGAAGCAACTCCTACATTGGCTGGGCTAGTCCCCAGTTCACTGCACTTGCCCACCCCATCTTTTCCCCCACCTACAACACTGCCTAGGAATCAATATTAGTTGATATAAGGGAAATTTTGGGATATAGAAACAGAGGGGGGAGGGAAAAAAGAAGGGGGGAGGAGAAAGAAGAAAATAAAAATTAGCACCATGGCTAAGGACCTGCAAGTTTCTTTCAAATCCAGGGCGCAAATAGAAAAATAAAAGGACTAGGCTAAACCCAGTTATAAGTTGGGAAAAAAATTGCAAGAAAAATAAATGAAGAAAGAAAATCTGCAATGTGCCACAATTGTCATTTTCTCTAAATTTCTCATCTTTGCTCTACCATGTACAAGGAAAGACAAGAAATGAAACATCGTAAGAAATATGATAAGAAGGACCTGTATGAGAAGCCTTGGCAGTGGGTAGGCATGTCCTTGAAGGCACAGATGAACTTCAAGTTCCCTTTTTCATCTTGGACTGAAATACATAACCAAAACTCATTATACATTAGTTCTTCAGAACTGTATATGGTCTTATTTAGAGAATTTTTTCAATTGAACATAGAAATGGCCAAAACTATCCCAACAATATGTAAAACCTGGAAAAATTTGAACTTTTTTCGACAAAGGGTAAAATAGTAAATTATCACTATTATGCGGGTTTAAAATGCATATTTCTAAAGAGCTTGGATGGAGCAATGGACTTCACTGTTGGATTCGTATCGTGAAATTGAGTTACCACGTTAATTTTTGTCAAATTCTGAGATAGTCGAATTTTGTATATTTTTCGAGACAATTGGGTGACGAATGAATTTTCAAAGGTCCCCAAAAATGAAAATTATAAAATTTCCCTACAATTGAATAAAATTTCAAATAAAATTAATTTGAACTGAAATCAAAATTTAATTAAGTCATTTCAAGTTAAAAACAGACCCGGAAGTGAAAAACGTACGAGGCAATGTGGACCACCCAATTAAAAGTATAAATAGGGTGAAATATCTAAAAAATCAGATATTTTCTCACCCTTGGCTGGCTGTGTTCAGACGTTAGAAGAGAGAGAATATAAATTCAAGCTTTCTTCTTCGATTTCTGAAGTTCTGTCAGTCGGAACCCTTCAGACCAAGAATTAAAGTTGGTCTACGCGACGAGGGCTACGCGTATGTACCAAAAACGAGGGATTTCACCAATGTTTCATGGAAGACATTTTAAGAAATTCAAAGATTTGGAGTTTGGTAGGTGTTCTTGAGGCTTCTCCCTTTCTTTTACGCTCCAAGAGGTAGGGATTTTCCTACTTTGGTTCATTTCCTACATATAGTGTTATATGAAATATATGGGTAAAAGGGAATATGTATGTCACTCACTTGTGCATATGAAATGGGTGAAATGGGTATGAAAAATGATTATATAAATGGGTTATAATAGATTTCCTAACTTGAAATTGTAATGTGGAAATTACTTGGTTGGTAATTCGATGGAAAAGTGATTGTATGGACATGCTATATGTTTAACATTATACCTTTTGATTGAGTGTGGTTGGCATGAGTTTGCGTAATGTCATGCTTGAGATATGTGTTGGGTATATAAATGTTGATATATGCTAGTTGATGTATTGACATGATAATGGATTTTGGTAATTTTATACATGTGATATAAATTGTCATGACACATGTTGAGATGTGTGGTTTAAATTTGGCTCAATGGCATTCATCACATTGAGCATGACATTGATTGAGCAATGATGCACTACATTGCATTTGCATATGAAAAATGCATCCATGGCCGTGAGTATGGGTGTGTGAGTGCATGGTTGGATCAATCACTATACTTGGTGTTTGATGGGTGAGCTCGAGAAAGTGGGGTTGAATATCCTACTGAGTTGCACAGTTGCATACATAGAAAACTTGTGTCGGATATAGCAAGAGGGGATAGATCCCCCCTTGGGTGCAAGGCCCCGCTATTGGTTTATACACTTTCGACAGTGCAAGTCCAAAAAAGTGTATCGATGCCTGGAGCCAGCGGTGTAACACCAAAAGTCCACTACCCAAATAAAGACACATGGTTTTGGTTGTACAAATGATTCATTTGATGGGAAACATCCAGAAATGAAATGGTTTTTATGAACATATGAGTTTTGTTTCAAAGATGATCATTGGATGTATTTTATCAATGACAAGGGTTTTTACACTTGCATTGCATAGTGTGGAGAGAGCCGGCAAGGGCTCGGGTTGATGTGCATGAGTGAATCTCATTCGTTCATGGCATGGCATGGTAGATTCCAACATGAAGCATGTATATTCTTGCTTGGAATGACTATACAATTGTGAATGTTGTATATGATCATTGCATATGCACTTAGATTGGGGAGTAGCCTCTGTAGGAAATATTCTACTGGGCGTTGGCTCACCCTATATGGAAAACATTTCAGGTGCGGGATTCGTACTGGGAGAGGACTCACATTCGAGGCCTCAACGATGAAGAAAAATCGAGTTGTGACTTTTGATCAAATATGTCAGGATTGTGAGTTAGAGATCTCGGGGATTCTACTCACCGTGGACCTTAGGGTCATGGATATGTCAGAGTTTGATGTCATCCTTGGGATAGATTGGTTGGCAGTACATCGAGTCATCATTGATTGTGATTGGAAGAGGGTCATTGCTTATACGCCTAATGGTGTTTGTTTTATGTTCCAGGGGGAAAAGAGTGATGCTTTACCCTAAGCCGTGTATGATTCCTGATAGCACAGGCAGTTGATGGGTTGGCTAGCTAGCCTTACCCTGGAGGACGAGGTGAGACAGAAGTTAGGTCTACCTTGGGTTGTATGTGAGTTTGAGGATGTTTTTTCGGACGAACTACCGGAATTACCTCCACATAGGGATGTAGACTTCACCATTGAGTTGAATCCCAGTAGATTGCCTATTTCTATGACTCCACATAGGATGGCGCTAGCTGAGTTGCAAGAACTCAAGGTCCAGTTGCAAGAATTATTGGACAAGGGCTTCATTAGACCGAGCACTTCACCTTGGGGCGCTCTGATGTTGTTTGCCAAGAAGAAGGACCTTCGACTATGCATAAACTATCGGTAGTTGAATAGTGTTACTATCAAGAATAGATACCCTTTGCCGAGAATTGATGACTTGTTTGATCAGCTAAGAGGAGCACGGGTCTACTCCAAGATAGATCTCTGCACCGGTTATCATCAGTTGAGGGTTAGGGAAATGTATATCTCTAAGACAGCGTTTAGGACGGGTATAGGCATTTCAAGTTCACAGCAATGCCATTCGGATTGACAAATGCTCCAATGGCATTCATGGATCTCATGCATAGGGTGTTCCAACCTTACCTAAATCAGTTCGTCGTGATATTTGTTGACGACATCTTGATCTACTCCAAGTCTGAGGAAGAGCATGAGGGTCACTTGAAGATTGTTCTCCAGATCTTGAGAGACCATCAGTTGTGCGTCAAGTTCAGTAAATGTGAATTTTGGCTTACGGAGGTAAAATTTTGGGGACATGTGGTGTCAGCTTTGGGTGTATCCGTGGATCCTAAAAAGGTAGAGGCAGTCATGAATTGGGAGAGACCGAAATTAGTCTTCGAGATAAGTAATTTCTTGGGATTGGCAGGATACTACAGGAGGTTCATCAAGGACATCTCCCGATTAGCTGCACCTATGACGGGATTGACCCGGAAAGAGGTGAAGTTTGAGTGGAATGATTCTTGCGAAAAGGCATTCTAGGGGTTAAATCGGAGGCTTACATCAACTCCTATCTTGATAGTTTCGAAAAGGGGACAGAAGTATATAGTGTATTATGATGCCTCAAAGGACGGTCTCGATTGTGTATTGATGCAATCCGGGAGGGTGGTGGCTTATGGTTCTTGGTATTTAAAGAATCACGAGCAGAATTACCCCATGCACGACATGGAGTTGGCGGCCATTGTCTTTGCCTTGAAATCTGGGTGCCACTATCTATACGGTAAACAGTTCGAGGTATTTTTAGGCCACAAAAATCTTAAATATATCTTTACACAGCGGGACCTCAATATGAGGCAACACAGGTGGATGAAGTATCTAGAAGACTATGACTTCACTTTGCATTACCATCCTGGTAAGGCAAATGTGGTGGCTGATGCACTCAGCCGGAAGTCATGGGGAGTCTTGGCTATTGTGGCTTCCCGAGAGTGGCAAATGCTCGAGACTGTAGGACAATTCGGGCTACACTATAGAGATCAGACTCAGGGTACTTTGGAGAGTTTGGTGGCTACACCTTCCCTATTGAGCAGAGTGATTGAGTCTCAGGGATAGGATACAGAGTTATCATCCATCAGGGACCGAGTATGGTTAGGTAGAGGTGACGAGGGCTGGGCCATTCACTCAGATGACAGTCTTCGGTTTAGGGGAAGGGTTGTGGTTCCCTAATCTACGGAGCTCAGAGAAAAGATTCTTAGGAAATTTCATTGTTCCCGATTTGCTGTACATTTAGGTGGCACGAAGATGTGCCATGATCTTCATTGCCAGTATTATTGGAGTAGGATGAAGAGAGACGTTGGGGACTTTGCCAGATGATGTCTCACATGTCAGCAGGTCAAGGTTGAACACTAAAGACCAGCGGGATTACTCCAACCTTTGGAGGTAGCTGAGTGAAAGTGAGAGCATATCACAATGAATTTTGTGACTCACTTGCCACAGACATTGCGGGGACATGACGCAGTGTGGGTGATAGTGAACCGACTTACGAAGTCGGCACATTTTTTGGCTGTGCGGATGACATTCACACTGGAGGAATTCTGCAGGTTGTATATATGGTAGATTGTCCGGTTG
>CAUOFW020004336.1:0-32795 GCA_963454935.2 Ilex paraguariensis | reverse complement strand
ACTACATTGGCCTTCCCCGGATGGTAGTTGAGTGTGAAATTATAATCTTCTAGATACTCAACCCACCTTCTCTGCCGAAGATTCAAATCTTTCTGTGTGAACACATACTTGAGGCTTTTATGATCCGAGAACACTTGAAACTTTTCCCCATACAAGTAACACCTCCATAGCTTGAGAGCAAAAGCCACAGCGGCAAGCTCCAAGTCATGAGTGAGCTAATGCTGCTCATGAACCTTTAATTGTCTCGAACCATAAGCAACAACCTTGCCTCCCTACATTAGCACACATCCTAAGCCTCGTAGCAAAGCATCGGTGTACACATCATATCCTTCCCCACTGCTCGGAATAATGAGGACAGGTGCTGTCGTCAACCTCTCCTTCAAGGTGTGAAAGGCTAGCTCACACGCTTGAGTCCACACAAAATTTTCTCCCTTCCTTGTGAGGCGAGTCATCAGCATCGCAAGCTTTGAGAACCCTTCCACAAACCTCCGGTAGTAGCCTGCCAAGTCCAGAAAACTACGTACTTCGGTCACATTCTTTGTTGGTTCCCACTTCATCACTGCCTCAATCTTTGCGGGATCAATAGTTACCCCTTGTTCCGACACCACATGGCCAAGGAATTTCACTTCCTTCATCCNCCAAGTCCAGAAAACTACGTACTTCGGTCACATTCTTTGTTGGTTCCCACTTCATCACTGCCTCAATCTTTGCGGGATCAATAGTTNCCTACATTAGCACACATCCTAAGCCTCGTAGCAAAGCATCGGTGTACACATCATATTCTTCCCCACTGCTCGGAATAATGAGGACATGTGCTGTCGTCAACCTCTCCTTCAAGGTGCGAAAGGCTAGCTCACACGCTTGAGTCCACACAAAATTTTTCTCCCTTCCTTGTGAGGCGAGTCATCGGCATCGCAAGCTTTGAGAACCCTTCCACAAACCTCCGGTAGTAGCCTACTAAGCCCAGAAAACTACTTACTTCGGTCATATTCTTTGTTGGTTCCCACTTCATCACTGCCTCAATCTTTGCGGGATCAATAGTTACCCCTTGTTCCGACACCACATGGCCAAGGAATTTCACTTCCTTCATCCAAAACTCATACTTATTCATCTTCGCATATAAATTATATTCTCTCAATTTCTGTAGCACAATAGAGAGATGGCGTCCATGTTCCTTGTGAGTTTGGGAATAGATTAGTATGTTATCAATAAACACGATGACAAACTGATCTAGATATGACCTAAATATCCTGTGCATTAAATCCATGAAGGCTGCTGGAGCATTAGTCAATCCGACGGCATCACTGTATACTCGAAATGACCATACCGAGTACGAAAAGCAGTCTTAGGAATATCTTCCTCCTTGATCCGTAATTGATGATACCCTGTGCGAAGGTCAATCTTAGAGTAATATTTAGAACCCTTCAACTGATCAAATAGGTCATCGATTCGTGGCAAAGGGTATTTGTTCTTCACGATAACCCGGTTCAACCTCCGATAATCCGTGCACAACCGTAGTGTCTTATCCGTCTTCTTCACAAAGAGNCATCGATTCGTGGCAAAGGGTATTTGTTCTTCATGATAACCCGGTTCAACCTCCGATAATCCGTGCACAACCGTAGTGTCTTATCCGTCTTCTTCACAAAGAGGACTGGGGCTCCCCAAGGTGAAGTACTCAAACGTATAAACCCAATGGCCAACAAATAATCCAACTGCTTCCTTAGCTTCTTTAACTCCAAAGGTGCCATTCGATATGGAGCAGTAGATATGGGTTTGATTCCCGGATAGAGATCAATCCTGAACTCAATCTCCCTATGTGGCAGTAACCCGGGTAGTTTATCTCGGAAGACATCCAGAAAGTCTGACACTATCAACACTACATCCTCATGGAATTTATCCTGATCATCTCCCATCAAACTAGCTAAGAAACTCAAATGGCTTCCCACCTTCGCTTTCAAAAATCTACTACTCGTAGTAGGAAATGGGTGAGAAGATTTGTTATCTTTCTTGAAAGTGAAAACTACCCCTCCCGGTAATTGAAATGAAATCCTCTTGTGAAAGCAATCCATCATCGCATGGAATTTTGACAACAGATTCATTCCGAAGATTATGTCATACCCCATCATGTCGAATGCAACCAAATCTACAATCAATTCTTTTTCTCCAATTTAAAGCATACAACCTCTACACACCCTCGTAGTATCTAACCGTTCTCCCGTAGGCAAGTCAATACTCAAGGCATGCTCTAGCTTCTCAAATTTCAATCCCAAACTAAGAGCATATGTATTACATACAAATAAGTGGGTAGCACCGGGATCAAATAAGATTCGGACCCAAGAGTTGTAAAGAAGTACGATACCTTCCACTACTGCATTAGAAGCATCCTCCTCTGGTTGAGTCAAAGTAAAAGCTCTACCTTGATTGGCCCCACCAGGGGCTTGAGCTTGTAACTGTCTCTGTTGTTGTGGTCTCGGTGGTGGTGGTTTATTTGCTTGAATCTGTCCTGTCGCTTGATTGGTCCTAGGTGGAAGTGAGGGGCATTGATTTTTGAAGTGCCCAAAATCTCCACATGCATAGCAGCGACGTGGGTCGGTGTTAGTCCTCGTCTGGGTAGCTCCATCTCCTCGGGCTGTCAAAAGTCTCTGTCCACCTGCCTGGTCTGGACGATGGTATGGTGCCGCCCGCTGTACTCCACTGGTGCTAGTGCCCGTTCTGATCAGACCTCCCCTTGTGAAATTCTGTCGCCGCTGGGTGTCCTCAACATCCCTCTCCACAAGTGCAGCTCGGTCAACTAGATCCCCATAATCCTGAATCTTGAGAGCCATAAGCTTCTCCCTGATGGCAGGCCTCANCAGCTCGGTCAACTAAATCCCCATAATCCTGAATCTTGAGAGCCATAAGCTTCTCCCTGATGGCAGGCCTCAATCCCTGCTCAAAGCGTTTGGCCCTTCTTACTTCTGTGGATATAAACTCCATAGCATAGCAGGAGAGCTCGTCAAACCTCCTCTCATACTCGGCCACCGTCATGTTGCCCTGCCATAGAGCCAGAAAATCGGCACTCATTCTGCCCCTCACTGATTCAGGAAAGTATTTGTCTTGGAAGATTTGGTCGAACTCCTCCCAAGTAAGCATGTCGGTGTTCCTTCTTCTCTTCACGGAGTCCCACCAATGGTCGGCCTCCCCCTCCAATAGATAGGTTGCCAAGCCGACCCGAAGATCCTCGGCAACTCCCATGTCGTCACACATTTTCTTCACCTGGCGGATCCACCTATCTACATCCAAAGGGTTAGAGCTCCCTTGGAACGTAGGTGGACGTTGTCTCAAAAACTCCCGAAGGACGACCATCCTCCGATTTTCATTCCCGTTGCCCGGTACTTGGGCTAGTGGATGCGCCCTACCATTGTGGTTGTTGTTCCCATTTTGGTGGTGCACCAAAGTGGTAAGCTCTCGTAAACATTGGTAGATGCCGTTTATGGCATCCGGAGGTGGTGGGTTTGCTTGGTCACCACGACCTCGTCCACATCCACGTCCACGTCCACGCACTCCATCCATCCTGCACACCAATTCACAATTTAGCTCCTTCATGTACAAGACATTCTAAGTATAGTTCTAGTCTAAGCATAACGTTTAGATAAACTTTCATCCAATAAGATAGTTTACCCTAGTCCTATTTCTCTAGTGGTGATCCATAACCTACAGCTCCCATGTAAGACCTAAACCCTAGGCTCTGATACCAAAATTTGTAACGCCCCAAAAACCACCCTAGACAGCATTACCATTTAAAACCATTCATAGCATGAGAGCAACTAAATAAATCCATGATTTACGAACATTCTTAATTTAACAAAATTCGGGAAGAGTCTCATTTGTACGGGGAGCTCTACCCAAAAATTCAATCTGTGCATTTATACTACATTAATCACACCGGGTCCATTTAACCATCAAATAAAAANTACAAATATTCTTAATTTAACAAAATTCGGGCAGAGTCTCCTTTGTACGGGGAGCTGTACTCAAAAACTCAACTTGTGCATTTATACTACATTAACCACACCGGGTCCATTTAACCATCAAATAAAAATATCTCATTCATCATATGTACTATCCACAATATCATCCCAAAAAGAATAAGCCAAGTTATAACAGTTACATCCCAAAAGAATTACACTCAACTTTAATAGCGAAATAAACAAAATACTAGACTATTTATGATCGTAAATAAGATTTCTTAGTCTAGTACAAAAATAACTATAGCCCTAGATGTCCACCTCGGGATCTAGAATCCCCTTGGTTGGGGCCTCCCCATGCCCCGGCTCGTCAGCTCCGAGGTCCTCCTCTAGCACCAAATCTGAAAAATGTTTAACGATAGGGGATGAGCACGAAGCTCTATAGCAAAATCCTCTCAACTCTAACAAGGTTTAAAAAAAATATATAAAACAGGTCGGTCTCATTTCACAAATAACATATATAACTTTGATAATAAAAATCAGGACATTTAAACAGATCTCAAGTTTAAACACTACAATAATTTAAGACATAAATGAATCCAATATCCAACAACTAGTTCATTCCACCATAAATCGTTTCTCCCAAGTTCCTGCGGAATCTCATACTTCCCAAGATTCTTGTAGAAACCATTTATGGTACAATAAACAATAACCCTTTTTCTGTATTCGTATCTCAGGTATGAAGTAAGATTTCACATGGTCACCATCGAAAATATCATGACCCATGTACAAACCACACAATTCCCTTTTTCCACGATACCCCGTGAGTGGTAATGGTTTAGTCTTCGCAAGGCACTAACCCCATTACAAGTGGTAGGAATAGTTCAACCCACACGGAGTAAGAAGTCGTCTNTCGAAAATATCATGACCCACGTACAAACCACACAATTCCTTTTTTCCATGATACTCTGTGAGTGATAATGGTTTAGCCTTCGCAAGGCACTAACCCCATTACAAGTGGTAGGAATAGTTCAACCCATACGGAGTAAGAAGTCGTCTACCCACTCCATGATACCCGATCAATAGTAACCCATGTTTATCCCCACAACCACACAAGAGATACAATACCAACTATTTTCTCAAATACAAATCATTCCATAAACCCCCAATCACATGGGTATTTCTCAAATCACAAGAGAATCAAATAATCTCAATAGAACATTATAAAAGAAAAGCATGAGATCATCATAAATATTATTTCATTACTCAACACAAAGCACTAGAGTTTTCGGAATCAACAATAATGGAGAAATTAAGGGAAAACCCCCTTTTTTCTTGAAAACTAGGTTTTGAAGCAAGTAAATGAGTTTTAATGGTTANAACATCATTTTTCTTGAAAACTAGGTTTTGAAACAAGTAAATGAGTTTTAATGGTTACCCAACCACCAAAATGTTTAAAACATGACAATAAATGCAAGAATACCAAGAGTCAAGTATATAATAACAAGTAATTAAGATTTTTAAGCCAAAAGAATACATATAAACTAACCCTAACCTCAATGTAAGAGAATAGGAAGAATTCCCCTACCTTGAATCAAAGTTCCAAACCAAAACCCAAGCTCAAGAGACCTTTTTTCTCCCTTTCCTCCTTTCCTCTATCTTCTCCTAGGGTGCTAAGAGGTTTGGGGTGAGAGTGGAGTAAAATAAATAGAGGCAAATGGGCTAAAATATGTGTTTTAAACGCAGCAGTCCCGACGGGTTACTGTTCAGAGGCTGTAATTTGGGTTTTCTCCAAAATTACGGTTTTACCACTAAAAATCTCCAATTTGATCCNGGAGTAAAATAAATAGAGGCAAATGGGCTAAAATATGTGTTTTAAACGCAGCAGTCCCGACGGGTTACTGTTCACAGGCTGCAATTTGGGTTTTCTCCAAAATTACGGTTTTACCACTAAAAATCTCCAATTTGATCCATATGACTAATCTAAGGTTTTTCGACGTTTCGAATTCATTT
Source organism: Ilex paraguariensis (assembly GCA_963454935.2). Taxonomy (NCBI): domain Eukaryota; kingdom Viridiplantae; phylum Streptophyta; class Magnoliopsida; order Aquifoliales; family Aquifoliaceae; genus Ilex; species Ilex paraguariensis. Next base: position 26,835 of record CAUOFW020004336.1, on the reverse strand, counting down.
TTAATGTTATTTTAACCTAAAAATATTTATTTTTATGATTTATTTCAAAATTAAAATAAATTTACACTCAAAATATTAAAATTACTATTTTATTCCTCCGAACCGCCATATGTGCTAACGGCTATCCCAAATTCTTATGGTTTCAATATATATGGTTTATTCTTACATCATTAAATATATACAAATCACTAAACAAGTACATTACTATATTAATATAAACATGTGGGGGTTTACACCTTCACAGTCTAAGAAGAAAACACTACATTTTACTATTCAAGGAACACCATAGTGCAGATTTGTGGTCAACTTCAGAGAATAAATTAGTTTGACTCAGGTATTTCTAGTATATGTGACCTATATGGTTGGAAAGATATACGAGTTAGGGTTCTAACAAAAATAACGGTACACAATTTGGACTTTTCAACAAAGAGTTATGATCAAATTAGTGAAAGGTAGTCTGTCGGACTTCTTGGTTCTTCTATACTTGTCTAACTCGAGTTTGAATGTCTTTTGTTACAAATCCTATCTCGTACCCATCTCCAATATAGGTAAGATGACTTTCATAAAGATCCATGTCTAGCATCATTCATTAACCAAAACCAAATTACCCTTCGTCTCCTAGAATCATCCATGACAACATGATGTAGAACTAGTATAATTAGAAAAAAATCTTTCTTCAATTCCTCTTAGCTAGTTCGTTGATGAGAATGCAAATGTCATATTTTTTTTTTCTCTTTCATTATTTAGCCCTTTATACTTATTATTCTTATAGTTCGATTTAGAATGTAAATAAAGACGTTAAAAGTATAACGAAGCTAATAGGATGATTGTTGATAGTATAGACATATGAGGATTTACAACTAATGATACCAAAAATTGACTATGGTTAAATTCGGACCCACCAACTCGGACATCTAAGCTTGGACCACACAGCTCATGATCACTAGCTTGGGTTGCATAGGTCGGGAATCTTCGGCAATGAGACCCTTGTGCACTCAATTACAATGACAGTTGCACCATCCAAAAGGTCACACAACGTCTACGGAATGTAACCCTTAACGGCCAAATATTCTAGACTATGAGTCGCAAACAGCCTCAAGGGAATCACGATGAATACACAAGGATAGTGTTGGTTACGGAAAAGAGACTCTGATCATGCAAGGCAATCATGCAAGCAATTGTAAACTATAAATAGGGATCAAATCCCTCACACTGTAATCAAGTAATCATCTTTGCATTTACTCTGTACAATCTCCTTCCCTCAATTAATAGAAAACCCCAAGGAAAAAGAGATTTCATTAGAGTGTATTAGCCAAACTTCTGACCTGATAAACCACTATAAAATCTTTGTCTATTCATCTTCATCCTTTGTCATCTTATTGAATCGATAGCTCAACCCCTAAGAGCCTAGAAATTTTGACTGAACATCCCTGTAATTTCCAAATTCTCAGATAGTTCACTTCTACACAACGGCACGGAACACACCATCAAAACTCGTTGCCGTCAAATGTCAAGCTTAGAATTAATGGCTGGTTGTTGCTGGTACGCAAGTTGGAATGTGTCCAAAATCTGACTTTATTGCAATCTTACCTACTTCGCATTCGTCAGACCTTCTCTGTAGATCTCAATGCATCACTCTTCACCACATACTTTGGAGAAAATATGGAGCCTCTCTCTAACAATCGTTTCTCAACGACTTTATTTCGTCTTTCAACAAAAGATGAACAATTGAAGGCAAAATCATGATTAGACTCGGCCTACTATACATTGTATTTTTTTTTTCGCATGGGAGGGGAGGGGAGGGGAGAGGAGGAGAGGGGAGAAGGAGACTTGAACTCTTCACTTTAAAAAGACAAAATTTTCAAAAGTCATAAAATAAAAAGGACTATTGGACCAAATGTCTATTAATATTACTATACAAAGTTATACGATAATTTTTTATTTATAAATGGATGAGTGAGAAACGGTCAAACAATTTGTGGGTAAAATAAGTTCTACCTAAAATGATATTCAGAACCAGGTTTTTATTTGTTTCGAATGATAGACTTGTCAGTGAGATTTTAGAGAGACTAATTTTACCTTTGTTTTGAGGTTAATCTCTCTCCATCTGGCTGATGGGATAAAATCCTTATTTTGAAATAAAAACTATTATTTGTAGTAAACTTGGGGATTTATTTCTGGTACCTAATTTATTACATTTGTTGAATGAAAAATAGGTCATTAGACCTTTGCTTTAATTGCTACAATAAAGTTATTCTTCAAATTAAGTTCTTCAATTAGGTTTGAATGATATTTTATATACAAATATGTTTACTAACAAATTTCGAATTATAAAGCAATCAGCCTAGTAAATTTCATGTGATCCAATGTACATTACTCTTTGCTTCTTCTATTATCCTTTTTTTCTTTTCTTTTTATATTTTTTTATGGTCAAAATTCTTAATGATATTTGCTGCCATGTATTCTACACTAGCTGTTTTTGATTCGAAAGAATATTATGGTTTATTTATCCTTTGTCCAGGGAGGGAGATAAAAATTTCCCAACAGGAAGCTTCGCCAAGGTATCCTACATGAAAAAAATTTAGCAATCATACAGAACCTATCAAAATTAATTTTCAAAATTTAGTCGCCAAGGTATCTTTTTTTTTTTTTTGGATAAGGATGGAATAACACCTTCAAAAACTAGTTTGGGTCGTGAAATGAATTTCACATATATTCTCATTCATGATATGACGTAATAATTACCAATAAATTATCCTCGCGAATAATATATGTTTCACACGATACAATAATAAAAATAAGTTTTGAATCTATACATTGTTTTTTATATATATCACATCTGTAACACTTATCCATTGATAATCTGACTAATACAACCAGGTGTCTTCGTCTATAAGATCAACACTCAAACGAATCATTGAACACTATAACATCACCTTCATTTTTTTGTCCAAAGTGGTTGAAGCACAATAAATAGCTGTTAGTCACGCCAGGTGAAAAAGACTCTCTTTCTGCCTGGAGTTTAGCTGTTTGAAAATTCTATTATTTATAGAAACACGAAAGCCGTTGAATGATTTATATTTGGGACCTCTTTTTAACATAGACAATCATCCAAACTAAAATGATTAATTACTCGTATGGCTTTTAATCATCTTTTGAACAATAGCCTTAGAGCTATGTAAGCTATGTTGAGACGGTTCATGCTATGCAGGAAATTTTTATGTTTTTTCATTGCATGCATCTCACTCTCTCCACAAAATACAAAACTATTCACCTAATACTATTAATATTAATTGGGTAAATATTAATTAAATACTATTAAGACCTCAAAAGTCAAATAGTTGAGTGGGGTAGGCTTCATAATGCCCCTCACCTTTAATTTGATGGTTTTATGCAGAAAAAGATTTTTATCACAATTACTGTTTGACTTTTATGGTAAATGTGGGGCTCGTATACAATGGATGTAATGTGAAGTCATTCCATAGCCACAGAATAGAACATCATATATTGGTAGTTCCAGAATAAACCAAAGGAAAAACTAATAGCTCTTTCACGTATTGCATCACTATACTACTTTAATTTGTTGAAATATAGAGGACTATCACATACTCACAAAAAATATAATAGAAGAGACTAGTAAAAATAATAATAAGTCTTTCAATTTACTCATATTCAAATTGGTGTATTACATATAATATATATAAACTCTCATATATGACACATGACATACAAAATAACTCTACTACATAATGTAATAATAAAAATAATAAAAATTTTAGTCTTCCATTACTCGGAGAAATAAAATATCACAATTCTTTTATCTTGCTCTACTAATAAATTGATAATCCACTAATACAAAAAATTAATGCATAAAAATAACTCCAATAACATGAAAAGTCATATTTATTATTATTTTTTGACACTTCCCCTTAAAACATTATTTTTCTTCTCAACTACATGCAAACATCTCAATTTATAAAAACATCCTCCTTGAAAAACTTAGTGAAAATATCGGCAATTTAGTCGTTTGACTTCACAAACTTGAACTACACTTCCTTCTTGGTCACATATTGTCTAACTAATGAATGCTCATGCCTTAATGCACTATATAATACAAACAATTGTTCATTAAAAACAATCTGAATCAATTAGGAAAAAACACAAACTTATATTTGAACACTGATCGAATTTTGGCAATACCACAACAACACTTAAGAATGCTTAGACCTGTATCTAAACTTTCATCATTCCTCATTCCTCAATCCAATGCATAGATCTCCAAAAACAAAAAAGTAATCAATATTTATGTAAACCTCAAAATGAAGCCACTACTCAAGTATTATTAGCAATACTTCTACTGCATCCTTGTCATATCATCAAATTGTTTCAGAAAAACTTGTACAATGAATCTGCCACCTCTAAGATAAAATAAAGATTACGCATTTCCATTTTACTCATGGGAGGCATGTTGTCCCACCCTAAATTTCACATTCAGATTTCAAAGCCTAGTTCCTAAATGTATGGATAAACAATAAAGAATTTCAATAGGTGGTTTCTCCATCCTTTGCAAATACCACATTCAAACATATTATTTTCCTTCTCTCAATTGTCAAGTCCTATCACAGTCATACCATGCTAAAGCGGCATTTAAAAAAAAGCGACACTACCGTCAAATATGCTCCAAAAGTCATATGTTCACAAAAAAGAGAGACTTTGGAGCACCATCGTCCTTTGCCCACAACCTACAATCTGAAGCTTTGATCTGTTTGATTCTAATGTTCATTATCTCTCTTCTGCAACAATAAGATAGAGGGAAAGAGACATGAACAATAATAAAAAAACTGACAGTGTATGTCTGTCAAAGTAGAAAAACTATCTTTTCATAATCTCAGGGGCTAAACTTACTGATTGAGGCAAAACGACAAAGTAGTTGAAGTACATACCGAAAAAGAAAAAGCAAAGAGATTGTAATTAAATATCTATACTGGCCTCGGACCTAAAAATTATTTAAAGTCCACTACCCAAAAAAATTGTTGTGCAACCTAAACAACAATTCTATGCAAAGCTCACCAATAAAGTACAACAACGAATAGGTTGAGTATATTTTTCTTGGGCCAATAGATTGATGACGAACAAAACCTTAACACCACTATCAAACAATGATTCACCATGATCAATTCAACAGCACAAAAACATCCGAGCTGAAACAAAATTCCAAAAGCATGTAATACACTCTATTACATTGATCCATAATCCAAGAGAGGAAGAGTTTCGTGCCAGCGAAATTTTGCATCTAGCACTCCGGGTCTTGAACTGACAAAATTCAAACTCCTATTGATTGTATTGATTCAACCGCGATTGCTATCTCGGCTATCTCAGCTCGGTTGATTCAATAATATGGAAAGCCTTCACCAAGTAGTAATTCCAAGTAACAGGTACTAAAATGACAAAATATTATTTGATGCATTGTTCCAAGAGGAAAGCAGCAGACACAATGTGAAAAGTGAACTTTTGTGTTGCTAGCATGTAGCTTAAACTTAGTTGTGTAAACTGATGGACCCGAAATCAACTGGGCCAAGTCTAATAAAAATAAACCAAGAGGAGCCTAAGTCACCAGCGCCCAAAGGAGTCACCCAAAAGCACTTGGCACCGCCCAAGGGTGTCACCCAAGCCATTGGTGCCGCCAAAGGGGGCGCCGCCCATGCGGACCCCCTGGCTCTCCTTTGTTCCACATTTTCTCTTCCTCTGCATCGCCTCAGTGATATCCCTCCTCACCTTGTCAATCCAACCCAGCTCAGGATCCAGAAAATTCAAAGGATTGGAGCACGTGTGAGAGAATATTGGTGGAGATCTAATCCTACCTTAATTGTACTTACCAAAAAGTAGTGATCGCCTCACCATACCTATATAATATAAGCCTTCTCCACATAGAAGGCATGACCTTGAGAGCTTGAAACCTCAAGACACCTCTACTTCTCACACACTTTTCTGCACCTCCCTAGTTTCTCTATCCCAAAGCATTGTAACTCTCCCGGTTATTTTATTCATCAATAAAGATCTTCGGCCACTATTGCCGTTTTCGAGAGTGGAGTAGGTCACCTACACCGAACCACCATAAATCTGTGTGTTTGCTACTATTAACTATTTTGCCATTGATTGTTTATTTATTGCTCATTAATTGCACCCTTACAAGTACTCGACTGTTGATCTTGTGCAATACCAATTTGTGCATCATCAGTATGACACCGTCTGTGGGAAACAACTAGGTTTTCTACTTTCTTTAAACCATAGTAATCACGACCCAATTGATGAGTTAGCAACCAGGAGACAACAACCTGGCCCACCTGGAAGAGGCTTCGCCTCCCCTTGCACTCTCAAAACCATCTACTACATGTTCCCCCTCCACATGTATCTGGGCCAGAGAACGAAGACGAAGGAGAGAGTCAATATGATGATCATAGAAGCCAGTACCACCATCCAATTGAGGATGTCCCCAATCAATGGGAAGAGAATATTAGAGAGGTGCAAAACCAACTTGGTGATGCCCTCAACGCCATCAAAGCACAGGCGCTCGAGATGGTGGACTACCTTGTAAGACATACTGATACACCTTTTGTTGTTGATATAGTCAATTATCCCTTACCCTCGAAATTCAAGATGCCTACCATCTAGATCTTCGACGGTACCAAAGACCCCCTCGACCACCTTGACACATACAAATCTCTCATGCAACTCCATAACATACTTGAGCAGATTATGTGTAGGGCCTTCCCTACCACCTTAAAGGGGTCTGCTCGCCAATGGTTCACAACGATTAAACCCTCCTCCATCCACTCCTTCACATAATTGAGTAGATCCTTCGTCTCCCACTTCATTGGGGGACGCCGACATTAGAAACCTGTGACCCACTTGCTCACCATCAAGCCGAACAGGGATGAAAGCTCAGAGACTACCTTGCCCATTTTAACGAGGAGGTTCTCTAGATTGAGGAGCCAGATGATAAGGTAGCCCTGGCCGCCTTCATCACTGGTCTTCGCTCCTCCAGTTTCATGTTCTTCATCCTCAAGAAGTCGCCCTCCAGTATGCTCGAGCTGTTGGCTAGGTCACAAAAATACATGAACGCTGAGGATGTCACTAAAGCCTATAGAGGTGAGTCCTCCTGAGTAGGAAAGAAAAGGAAGAACAACCACAAGACAAGAGGGAGACAGAGAACAAGAGGAAGATGATCGAGAGAGTATTTGTGAAGGACCGTCTCAGTCCTTTACCCCCAAGAAACTGACAGTCTTTCACGCCACTCAATGCCTTGGTGAAGCACATCATATTCTAGATACATGATGACCAATCAATCTGTTGGCCCACAAAGATGAAGTCTGACCCTAAGCACTGAAATTCCAGCAAGTACTGTCGCTTCCACTGTGACCACGGTCATGAAACAGACGACTGCTTCCAGTTAAAGAGACAGATTGAGGAGCTTATTCAGCGTGGCCAACTGAGGTAGTATGTTGTTGGTCGAGGAGCAGCTCCACCACACGAGGAACGAGAGCACCAACAACCCCTTAGAGAGATCCAAACTATTGCAAGAGGGTTAGGAGAAGGAGTTGACTCCAACTTTACCAAGAAAGCACACACCTAGAGAGTCAGACAGGTAGAGTCACATGACTTGCGCCCAAAGAAGACACCTCGACATGCAGAGGAGGAGGTCATCACTTTCTCAGACAGGGACCTCAAGGGGATCTAGGTTTCTTATGATGACCCCCCTTGTCTTAACTCTGATGGTAGCCAACTACCAAGTTAGGAAGATCCTGGTCGACAGTGGCAGCTCAATCGACATTCTATTTGCAACAACCTATGATCGCCTTCACCTCGGCAAAGAGAGACTACAGCTTATCAGGACTCCCTTGGTTGGCTTCTCACGAGAGAGAGTTCATCCATTGGGATCTATCACCCTGCTTTTTATAGCAAGAACTGCACCTAGTAGCTCTACTATTATGGTAAATTTTCTTGTACTTAACTGCCCTTCTGCTTACAATATAATTCTTGGACGCCCTGCCCTCAACACCCTAAGGGTAGTGCCATCAACCTACCATCTTTTCCTTCGTTTCCCAACCTCCAGTGGGATTGAGCAGATTAGAGGAGACCAAGTTTCAGCTAGAAAGTGCTATGTGGCCTCTATGAGGGCCAGGAGACCACACGAGACTCTCCATGTCGAAGTGCTTGACCCTAGAGACAACAATATCTTAGAGAGGGGTGAACCAGCAGAAGAACTTCAGCCAGTGGTATTAGATGACAGCTTTCTCGACAGGAGAGTCTACACAGGCTCCTCACTCTCCCAAGAGCAGGCCTCCGCCTTGATCGACTTCCTAAGGCGGAACATAGATGTCTTCGCCTAGTCCTACGAAGACTTGGAGAGCATCGACCCCAAAGTGGCCTCCCACCGACTCAATGTTGATCCCAAATAAAAGCCTGTACGCCAGAAGTTAAGGATTATAAGTGCAAAGAGGGGGCAAGCCATGGAGAAGGAGGTAGAGAAGCTACTGGCAAATGGGTCAGTGAGTGAGGTAGCCTACCCAGACTGGCTATCCAATGTAGTGATGGTGACAAAGGCCAATGAAAAGTGGTGCCTCTGCGTGGACTTCACGGAGCTAAAAAAAGCCTGTCCCAAAGACAGTTACCATCTCCCATGCATCGACCTCCTCATTGACGCCACCGCTGCACACGAGCTCCTCAGTTTTCTAGATACCTACTTGACTTGATCCGAAATGTGTACATCCAACTACAGGCGGTCAAGTTGTAGTAATAATCCGGTTAAGTCTGGAGTCGAATCCACAAGGAACTATGATTGGTGTTTTGAAGTAAGCAATAATAGAGACCAAGTGACTAAAAATTTTGAGAGTTTGGAGTGGTGAGATTTCTTGAATAGAATAGAAGATTCTTTTCAAGAGTTTTTTAGACAAAATATAAGATAAATTAGCAAAGGTAACAACCACTCTTTAGTTCGAAGATCAAAACATGTAATTGATTATCCGGTTTATTATGTTTGTGTTTTATAACTCAATTAATTCCTATGTCAATAGCAAGTTAATCAGAAGATAAAAATGGACTGTGAGAATTAAGCACATGATTTTGATGCCTTTCTAGAAGTTTAAAAGAATTATTTGTGTCGAGACTTAACCCGTCTACAAACATGCAAGTGTTTCTACAAGGTATCCAACCATGACATTAATGGTCCATTCTTTGAATAAAGCACAATAATGGTAGAGATTGAAAGGTTGTCATGAAGAGCTAATCGGGGTGCTTGCCTTGAATCAACAAGTCTTTTTATACAAGAGTCATCCGTATTATAGAAGGAGCCCTTGGTTATACAAAGTACCTAGCTTTGCTAGATACATTCAATCATCCAATGAGCAAGTGGAATATAATGCATTAAAGCATAAAGGAATTGCACAAACATAACTTCCAGGTAATCTTTACATGTTCATCACCTCTTACTAAAGAGTGAATGAGGAACTACTCATTCTTCATGGCTTTGGTAAAGCTAGAAGAATGAATGATACTAATCCCTCCAAGTAGAGGAGCTACTAAGTAAAGCAAACTAAACAAAGAGCTTATCTTCAATGAAGAATAATTGAATCATGTTCCACCCTTCATGGCTTTGCTAAAGCTCTAGAAAAGTGGAAGAGTTTCACTCTTCTAAGAAAGAAGGATGCTCAAGCAATGGAAGTGAAATACATAAATAATAAAAGTAGAAGAAAGCTAGTTACTCTCGGAGGGTTTCTACCACAACCAAAAGATGAGCTATCTCGCTTTATACTTGTAAGTGAAAGCAAGTACAACTACAAGGGGAGTCGAAGCCTCCATCACGATTGATACAAATGCAAAATGAAAACATAAACATAAATGTACAAGGACTAGCTCTTTACTCTACTTATCAAGAGAAAAGGATTTTCTTTCCTTTACTCTACAAGAGGAAGAATGCCCCTTCAAGCTTCCAACATGGGAGTATTTATAGGCAAGGAAGGGGAGGGGGGAATCAAGAAGATAAAAGAGGATGAATGAATAGTGTATGCCGCCCATGAAAACCAACTACTCTGCAGGAGGACGTTCGAACGTGAATCTACATTCGAATGTTGTTTTCTTTTTTGCTTTAGGGGCATTCGAACATTGTCTGACATTCGAACGTGTCTTCTGGTCTTGCTTTATAAATGTTCGAATGCCAGATGGGGCCTGACCTTTTTCACTCAAGTGGTCTTTTGTGAAGTTCATTTCCACACTCTATGCAGAAGTCTGTTCTTCAAATGATTCCAAGGGAAGTTCGAACGTTGAATGGCGTTGGAACATGGTACTCAAGTGAACTTTCTTCTTTGCTTGCTGCAACATGTCATGTTTCATCAGTCTGGCCTTTAATCAACTCAAGTGGACGTTTGAACGTTAGTTGGCATTTAAACGTGGTACTCAATTACCTCAGGGTCCTGGTGCTTGTCTGCAACGCACTGTGTCTCAGCAGGTTGGTTTTGTCTTAGTTTAAATGGACGTTCGAACTTGAGTTGGCGTTCAAATGTTCTTGCTTTGTTCCAAGCCTCTCCAATTTCATTCCATAATGTACTGGTGCGACATTCAAGTGTGACTTTTGTTGTCCTCGAGCCCTTGTTCACTTTAAAACCTGAAATATCTTTACTTGAACTCCATCAAAACACAATTAGTTATAAAACGACATAATAATATGCTATATCTAAGTACTAATCACAACCCCAACCTAAATATTGCTAGTCTCTAGTAATATAACACAATTGAAATACAAATCTATGTCTAATGTCTTTTTCGTAGGTCATCCAGTTGCATTTAGCTTATGCAACAAGTCGTTGAACCGCTAGGTTTACCCTAGTGGGCGAGTGTTGTCTCGTGAGAATTTTCAGTGAAGCTACCCACAAAATTCAGTCGAACAAATGTGTATGTGAGATTTTCTGACTAAAAATGAATTAGCATTATGGTCGTTGGGACACTCAACCCTCAATCGTGACTTATCCCCTACATTTCTTTTCCATTGGTACTCACTCTATGCAAAAATTAGCACCTGTTACATTAGTATTTGGAATTCCCTGAGTAGTAGGATGGTCATTCTAGAAACAACAATTGGTATATAACAATCATTCCCCTTTTTTCACCTTCCATGGATAGCTTTGATTTCACAAACCTTTCTCGGAATGCTCTCAACAAAACAAATCAATTTGATTATAATGACTTATCTCTCAAAAGGGCATGTGATCAGAAGATGGCCAGTCGAAAAATCTCATGCACAATTAGTATAAGAGTGAAGTTTTGAGGAAAATAGACTTTACTTTGGCATAATCTCATGGAAGAATATTGATGCAAATAAAGAAATTCTAGTTAACATACCCCACTTGTAGTAGACAACATACATATGCATCACACTTGAGATCACCTAAGGCTTTTTGTAGGTTGTAATGGGGCTAGAGGACAGTGGCTAATGAAATGACGTCAATGGTGATCAAAAGCTATCTTNAGACTTTACCACACTGTTTACAGGCACCAAGTCTTTTGGCACGACGACATTTAGCAAAAGTGCTTTTGCTGCATAGGGGTTTGGCTTGTTGTTCTCAGATCTCATTCTTTCTCACCAATCTTGTTTTTCTCATGATCATAGTATGCACATCAGAAGGAAAAGTGCTCAAACTCCCAGACTAAACCAAAAAAGTTTAATATCCATGTTTTCTACACTTTAAGACCCATTATCTGGTTCTCTAACGTCTACCAGTCACAAAGACAATCAAAGCGAACTCACAGACATAATCATTTATACAAGGTACACAACATGATCAAGAACAGTAACAACAACAAAAACAAAAAAATTTCTATGCTACGGGCACATATGAACAATAGTTTTCACCCCCAACCTAAATTGAACATTGTCCCCAATGTTTCGAATTTACTAGTTTGTGGATCTTTAGAGATGAGGTTGAAAGGTGGAGATCCGTTCAATTTCTGAAACTTACAGTCAAAAATACACAAATCAATCATCCTTGCACAAAAATGGGTTTCAGGTAGGCTGATAAGCCTTGTCTATCAGTGCGAAGAGAAGTAGAAGACCCATAAGCAAATACAAGATTAAAATACAAATCATGAAACATAATATTGTGTCTGTGGAGTGTGTGGTCATGATGTTGTTGGGGCTGGGTCTGGTTGCAGAAAAGGGTGAACAGTGGAGAAGAAGAAGAAGGAAAAAGGAAAAAAGGGGAAGGGTGGTGGGAAAAAGAACAAAAAAAGGGTGGGGGCCTGATAAAGGCATCCCATCGGGTTGGGTTTCTGCCTGACCCGACCCCTTTTTGTGTCGGCAGGCACGATTCTCAGAGGGATTTTCTAGATTCATTAAAAGAATGGTCTCTATATTTTTGACAAAGTCCTCCACAAAGGGTTTCAATCGTTGACCATTGACGGTAAATATATTACCATTCGATGGGTTCTCCACTTCCACTGCCCCACGTTCAAACACTTTTTTGACAATGTATGGTCCAGTCCATCTTAACATCAACTTACCAGGAAAAAGGCGGAGCCTTGAATTGAAAAGCAGAACTTTTTGATCAGGTTCTAAAGAATTCCGCACTATATTCTTGTAATGAAAAATTTTCATCCTAGATTTTGAAATCTTAGCATTTTCATATGCTTAATTTCTCAATTCCTCCAATTCATTAATCTGAAGTTTTCTTGCTAGTCTGACTTTGTCCATGTCAAAGTTCATTGCATTAATAACCTAGTATGCCCAATGTTCCAATTTCACAGGTAGGTGACAAGGCTTTTCATAGACTAATCGGTAAGGAGACATGTCCAAAATTGTTTTAAAAGTAGTACGATAGGCCCAGAGTGCATCAATTAGTCTTGACGACTAATCTTTGCAGTTTGAATTTATCATTTTTTTCTAAAATTAATTTGATCTCCCGATTAGCTAATTTAGCTTATCCACTAGTTTGTGGATGGTATGGGGTTGCAATTTTGTGAAAATCAAGTATTTTTTCATCAGATTTCAGAAATGGTGATTGCAACAATGAGCACCCCCATCACTTATGATGGATTTTGGGATTCCAAATCGGGATAAAATATTTTCTTTTAAAAACTTGATCACCATTTGATAATTATTATTCCGGCATGGAATTGCCTCAACCCATTTGGATACATAGTCTACGGCTACCAAAATGTATAGATAGCTAAAGGAGGGGGAAATGGTCCCATAAAATCGATGCCCCAACGTCAAAAATTTCAATTATCAGAATGGGGTTAGAGGCATCATGTTTCTCTTTGAAATATTTCCCAACCTTTGACATCTATTGCAAATTAAACAAAAGGCATGAACATCTTTGAAAATTGTGGGCCAGTAAAATTCGCACTACAGGATTTTCGCAGCGATTTTTTTTGGATGAAAAATGGCCACCACATGCTTCAGAATGACAAAATGCTATTACCTGTTTTCTTTCCTAAGCAGGGGTGCAATGTCTTATGATTTGATCCTTACAGTACTTAAATATGTACAAATCTTCCTAAACGAAGTTAAGAACCTCCCTCAAAAATTTCTTTTTGTCCATGTGAGTAAAGGATGGAGGGAGTGTTCCAATAGCCAGGAGGTTAGCAATATCAGCGTACCATGGGGTTTCATTAATCATGCACAGTTGTTCATCAAGAAATTTCTCATTGATCGGCAATCCATCCTCGTGAAATTCATAAGTTAACCTCGACAGATGGTCTGCCACCACGTTCTCAACACCTTTTTTGTCCTTAATGACCAGGTCAAACTCTTTAAGTAAAAGTATCCATCACAAGAGTTTTGACTTGACATCCTTTTTTGTGAACAAAAATTTTAATGCTGCATGGCCAGTGAACACAGTAGCATAAGAACCAACAAGAAAAGGACAAAATTTTTCCAAGACAAACACTACCGTAAACAATTTTTTTTCAGTTGTTGATTAATTCATTTGAACATCATTCAAAATTTTACTTGCATAGTAAATGACATGTGGTTTCTTAATTTTTTTTTTGTCCCAATACAGCACCTACAACATAATCACTTGCATCACACATTAGTTCAAAGGGTAGAGTCCAGTCAGGGGGTTGCATTATTGGGGCGGAAATTAACATGCCTTTAATCTTGTCAAAAGCTTTTTGGCACGTTTCACTCCAATCAAAGATTATGTCTTGACTCAGGAGATGACACATGGGTTTTGTTATGGTACTGAAATCTTTTATGAATCTCCTGTAAAATCCTGCATGTCCCAGAAATGATAGGACATCTTTCACAGTCTTGGGAGCAGACAAGTTTCCAATCAGATCTATTTTGGCCTTGTCAACTTTCATGCCCNTTAGGAGATGACACATGGGTTTTGCTATGGTACTGAAATCATTTATGAATCTCCTGTAAAATCCTGCATGTCCCAGAAATGATCGGACATCTTTCACAGTCTTGGGAGCAGGCAAGTTTCCAATCAGATTTATTTTGGCCTTGTCAACTTTCATGCCTTTAGACGACACAATGTGACCTAAGACAATGCCTTATGTTACCATGAAATGACATTTTTTTTCCAATTAAGCACCAGATTGGTGTCTTTACACCTTATTAATACCTTTTCTAGGTTGGCCAGACACAAATCAAATGAGTCACCATAGACAGAGAAGTCATCTATGAATACTTCCAAAAATGTTTCGACCATATCACTGAACAGACTCAACATGCATCTTTGGAATGTTGCAGGAGCATTACAAAGTCCGAACATCATTCTTTTGAATGCAAAGGTGCCAAAGGGGCATGTGAATGTGATTTTCTCCTAATCATTGAGTTCTATCTCAATTTGATTATACCTAGAATAACCATCAAAGAAATAGTAAAATTCATGGCCTACAATTCTCTCTAGAACTTGGTCTAGAAAAGGAAGAGGGAAATGATCTTTTCTAGTCACCAAATTGAGCTTTTGATAGTCAATACACATCCGCTATCTTGTGACAACTTTAGTTGGCACTAGTTCATTGGCTTCATTTTTGACCACTGTGACCCCAGACTTTTTGGGCACAACTTGGGTTGGGCTAACCCATTTACTATCGGAGATGGGAAAGATTATCCCTACATCTAAGAGTTTAAGCACTTTCATTTTCACAACTTCCTTCTTGTGAGGGTTCAGTCGTCGTTGCATTTGACGAGAGGATTTTGAATTCTCTTCCAGGTATATAGCATGATTGCAGATTAATGGGTTTATACCTTTCAAATCAGTGATAGTCCACCCAATGGTGCTTTTGTGGCTTTTAAGAACTTTAATNAACAGGGGTGCAATGTCTTATGATTTGATCCTTACAGTACTTAAATATGTACAAATCTTCCCAAACGAAGTTAAGAACCTCCCTCAAAAATTTCTTTTTGTCCATGTGAGTAAAGGATGGAGGGAGTGTTCCAATAGCCAGGAAGTTAGCAATATCAGCGTACCATGGGGTTTCATTAATCATGAACAGTTGTTCATCGAGAAATTTCTCATTGATCGGCAATCCATCCTCGTGAAATTCATAAGTTAACCTCGACAGATGGTCTGCCACCACGTTCTCAACACCTTTTTTGTCCTTAATGACCAGGTCAAACTCTTTAAGTAAAAGTATCCATCACAAGAGTTTTGACTTGACATCCTTTTTTGTGAACAAAAATTTTAATGCTGCATGGCCAGTGAACACAGTAGCATAAGAACCAACAAAGAAAAGGACAAAATTTTTCCAAGACAAACACTACCGCAAACAATTTTTTTTCAGTTGTTGATTAATTCATTTGAACATCATTCAAAATTTTACTTGCATAGTAAATGACATGTGGTTTCTTAATTTTTTTTTTGTCCCAATACAGCACCTACAACATAATCACTTGCATCACACATTAGTTCAAAGGGTAGAGTCCAGTCAGGGGGTTGCATTATTGGGGCGGAAATTAACATGCCTTTAATCTTGTCAAAAGCTTTTTGGCACGTTTCACTCCAATCAAAGATTATGTCTTGACTCAGGAGATGACACATGGGTTTTGTTATGGTACTGAAATCTTTTATGAATCTCCTGTAAAATCCTGCATGTCCCAGAAATGATAGGACATCTTTCACAGTCTTGGGAGCAGACAAGTTTCCAATCAGATCTATTTTGGCCTTGTCAACTTTCATGCCCTTAGACGACACAATGTGACCTAAGACAATGCCTTATGTTACCATGAAATGACATTTTTTTTCCAATTAAGCACCAGATTGGTGTCTTTACACCTTATTAATACCTTTTCTAGGTTGGCCAGACACAAATCAAATGAGTCACCATAGACAGAGAAGTCATCTATGAATACTTCCAAAAATGTTTCGACCATATCACTGAACAGACTCAACATGCATCTTTGGAATGTTGCAGGAGCATTACAAAGTCCGAACATCATTCTTTTGAATGCAAAGGTGCCAAAGGGGCATGTGAATGTGATTTTCTCCTAATCATTGAGTTCTATCTCAATTTGATTATACCTAGAATAACCATCAAAGAAATAGTAAAATTCATGGCCTACAATTCTCTCTAGAACTTGGTCTAGAAAAGGAAGAGGGAAATGATCTTTTCTAGTCACCAAATTGAGCTTTTGATAGTCAATACACATCCGCTATCTTGTGACAACTTTAGTTGGCACTAGTTCATTGGCTTCATTTTTGACCACTGTGACCCCAGACTTTTTGGGCACAACTTGGGTTGGGCTAACCCATTTACTATCGGAGATGGGAAAGATTATCCCTACATCTAAGAGTTTAAGCACTTTCATTTTCACAACTTCCTTCTTGTGAGGGTTCAGTCGTCGTTGCATTTGACGAGAGGATTTTGAATTCTCTTCCAGGTATATAGCATGATTGCAGATTAATGGGTTTATACCTTTCAAATCAGTGATAGTCCATCCAATGGTGCTTTTGTGGCTTTTAAGAACTTTAATTAGTTTAGACTCTTGCAAGTCTGTGAGCTTAGATGAAATTACCACTGGGTACGACTCGTCCTCTCCTAGAAATGTATATTTGAGTTCAGATGAGAAAGATTTCAATTCAGGCTTTGGTGGCTTGACATTGGATGAGAGTGGCTTTGTGCCACTTGGTGAAAGTTCCTCGAATTTGGGGGTCCATGTATCAACAACATAAGTCAAGCAATTCCTTGGATTATCATTTGTTGTTTCAGATGTGATGGATTCTGACAAAGAACGTTCAATGGAATTTTCACAGAATGTGTTATTTAGATGGTCCTGAACCAAAGACTCAATGAAATTTATTTATCTTTCTTCTTTGTCCTCTCCTGGGTGTTTGGCAACATTAAAAATATTCAACTCAAGAGTCATATTCCCAAAGGTTAATTTCATGACCCCATTCCTACAATTGATTAGTGCATTTAAAGTTGCTAGGAAGGGTTGACCAAGAATAATAGGAGTTGGGTTCTTTGAATATTTTGCTAGCTGAGTATCGAGGACGATGAAGTCAACAGGGAATACAAAGTTGTCCACCTGGACAAGTACATCTTCAACAACACCCCTAGGAATTTTGACAGATTTGTCTGTCAACTGCAATGTGACACTCGTGGGTTTGAGTTTTCCTAGACCCAACTAGTGGTAAACAGAAAATGGAAGCAAATTGACATTTGCTCCAAGGTCTAACAGTGCTTGTTCGATTCTAAAATTTCCAATGACACGCGACATAGTCGGACACCCTGGATCTCTGTATTTTGGAGGGATTTTGTGTTGAAGCAAGGCATTGACATGTTCTGTCTGGAAGGCTCTATTTTGAACATTCTGGCTTCTCTTGACTGTGCATAAGTCTTTCAGAAACTTGGCATAAGATGGAATCTATTTGATTGCATCCAGAAGTGGGATGTTGATTTTTACTTGCTTGAAGTGCTCGTAAATATTTGGCTGATTATTCAACTTTTGTGCATTTTTTAGTCTATGAGGAAAAAGAGCAGGAATAGAGCACGAGGGTTCTTCTTCCCTTGATGGCTCTGGTTCTTGTTCAATCATGGGCTCGGGTTCCTCGTCTTTCTCACATTCAGGTTCAATTGTTTTAGTCTCAATTGGTGGATTGACTGGGATTGACTTAGGTTTTGGAAATAACATTTCTTTGATAGTCTTGTCAATCACCTTGCCACTTCTTAGTGTAGTGACAACTTGGGTTTGGGCTCGTGGAGTTTCCATGATTACGGGATTTTCCACATGAAATTGGCCTTGTGGTGGTTTTGGTTGGGCAGGAAACTTGCCCTTCTCATGTGTGGTCATGGATTGTGTCAATTTTTGGATGTGGCTTTTAAGATCCTCGAAGGAATGAGTGGTCTATGTTTTGAAATTAGTAAAAGCTTGAGTGGAACTATTGTTATAGTTCATTTGGCTATGCATGAACTAATTTAGTGTATCCTCAAGGTTCCTCTTTTGTGGTGGTTGGTATGGTTGGTACGCGGAAGGCCCTTGAGGTGGTGGGTGTGAACCTTGTTGTTGGTTCATGGGGTTTGGTTGTGTGTTTCTTCAACTAAAGTTTGGGTGGTTCTACCACCCTGGGTTATATGTTTTAGAGTTTGGGTTGGAGTAAGGTTTGTTGAAGTTGGAGACAAGATTTGTTTGTTCCAACAAAACCTCTTTGAATGCTAGAATGGTAGGACATTCCTCAGTAGGGTGTTCTATTAGTGCACAGATCCCACACACTTGTTCTATGAGAGAGCTAACATCAACTTGATGAACCTTTTTCATCTCTAAAGCTTCAAGCTTTCGAGACAGGGTGAAAATTTTTGTTCTTAGGGCAGCGTCATCTTTCAAGACATACTTACCCCCTTGGAAAGTAGATGGTTTAGTTTCAACAATTGTAGGGGAGGCTGAGTCTCACATCTGAGAANGTCAGCGTCATCTTTCAAGACATACTTACCCCCTTGGGAAGTAGATGGTTTAGTTTCAACAATTGTAGGGGAGGCTGAGTCTCACATCTGAGAACTGTTAGATATGGTATCAAAGAAATTGAATGCCTCCTCCCAACTTTTGCTCATAAACTCTCCTTGAGCCATCATTTCAACAAACTGACATAGTCTAGTAGGAAATGAGTCATAAAAAAATTCTACCAACGTCCAATTCTCAAAAGCATGGTGTGGGTAGGACTGGAGTAGATCCTTGAATCTCTCCCGACTTTGAAAAAAGGTTTCCCCTTCTTTGACCGAAAAATTCATGATTTGCCTTTTCAATGCATTAGTGCGGTGTAGAGGAAATTTTTTTTTAAAAAATTCATTTTGTAGTGCCCGCCAGTCAGGTATTGAAAGAGCTTTTAAAGAATTTAGCCATTGTTTAGCTCTATCCTTTAGAAAGATTGAAAAATGTTTCATTTTGCCTAGCTCAGAATTGTCTTCAAATNCTTTTTGTTGTGCCCGCCAGTCAGGTATTGAAAGAGTTTTTAAAGAATTTAGCCATTGTTTAGCTCTATCCTTTAGAAAGATTGAAAAAAGTTTCATTTTGCCTAGCTCAGAATTGTCTTCAAATGTTCCACATACTTCCTCAAACTCTTTTATGTGCAGATATGAGTTTTTTGTTTGAAGTCCACGGAATTAAGGGAGTAGTTGAACTGTTCCCGTCTTTACAGTAAATAGGGGTGCATCTTCAGGAAAGATAAAACAAGAGNATTGAAAAATGTTTCATTTTGCCTAGCTCAGAATTGTCTTCAAATGTTCCACATACTTCCTCAAACTCTTTTATGTGCAGATATGAGTTTTCTGTTTGAAGTCCACGGAATTAAGGGAGTAGTTGAACTGTTCCCGTCTTTACAGTAAATAGGGGTGCATCTTCAGGAAAGATAAAACAAGAGGGGACACTATTTCTTGTGGGATTTAAGTAATCCCTCAGAGTTCGAATGTTAGACACTTCCCCCTCTCTCATAGCAATTTCTTCTCGTCTCTCATCATTCGCCATTCCATTTTCACAGGAGTCTGCTACTGATCTAGGTGAAAGTGGTTCTGGTTGATTCACAAACCCAGAAGATTCTGCTGGTAAATTTTGATAGTGAGGAGTATTCTCAAACATAAAATTAACTAAAACAATTTTATCCACAGTAAAGCAAATTTATAAAAAAATGAGGTCTTTTTACCTTTTACTGTAAACACCTTTTATGGTTCCCCAGCAATAGCGCCCAAAACTTGACCTAATCCGAAATGTGCACACCCAAGTACAAGCGGTCAAGTTGTAATAATAATCCGGTTAAGTCTGGAGTCGAATCCACATGGAACTACGATTGGTGTTTTGAAGTAAGCAATAATAGAGACCAAGTGACGAAAACTTTTGAGAGTTTAGAGTGGTGGGATTTCTTGAATATAATAAAAGATTCTTTTCAAGAGTTTTCTAGACAAAATATAATATCAATTAGCAAAGATAATAACCACTCTTTAGTTCGAAGATCAGAATATGTAATTGATTATCCGGTTTATTATGTTTGTGTTTTATAACTCAATTAACCCTCGTGTCAACAGCAAGTTAATCGAAAGATAAAGATGGACTGTGAGAATTAAGCACATGATTCCGATGCCTTTCTAGAAGTTTACAAGAATTGTCTGTGCCGAGACTTAACCCGTCTACAAACAAGCAAGTGTTTCTACAAGGTATCCAACCATGACATTAATGGTCCATTCTTTGAATAAAGCAGAATAATGGTGGAGATTGAAAGGTTGTCATGAAGAGCTAGCCGAGATGCGTGCCTTGAATCAATGGATCTTTTTATGCAGGAGTCATCTGTATCATAGAAGGAGCCCTTGGTTATACAAAGTACTTAGCTTTGCTAGAAGCATTCAATCATCCAATGAGCAAGTGGAATATAAAGCATTAAAGCATCAAGGAATTGCACAATCATAACTTCCAGGTAATCTTTACATGTTCATCACCTCTTACTAAAGAGTGAATGAGGAACTACTCACTCTTCATGGCTTTGGTAAAGCTAGAAGTGTGAATGATACTCATCCCTCCAAGTAAAAGGAGCTACTAAGTGAAGAAAACTAAACAAAGAGCTTATCTTCAATGAAGAATAAGTGAATCACGTTACACCCTTCACGGTTTTGGTAAAGCTCTAGAAAAGTGGAAGAGTTTCACTCTTCTAAAAAAGAAGGATGCTCAAGCAACGGAAGTAAAATACATAAACAATAAAAGTAGAAGAAAGCTAATTACTCTTGGAGGGTTTCCACCACAACCAAAAGATGAGCTATCTCTCTTGATACTTGTAAGTAAAAGCAAGTACAACTACAAGGGGAGTCTAAGCCTCCATCATGGTTGTCACAACATGAATGTAAAGACGTAGCATAAATAAATAAAAAATTTAAACCACAAGGGGAGTCTAAGCCTCCATCATGGTTGATACAAATGCAAAATGAAAACATAAACATAAATGTGCAAGGACTAGCTCTTTACTCTACTTATCAGGAGAAAAGGATTTTCTTTCCTCTACTCTATAAGAGGAAGAATGCCTTCTTCAAGCTCCCAACATAGGAGTATTTATAGGCAAGGAAGGGGAGGGAGGAATCAAAAATATAAGAGAGGATGAGTGAATAGTGTATGCCACCCATGAAAACCAACTACTCTGTAGGAGGACGTTCGAACGTGAATCAATGTTCGAATGTTTTCTTCTATTTTGCTTTAGGGGCGTTCGAACATTGTCTAACGTTCAAACGTGTCTTCTGGTCTTGCTTTATAAATGTTTGAACGCCAGATGGGGCCTGACCTTTTCCACTCAAGTGGTCTTCGGTGAAGTTCATTTCCACACTCTATACAGAAGTCTATTCTTCAAATGATTCCAAGGGACGTTCGAACGTTGAATGGTGTTCGAACGTAGTACTCAAGTGCACTTTCTTCCTTGCTTGCTACAACACACCATGTTTCATCAATTTGACCTTCAATCAACTCAAGTGGATTTTCGAACGTTAATTGGCGTTTGAACGTGGTACTCAAGTACCTTAGGATCGTGGTACTTGACTACAACGCACTGTGTCTTAGTAGGTTGGTTTTGTCATAGTTCAAATGGACGTTCGAACATGAGTTGGCATTCAAACATTCTTGCTTTGTTCCAAGCCTCTCCAATTTCATTCCCTAATGTGCTAGTGCGTCATTGAAGTGTGACTTTTGTTGCCCTCAAGCTCTTGTTCACTTTAGAACCTGAAATATTCTTACTTGAACTCTATCAAAGTACAATTAGTCCTTAAAAGGCACAATAATATTCTACATTTAAGTACTAATCACTACTATGGGCACAACTAGATCAACATGTTCCCTCCAAATTAGGAGAAAATCTCATTGATCACCCCGAAAGGTACTTACTATTATAAGGTGATGCCTTTCGGGCTCAAAAACGCCGGAGCCACCTACCACCGCCTCGTGAACAAGATGTTTAAGGCTTAGATTGGAAAGACCATGGAGGTCTATGAGATGATATGTTAGTAAAGGGTATAGTTGCAGCAGACTATGTAACGCACCTGCAAGAGACCTTCGACGTGTTAAGAGCCTACAAGATGAAGCTGAATCTTGAAAAATGCGCTGTTGGTGTCAGTTCGGAAAAGTTCTTAGGCTTCATGGTCCACAAAAGGGGTATTGAGGCTAACCTAGACAAGATTAGATCCATCTTGGAGATGAAGTCTGTTGCCTCAACAAAGGAGGTCCAACGCCTTAACAAAAGGGTAGCAGCCCTCAATAGGTTTGTCTCTCAATCAGTAGATAAATGCCTACCCTTCTTTAAAATCCTCTACAGGTCTTTCCAGTGGGGCCCAAATGCAGAGGACGCCTTCCAGAAACTCAAGGTGTATCTCGCCACACCACCTCTACTCTCCCATGCTGCACTAGGAGAAACCATGTACCTTTACCTCTCCAGGCTTCATTGTGAGCTCCGTCCTCATCGGGAAAGATAGAGGCATCCAGAAGCCTGTATACTATGTAAGGAGGGCGTACCGAGGGGCAGAGGTAAGATATTTAGAACTCGAAAAATTGACTCGTGCACTTATCACTATTGCCAGGCTCCTATGCCACTACTTTCAGAGCCACACCATCATGGTTGTCAAAAATCAACCTCTCAAGAGGATTTTGGGGAAGCCTGATGTCTCTGGCCGACTATTCTAATGGGCTGTCGAGTTGAGCGAATTCGATGTGCAGTACGAGCCAAGGGCTGCCATCAAAATATAAGTACTTGCTGACTTCGTGGCCGAGTCTACACCGCTATAGGAGTCTCAGAAGGAAGCGTCAAGTGCCCCTGAGCCAACCTACACAATACACGTAGCCTTTACCCACCATAAGGTTGGAGGACATGATGACTCGGAGGAGGACCCCCAACTTGAATAGCCGAGGGCACTGCCCACTTGGCTTAGGGAATTGCCCACCTAGTCTTGGGCACCGCTCCCTATGCCTAGGGCGCAACCCACTGTACCTGGGGTGCCACCCACCCTGACTGGGGCACTGTTCTCTCTGCCTGCATCACATCCTACTATTCTCTCTCTCTAGGCATCACTCAGTTGCCTGCAGCCTCCTACCTCTTCGAAGCCATCTTAGCTCCCCTTATCATAGACACCATCGCCCACAAAGTTAACTCCCTATCCACTACCTACTATAATAGGTTCGAGACTTTACGTGAATGGGTCCTCCACCAATGAGGGCGGCAACGTTGGACTAGTACTAATCTGCCCCCATGGCACTCCACTAAAGTACGTAGTCTCCCTCTATTTTGTCACATCAAATAATCAAGCTGAGTATGAGGTCCTCTTGTCAAGCTTAAGGTTGACATTGGAGATGGAGGCCCTCTACCTGACAGCCAACAATGACTCTCAGCTCATTGTCAATCAGGTAAAGGTAGATTTTGAAGCCAAGTAGGAAAGAATGCAAGATTACCTCACAGTAGTTCGGGCCCTACCAAAAATGTTCACCAGCTTCCAAAACAACCAGGTGCCTCGAGAGGAGAACACCATGGCAGACGCCCTGACCAAGTTCACATCTGCTAACATACTCATGGGCCCTATGTTGACAGGTCACCAATTTGAGACTAGCACCTCCAAGATAGGGGAAGACGGTGTCTACTATACATCTTCAGAGTCCAATTGGATGGCTCCCATCTAAGCTTACCCAGAGGAGGGCACCATCCCAGACAACCCAGTAGAGGCCAAAAATTTGAGAATGAGAGCATCCAGATATGTCATCCTACAAAACACCCCTCTACAAGAAAAGACATTCTCTATCACTACTTTGTTGTCTTAACCTCGAGGAAGCCGATTATGCCATGAGAGAGATCCATGAGGGGGATATATGAGAATCACTTAGGAGGGTGTGCACTGGCTCACAAATCAATTAGGTAAGTATACTATTGGCCTACCATGATCAGAGACACCCCGCGACTTTGTCAAGAGATATGACAAGTGCCAACTCTTTGCGACTGTGCTTAGATAGCCACCTGAAGAGCTCACCACCATTCTAAGCCCATGGCCTCCATGTGGGGGATTGACATCCTAGGTCCCTTCCTTGTGAGTTGAGGCAAGTGTAAGTTCGTAGTCATCGCTATCAACTANTAGGGGTGCATCTTCAGGAAAGATAAAACAAGAGGGGACACTATTTCTTGTGGGATTTAAGTAATCCCTCAGAGTTCGAATGTTAGACACTTCCCCCTCTCTCATAGCAATTTCTTCTCGTCTCTCATCATTCGCCATTCCATTTTCACAGGAGTCTGCTACTGATCTAGGTGAAAGTGGTTCTGGTTGATTCACAAACCCAGAAGATTCTGCTGGTAAATTTTGATAGTGAGGAGTATTCTCAAACATAAAATTAACTAAAACAATTTTATCCACAGTAAAGCAAATTTATAAAAAAATGAGGTCTTTTTACCTTTTACTGTAAACACCTTTTATGGTTCCCCAGCAATAGCGCCCAAAACTTGACCTAATCCGAAATGTGCACACCCAAGTACAAGCGGTCAAGTTGTAATAATAATCCGGTTAAGTCTGGAGTCGAATCCACATGGAACTACGATTGGTGTTTTGAAGTAAGCAATAATAGAGACCAAGTGACGAAAACTTTTGAGAGTTTAGAGTGGTGGGATTTCTTGAATATAATAAAAGATTCTTTTCAAGAGTTTTCTAGACAAAATATAATATCAATTAGCAAAGATAATAACCACTCTTTAGTTCGAAGATCAGAATATGTAATTGATTATCCGGTTTATTATGTTTGTGTTTTATAACTCAATTAACCCTCGTGTCAACAGCAAGTTAATCGAAAGATAAAGATGGACTGTGAGAATTAAGCACATGATTCCGATGCCTTTCTAGAAGTTTACAAGAATTGTCTGTGCCGAGACTTAACCCGTCTACAAACAAGCAAGTGTTTCTACAAGGTATCCAACCATGACATTAATGGTCCATTCTTTGAATAAAGCAGAATAATGGTGGAGATTGAAAGGTTGTCATGAAGAGCTAGCCGAGATGCGTGCCTTGAATCAATGGGTCTTTTTATGCAGGAGTCATCTGTATCATAGAAGGAGCCCTTGGTTATACAAAGTACTTAGCTTTGCTAGATGCATTCAATCATCCAATGAGCAAGTGGAATATAAAGCATTAAAGCATCAAGGAATTGCACAATCATAACTTCCAGGTAATCTTTACATGTTCATCACCTCTTACTAAAGAGTGAATGAGGAACTACTCACTCTTCATGGCTTTGGTAAAGCTAGAAGTGTGAATGATACTCATCCCTCCAAGTAAAAGGAGCTACTAAGTGAAGAAAACTAAACAAAGAGCTTATCTTCAATGAAGAATAAGTGAATCACGTTACACCCTTCACGGTTTTGGTAAAGCTCTAGAAAAGTGGAAGAGTTTCACTCTTCTAAAAAAGAAGGATGCTCAAGCAACGGAAGTAAAATACATAAACAATAAAAGTAGAAGAAAGCTAATTACTCTTGGAGGGTTTCCACCACAACCAAAAGATGAGCTATCTCTCTTGATACTTGTAAGTAAAAGCAAGTACAACTACAAGGGGAGTCTAAGCCTCCATCATGGTTGTCACAACATGAATGTAAAGACGTAGCATAAATAAATAAAAAATTTAAACCACAAGGGGAGTCTAAGCCTCCATCATGGTTGATACAAATGCAAAATGAAAACATAAACATAAATGTGCAAGGACTAGCTCTTTACTCTACTTATCAGGAGAAAAGGATTTTCTTTCCTCTACTCTATAAGAGGAAGAATGCCTTCTTCAAGCTCCCAACATAGGAGTATTTATAGGCAAGGAAGGGGAGGGAGGAATCAAAAATATAAGAGAGGATGAGTGAATAGTGTATGCCACCCATGAAAACCAACTACTCTGTAGGAGGACGTTCGAACGTGAATCAATGTTCGAATGTTTTCTTCTATTTTGCTTTAGGGGCGTTCGAACATTGTCTAACGTTCAAACGTGTCTTCTGGTCTTGCTTTATAAATGTTTGAACGCCAGATGGGGCCTGACCTTTTCCACTCAAGTGGTCTTCGGTGAAGTTCATTTCCACACTCTATACAGAAGTCTATTCTTCAAATGATTCCAAGGGACGTTCGAACGTTGAATGGTGTTCGAACGTAGTACTCAAGTGCACTTTCTTCCTTGCTTGCTACAACACACCATGTTTCATCAATTTGACCTTCAATCAACTCAAGTGGATTTTCGAACGTTAATTGGCGTTTGAACGTGGTACTCAAGTACCTTAGGATCGTGGTACTTGACTACAACGCACTGTGTCTTAGTAGGTTGGTTTTGTCATAGTTCAAATGGACGTTCGAACATGAGTTGGCATTCAAACATTC
>CAUOFW020004335.1:0-31774 GCA_963454935.2 Ilex paraguariensis | reverse complement strand
GGCAATCGAACACGGGATGGATGACTACCGATATTCACGAACAGAGGTTAGTGGGGCTTGTCTACATTTGAAGTTCTTTGGGACATGACACTCAATCCTGCTTGCCTTTTTAACGAATGAATGGACTCTAAACATTATCAGCACATCCACATTTTAATTGTTTTATCTTAGCATTATCAGAAAAGGTCGATGAAGATAGGTTGCTCCTGTTGATCTTTTCTAGGAAGGAGGTCAATGAATCAACGCTCTAATCGTAAATTCACAATTTTAGAACGTATTCAACACAAATTCACAAATTCAAAATATTAAATTCACATTCATTTTTACAATCCACAAACTGAACAAATTTTAGAATCCACTACACAATTTCAAACAAAAAAAAATTCAATACTCTATCTTAATGAGACTCAAAGTGCAAGAGAACCCAAGCGTCCGGCTGTGTTGTTCTCTTCAACTCTTTCATAAGGAACCGATGTGGGATGTTGGTTGCCTTTATAAACTGTGTTTCCATTGCTTTTCCTGGTAAGTTACTGGCGGGACTCCTGTGTGGATCCTCAACTCTTAGGGTGACACGTGGCTCAATAAAGTCATTAGGATGTCTGGAAGATGCTGAGGGGGGGGGGGAGGGGAGCCGAGGCATGGTGACACAGAGCGGCCGAGTACAACAGCTGACATCATAGTCAAAGCAATGTGACCTTGCATTTATGGCGAGATGAGTGATAGTGACAAGACAAATAAATATGGGGCTGCTACCAACTGCTCTCTGCAAGTCTATGCCTACTGTCATGATGACTGGAGCATTAATGACTGATGTGCCGAAACAACGCGATTGGTTCTCCCGAGTTCTCTGATCCACCAAGTAGTCTGTGCCTTGTCGGTGTCAGACGCCGACCTCTTGGATTGGGCTGCTCGGCTCGTAGTATAAATGTTCGGCTTGCGGTCGAGCACTTATACCATTCCCCAAGCATTCAATTCGAGGAGGCGTAAAGGGGAAGCATTCACAACACGAGAGATGGTGTGTCAGATGTGAGATGTCCAGATGAGACTGAAGATCTAGAGCAATCATTGTTAATTTAGGTATAAATATCCCTCAGAAAAATGGACAAAGGTACGCAAAATCAAACCATAGCTCATGGACTAAGAAACATCCCTTTGATCTTACTGACTTAAACTTCGGAGGGGATTGACTGGGCTTACGCCTGACCCCCTTTCTTCTAACCCCGTTTTTTCAGGTTTGCCAGTCAAGGGATCGCTACCTTACGAGATTGCAGGATCTATCCCGTGCAATTTGGCACCGTCTATGGGAATGAAAGCATCGCTAAGTTTTGTGGTGACAATCGTTTGATGGTGAACACTCGATCTCAGAGTGAGGGAGTAGGTGTACGGGCCAGGAATGCAGATCCCGTCCAGCTTCCAATGGTCCTGGAACTGGGTTCATTAGGCCGATCAGATGGGCAGGGGTGCTCGTCACAAAGAACGTTCTCTATGGATCAGTCCCTTAGGGGCGTGACCTCCGGGCCCACAACATTGTGGAGATGATGGAGAAACGGATGGTAAAACGTATTAAACAACTTGAGAGGGAGAATGCCAAGGTCCTACGACGCCTTGACGATTTCGAGCAGTCGGCCAGCGCGGATGAACGCGGCCGTAGGGTTGGGGACCAGGTGCCCAGCCGGAGCCTGTCCAGGTCCCTCCGGAAAGGAATGGGTTAGGCACACGCCCGAAGGGCGGGACCGCCCAGGGGGATCCTCGGCCTTTGAGGGACGGTTAGAATCGGGTCAAAAGGCAAACCTATCTAGGTGGGACCTACGCTGAGGGATACCTGAGGGCATTGGAGTCGCCGCATCTCACGCGGAGTCCATATCCCGAAGGCCTCATGGAGATAGATCAGCTAAAGATCCTTGGGTCCCCTTCGTCGCTCAGCGCGACAACGAACCCGCAGTTCACTTTGACGAAGTTATTTCGCCGTTCGTCCGGGCTATCAGGGAGGCCAAAATGCCAAAAAAGTTTACCGTCCCGCGGTTCAAGATCTACGATGGAAAGACCGACCCTGAGAGCCATCTTCGGCAATACAGACAATTGATGTCAATCTATGACACTGACCAAAGGGTGTTGTGCCGAGTTTTTCCCATGAGCCTCGGGGACACGGGCATGAGGTGGTATGAGAACCTCGCCCTCGAGAGCATAGGGTCCTAGAGGCAGTTGACAGGGCTTTTCCTGGCCCGATTCATCACCAACAGCAAGAAGCCTAAGGACATTGGCGCTCTATTGATGCTCAGGCGAAAAGGGGGAGAGATGCTCCGGCAATACACTGTCCGATATTGGGATGAGGTCAATGAGGTGGAGGCATGTTTAGAGACATTGGTCGCGGCGTCATTTAGGTTGGGACAGTCCCGAGATACAGATTTGTACAAATCATTGACCAAGAAGGTTCTGGTAGATATGAAAGACTTGATGTCTCGGATAAACAAGTATGTCCGGGTGGAGGAAGAGTCCGTCGCACCCGAAAATAGGGTGACAATGCCAAGAAAAAGGGAAAGGGACAGCCGTCCCGGAGGGGAGGACCAATCCCACCCCCGAGTCGTCTATCCTTCTAGGGGGTAAGCACAATGTTCAACGAGCCCATTCACAAGATACTCCCCAAAATCAAAAACAAACCATACTTCAGGTGGCCCCTGAGGATGCTTAGCGACCCGTCGACAAGGAATTTGGCCCTCCGTTGTTCATATCATAGAGATGTCGGCCATTTGACGGAGGAATGCAACAGTTATCGGTGCTTCTTAGAGCGGTTGGTGCAACAGAGGCACCTCAGAGAGTTCATCGACAAGGGCCGGCCCGGGGGGTCGACGGGGGAACGAGCCGAAGGACCAGCTGAGGCTGCACCCGTGATCGACGTCATCCATGCCTGCACAGTGGAGCGGCCCACATACAACTCCCTCCGCTCCGAGTTGCAAAGGGTGTCCCAGGCAATCAAAGTGGATGAAAGGGGGGACCAGCGGCCGTCCAAAAGATCTCGGGGCGCTGCCGAGGTAATTCAGTTCTTCGATGCCGATCTCGGAGGGGTGGTCTTCCCCCACGAGGATGCATTGGTGATCACATTGCGCGTTGGGAAGTTCGACGTTAAAAGGATATTGGTGGACTCGGGCAGCTCCTCCGAGGTAATGTACAATCACCTTTTTAACAAGATAGGACTCTTTCAGAAGGATTTGGAACCCATGAAGACTCCCCTTACCGGATTCAACGGTTCCAGCGCCCTGCCTCTTGGAAAAATCATTCTCATGGTACGAGCGGGGGTGGTGACCATTCCAATAGAGTTCGTAGTGGTAGACTCTGACTCCCTGTACAACGCAATTATGGGGAGATCATGGTTGCATGCACTTAAGGCGGTCCATTCATCCTACCATCAGAAGATAAAGTTCCCAACACCACAGGGCGTAATGGAAATCCAGGGTGACCAGGCCTCGGCAAAAAGTTGCTTCTACGCTGCTGTCAAAACGAAAATAAGCGGTCGGAGTCAGGAGCGCAATCCCGATGCGGTGATTGCCAAATAGCAATCACAGAACGATCGGCCAGGGGTGGACGAGCCCATAACAGAGCCTGCCGATCGCTCCACCGAAGCCTTGGTAAAGGTTTTCCTCAGCTCTGATGACAGCGAGAAATACTTCCTGATAGGGGAATCACTCAGCGGTGCAGAGAAGGATGATATGACCTCCTTTTTACGCCACAATGCCGATGTCTTTGCCTGAACCCAGGCCGAGATCACGAGGATAAGTGCCGACGTGATGACCCATCGGCTCCATGTGAACCCCTCGTTCAAACCCGTCAGGCAAAAGGCCCGAAGAACTGCCCCAATCATGCGAAAGCTGTGGAAGAAGAAGTGGAGAGGTTGTTGGGAGTGAGTTCCATCAAGGAGGTGCAGTTCCCCCAATAGCTGTCTAATATCGTGTGCGCCAAGAAGAAAGAAGGAAAATGGCGAGTCTGTGTGGATTTCAAGGACCTAAACAAGACTTTCCCTAAGGACGAGTACCCTTTGCCCAAGGTTGATCAGCTCGTAGATGCCACGGCCGGCCATAGGCGCATCACCTTCATGGATGCTCGAGCTGGATATCACCAGATTCCCCTGCACGAGCTAGATCAGGAGAAAACGGCATTCATCACTCCGCGGGGGATCTACTGTTATACCGTAATGCCTTTTGGGTTGAAGAATGCCGGGGTAACTTACCAACGATTGATGAATAAGATTTTCAAAGACCAGCTCGGCGACACGATGGAGGTGTACATTGATGACATGTTGGTGAAGAGCAAGGAGGAGGCTGACCATCTCCGCCATCTCGGGACGACATTTGCCATCCTCCGGGAATATGGCCTAAAATTTAACCCCTCGAAATGCGCATTTGGAGTAAGTTCTGAAAAGTTTTTGGGGTATTTAGTCACTCATCGGGGGATCAAGGCAAACCCCGATTAGATACAGACGATTTGGAATGTCCAGGCGCCCAAGACTGTCAAGGACGTTCAGAAATTGGTCGGGATGTTGGCGAACCTTAACAGGTTTATTTTCAAATCGTCCGATAAGTGCAAACCATTCTTTTTCAAGTTAAGGGGGGCAGCTAATGGGGTTTGGAACGAGGAGTGCGATCGAGCTCTGGAAGGGATCAAGGAGTACTTGAAACACCCTTCGACGTTGTCTGTTCTAGCAATAGGAGAGGTGTTAAGCCTTTATTTGTCCGTCTCTCAAGACGTCGTTAATGGAGCATTGGTCAAGGATAGCGAAGGGGCACAGAGACCCGTGTATTACGTAAGCAAGACCTTGCTCGACGTCGAGACAAGATACTCTCCGATGGAGAAGTCGGTATTGGTATTGGTGGTCTCGGCAAGGAAACTCCGACATTATTTCCAAGCTCACGCCATAGACGTCCTTACGGACCGACCTCTCAAGTCGATCCTGCACAAGGCCGATATGTCCGGAAGGATTGCCAAATAGGTTGTAGAGCTCGGAGAGTTTGAAATCAGGTACAAGCCTCGAACGTCAATAAAAGGACAAGTCGTGGCAAATTTTGTTGCCGAGTTCTCTACGTGCGAGCCCCCAACACTGGCTCGGTCGGAGGACGTGTGGGATCTCCATGTTGATGGGTCCTCGAACGCCAGGGGAGCAGGGACAGGTATCGTACTAGCCAACTGAGAAGGGTTCATCATTGAAAGGGCTATCAGATTGAAATTCAAGGCGTCCAACAATGAAGCCGAGTACGAAGCATTGCTAGCAGAACTGGACGCCGTAAGCTCGATTAGAGTTAAACACCTTCAGATTTTTTGTGATTCCCAACTGGTCGTGAACTAGGTCAATGGGGACTTCGAGGTCTGGGATAGCAGGATGAAGGCATATCATAGGAAGGCAAGATCTAGGATGAAAAAGTTTGAAAAAGTGGAAGTTTCCAAGATCCCTAGAGATCAAAACACCCACGCCGACGCTTTAGCATGCCTGGCCTCGGCTTTGGCCTCAGAGGTATCTCGGCGTATACTTATCGAGACCCGGGACAGTCCGAGCATAGACGAAGAGAGGGCCGAGCAAGTATACCCAACCATAATGGGGGCACCGTCGGGATGGATGAAGCCAATCATTGCGTACTTGGCAGGCGGAGTGCTTCCGGAGGACGTCCAAGAGGCTAGAAAGATCAAGCTCAAAGCCCCCAGATTCCGGATGTTGGATGAGCAACTATACAGAAAATCATTCTCGGGACCACTATTACTATGTGTCCCCGAGGACAAAGTGGAACCACTGTAGTACGGAATCCATGAAGGAGTGTGTGGGAGCCACACGGGTGGAAGGTCTCTTGCGCACCGAGCAATGACGCAAGGGTACTGATGGCCTTACATGCAAAAGGATGCGAAGAGTTATGTTCGAAAATGTGACAAATGTCAGAAGTTTGCCCCCATTATTCGACAACCAGCTGAAGATTTGAACTTGCTAACGAGCCCATAGCCCTTCTCACAGTGGGGAATGGATATTGTCGGACCTCTCCCGAGATCCCCACTGGGCAAGAAATTCTTGATAGTGGCAACCGATTACTTTACTAAATGGATCGAAGCGGAACCCTTAAGCTGCATTCGAGATGTCGAAGCGAGGAAATTTGTGTGGCAAAACATCATCACCCGATTTGGAATTCCCCGGGCTATCGTCTCTGACAACGGGACTCAATTCAACAGTGGCCCATTTCGAAGTTCTGCTCAGGATACGGAATATGCAATTACTATTCTACGTCAGCCTATCCCCAGTGTAATGGGCAGGCTGAGGTATCCAACAAAACTGTGCTGGTAGGAATCAAGAAGAGACTCGAGGCAGCAAATGGAAGGTGGGCCGAGGAGTTACTTAACGTGTTATGGGCATACAGGACCACGCCGAGGACTTCAACAGGAGAAACCCCGTATGCCCTGACATATGGGGTCGAGGTGGTAATCCCATTAGAGGTAGGACTCCCAACAATACGGAGCCGAGCCTTCGAGTTTGGCAATAATGATCAAACCCTCGCTAGGGATCTTGATCTAGCCGAGGAAAGGAGGTCATTGGCGTCTATCAAGCTGGCAAAGTACCAAGGGGAGTTGTCGCGGCAGCACCAAAAAATAGTTCGATTGAGGGAATTCCAAGTCGGAGATTTGGTACTGCGAAAAGTGGTAGGGAATACGCGCGAGCCCACTAATGGAAAACTTGGTCCTAATTGGGAGGGTCCTTAAAAGGTAATCTCCGTGGGGGGCACTGGCGCATATCGTTTGCAAAATATGGATGGTGACGATATAATTCGACCATGGAATGTATCAAATTTAAAGAAATACTATTACTAAATCTGGTTTCAGTCTTCATGGCACTACAAACACGAGCCAAGCACTTGGTCGTTGGGGGCACGACCTCGAGGGGTGTAAGACTCCACCGTTAGAGCAACGCTCTCGAAACAAACACGAGCCAAGCGCTCGGTCGTTGGGGGCACGGCCCCGAGGCCCGAGGGGTGTAAGACTACACCGTTGGAGCAACGCTCTTGAAACAAACACGAGCCAAGCGCTCGGTCGTTGGGGGCACGACCCCAAGGGGTGTAAGACTCCTACCTTGGAGCAACGCTCTCGAAACAAGCGAGCCAAGCGCTCAGTCATTGGGGGCACGGCCCCGAGGGGTGTAAGACTCCACCCCTGGAGCAACGCTCTCGAAAGAAACACGGGCCAAACGCTCATGTCCTAAAAACCTAATAGCGAGCTCCGCATGGCTGTTTCCTAGAAATACGGTCAACAGAGAAAAACATATTGATTGAAAATCAAAATTCATTATAGAAAAGGGGCTTTGCGTCCCCAGGCATACAAACTAACAAAACTCAGTACAAAGCTGCAAAATTGCAAAAATGGACTAGCTGCTCAGATCCTCGGCTCATTCATTCATCACCGGCTCCCTCCCCACCGTGGCCCCCTCATCGGCTCTGTAACCCATCTCTAGCCCCCCAATATCTCGTCCTGCTCGGTGTCATGCACTCCACTAATGATGGGGGACGGAGAGAACGGTTCATCTGTTGGCTCGGCCGAAGGCAATGACGAAAGGGCATGAGAATGCTGATCAGATCCGTAGCTGAGTGTGATGGGTTCACCCACCAGCCCTTCAGCCTCGGTAGGGGTGCTGAGGTTGGGGCGGACTTGTTCATTCAAGGCCTTGTCATCGGCCTCGCTTTGGAAGCTATGCCTGGCAAACAAGTCTGACCCAACTTCGACGTGATAGGCGTGAAGGGCGGCATCCCAACCCTCTTTGAAAGCCTTCTTCTTGGCTTCCTCAAAAGCGGGGATCATTTGGCCTTGAGTGGCTGACCACACCCTCAGACACTCCGATTACAGCCTCTCCTATTTTCTCGCTTTTTCTGCTGTCAAGGAGTTCACTTTGGCAGTAAGAGCGCTGATCACAAACTCAGACTCTTGCAGCTTGGACTCGGAGGAGGATACGCGCAGCTCATACTCCTCGACCTTTTTCATCGCTGCAGCTTCGCCCGCCTTAGCCTCATTCAGCTCGGCATGAATGACGTCTCACTGGCGGATGAGCTCGGCAATGTGTTTGGTCTGATCGCCGAGGTTCCTCTCAACCTTCAAAATATGGCCGTCTTTGGCAGCTGCAGCTCACTCGGCGTTCTTCGCCTCTTGCTTGTATTCCCAAAAGCGTTCGATGATGGCTCCCACCTACTAGCTAGCATGGAAGAGGAGGAATATTAGTAAACGACCAAAGGGGAACAATAGCTACTCGGGGAGGCGATCAACTTACCATCAAGGTGTTTTGGAGGGTGCTCGTCAGGAGCCGGTTGTCCGAATAACCCTTGTACACGGCCATATCGGCCTCAAACTGAAGCGTCCCCGCGACAACAAAGGCCACTTCGGGAGATTGGAGGATTGAATCGGCTTCCAAAATGGGCCGGCTGCTTCTGGTCTTGGCCCGACCAACCCACTCTCTCGAGACGAAGGGCCCCGGGGCCGCGACACCATGCCGCTGCTTTACACGACGCTCTTCATGTTGTTCGGTTTCCCAGGCACGCATGTCCCTTTCTCGGTCTACTAAAATTTGGACTTGTTGAGGTTGGGCCCTCTGCCTGATTGGCACGGCCGAATCTCTAGATCGCTCGCGCGGCTGCTTTTAAGGGGGATGAGGTTGAGGAATAATAGGCGCCGGATTGGAAGGCCCAGCCAAGCCTGCGAGACTAGCTCACCTTGCCGAGGCGGCGGCCTCCATGGTTGTTGCGGTGATGGGTAGTGGATTAAACATGTCGAGTGTAGGAGACTCGGTAGCGTTATACGAAGACTCCTCTTCTGAACCACCCTCGAATTTTTCCTCTTCCGACGAGGAGTGATCTTCCCAAACGAAAGGGTTGAAAAGAGGAGGGATCTGAGAGAACCGGCTATAGGTTGGCGTATAGCCGAGGAGGGTGTGCGCCGCTCGTTTAACCAGGTCCGAGGACCAAACCTTTAGTAGATCAGCGAACCGGACTTGAGACCTCGGCGGTTGAACAGCGTTTCGATGATATCCTTCTGCGAAAATAGAGCAAAAATCAATATGTCCCTCGGACCTAAAAAAAAGATGTAAATCAAGAAGTTAGAACAAAAACACACCTTTATCCCTCGGCACTTTGGGGTAGTACAATCCGTCATACTCGGGCCCGGTCCCTTTCTCCCAACCGCCGTTGAGCATGATCAGATCGTCCACGTACCCCTTGTCCGAGTCAGGCATGTGGGTTACCAGATACATCGAGGGATCTCGGACTTGGAGGTAATATCGTCTCCTGGCGACTAGCCTTAGGTCATAGCAGAACAAAATTTCGTCTACCCCCAAGTTAATCCTAAGCCGAGTGTTTAAAGCGACTACGCCCATCACAATCCTAAAGAAGTTAACCCCGCACTGAAGGGGAAAGAGTTTCAATTGCATCAGGACTCCTAGTAACAGGGGATGGAGGGGGAAGGTCAACCCTCCTTTCATGATGGCCTTCGTCCAGAAAGACATTATGTCCTCACTTCCCATGTCCCTCCTATGGCGAGTAGGGTTGAAGGGAAAGGTGAAGACAGGCTCGCGAATAAGGTACCTAACCCTAAAGGTGTGGATGTTCTTGTCTGTTACTTGAGTTCTCCTCATTTTATGGGTAGAACTGGCCCTAACAGACGTGTCCCCCCTAGTTCTACTAGTTCTGGCCATCGGTGAGAGCTAAGAGGACGAAATGTAGAAGAAATGGAGAGAGAAAATGCTCAAGTGGAAGTACTTACGGGAGGTTCGTCTTCGGAGAGAGCTCGGGGAACCAGGGAAACTCGGAGGATAGGGGAGCAGTCAGGGTCTGATTGCTGAGGAGAGATGAAGGATGCAAAAGTTTTTGGAAGGCAGAGAAACCCCCTATTTATAATGCCTCATAAGGAGTGAGAATCGAGGAGTTGGCTCATCATTAGGGCATTTGAAAAGGGCGGCACCAGACGTGCAAGCAACCGTCACCGTTAATGAGGCATGGTGATAGAGCCCCAATCCTTTCACTCCACTTATTGAGCGCCGCGGATTGCAGCTGGGGGGCAGTTGGCGGGACTCCTGTGTGGATCCTCAACTCCCAGGGAGACACGTGACCCAATAAAGTCATTAGGATGTCTGAAAGATGCCAAGGGGGTGAGCCGAGGCATGGTGACACAGAGCGGCCGAGTACAACAGCTGGCATCATAGTCAAAGCGATGTGACCTCGCATTTATGGCGAGATGAGTGATAGTGACAAGACAAATAAATGCGGGGGCTGCCACCAACTGGTCTCTGCAAGTCTATGCCTACTGTCATGATGACTAGAGCATTAATGACTGATGCGCCGAAACAACGCGATTGGTTCTCCCGCGTTCTCTGATCCACCGAGTAGTCCGTGCCCTGTCGGTGTCAGACGCCGACCTCTTGGATTGGGCTGCTCGGCTCGTAGTATAAATGTTCGCCTTGCGGCCGAGCACTTATACCATTCCCCGAGCATTCAATTCGAGGAGGCGTAAAGGGGAAGTATTCACAGCACGAGGGATGGTGTGTCAGATGTGAGATGTCCAGATGAGACTGAAGATCTAGAGCAATCATTGTTAATTCAGGTATAAATATCCCTCAGAAAAATGGACAAAGGAACGCAAAATCAAACCATAGCTCATGGACTAAGAAACATCCCTTTGATCTTACTGACTTAAGCTTCGGAGGGAATTGGCTAGGCTCACGCCTGACCCCCTTTCTTCTAACCCCGTTTTTTCAGGTTTACCAATCAAAGAATCGCTACCTTATGAGATTGCAGGATCTATCCCGTGCAGTTACCAATGTGGGAGTATATAGTTAATTGAAAAATTATGTAGACTTCCTCTCACTTCTATCTATTATTTTTTATACTTTGACATCCACTTTTTTTGTATATATATATATATATATATATATATATATATATATATATATATATATATATATATATATATATATAAATTTGACGTTTTTAGTAACGCTCCCGCTCCATGTGATCTAGGGTATAAAGAGATAACAAATTTTGTGCATGACACAAGATGCTCTCTAGTTTTAGTCTAATGCTAAGAATTGGATATGATCGATTGACTGTCAAACATTATTCTGTTCTGAAGATTTTTTGGATACATTTTTTTTTTTTTTCATTTTGTAGGTGAGGACGAAAATTTTAAAACGGGGAATGTCATTGGTTTTGAGCAAATTTCAAGATCCCGGCACTCGCGTGCAGTGTGCAGCTATTAATGCAATTCGGCAGTTAGCTACGAAGTCTGACTTCTACTTGGAAGACGAATATTCCCTCGTGCTGGATACATTAGCTAAAACAATGAATGACTCCGTCAATCCACGGGTGAAGGTTAGTGGGCTTATATATGTAATCTTACTCTGCAGTTGAACTTCTTTGGGACATGACGCTCACTTCTACTACTCTTTCCAAACAATTAATGGACTTGATTACGGTACCGTTAAAAAATTTTTGATACTATACCTCGAACATTTATTATTTTAAAAAATATTTTTATAATTTTTGAGTGTCTTTTTATAACAAAAAAAATGTATCAATTTTGTGGTTAATTTACCACTTTTGTGAATATTTTTATTACTATTGTGGGTGTTTTATTATATTTGTTGCAAATATTTCTCACTTTTCTTAAGTACAAAAAAATTTATCACTTTTATATGTGATTTATTACATTTGTGAATGTTTTTAGCACTGTTATGGTAGTTATTTTTACCATTTTTGGGATACCACAACAGTGATAAAAGTACTCACAAATGTGATAAAAATTACCACAAATATGAAAATTTTCGATATGGTACCGAAAAGCTCTTTGGTGGTACCGTAGCCAACTCCAACATTTATAAGAACATCCACATTTTAGTTGTTTT
Source organism: Ilex paraguariensis (assembly GCA_963454935.2). Classification (NCBI taxonomy): domain Eukaryota; kingdom Viridiplantae; phylum Streptophyta; class Magnoliopsida; order Aquifoliales; family Aquifoliaceae; genus Ilex; species Ilex paraguariensis. The sequence goes on along the minus strand of CAUOFW020004335.1, from coordinate 19,875 downwards.
CTTTTAATAAAAAAGAGAAGCATTTTCCTTCTTCCTATTGGGAGGATGTATTATATACCCAAAATACTTACTGAGAATTTTGATTTAAATTATGTAATTAAGAATAAAATAGTAATCCATAAAATTGACCCAATTGCTAACACATGAACGGTTAAAGAATTTAATCAAGGTTAGTGTTCGACCCTATGCCTTTAAAACTTATTTTACCTTCCCTACGGTGATTATGAGTTTTTTAGCATTTATCTCCCAAGATACAATTATAACACAACATACAAGAAATTGTATTTCGTGCTCTCATAAATGGACACTTCTAATGACATAAATAATGCATGTTAACAACTTTGGTAATCACCAACTTTGTGTGTGTGTTTTGTTGGTGCATAATGCTAATAAATCTGGGTTATTTATAAATGTAGATGTACTATTCGGAACAATCATCAGTGGTCAAATACAACCCAGAAGACACCATTTATGTATGTCCATTCATGAACATAAATAAAATTCAAATTCAAAATTGGTGGAAAATTCAAACTCGAACCAGTGATTATTTGAATTCCAACAAGCAACAATTAAAACTCAAAAATTAAGGACTCATTTAACAAAATGAATTTATTCAAAAAGATAAGATTTAGACCCACACCTGAGCCAAAGCCTGAGGCCGGTCGGACGGGGATGTGCATTTATGGTTGAACCCAAACCCATTTAGGTTCTTTGTCGTCCACAAAAATGGAGTGCCCTTTAAGCCCAACCCAAAGTGAAAACTTGGGTCATATATGCTCTCCAAAGTTTCTTTGTCCAACGAATGTGAGATTAATGTCAAATTTTACATTGTCTCAACTTTTATTTTACATTTTAAGAGGGTTATTTTAGAGTTTATTTTTTTATTCATTTCTTACTTGATTTAACCAAGTGAATATATATTCTGCTCATGCAGTAGAATACGAACTCACAAAAAATTATTCCAAACAACGAGTGGGTTCTATTTTAATTTAGGCTCAAAATCTACTAAAAATCAATTTTTGTCCTACACTTCCTGAGCTATTTTTCCTAAATACGAAGGAATACAATTTTATTCATGAAGGACAATTTGTCTATCTCTTGGATGAGTACCATTCAGTTGTCCTTATGCAGATTATAATCTACCAGTGTGATGAAGAAGAGATCACTGGATGATGGTGTTTATTTTTATTGTTTTAAATCATTATTTATTCTAAAAGTTCAAATTATTAGGAAGTGTGTAACTTAAGTATTTAGCTTTTTACATAACTCCTAAGCTAGATTTTATGTCTAGTACATGAAAATCTTTTTATGATCAGGTTGCAACGAGATGTTAACACTGGACCTCTACTTTGATACTATATTAAGCAACTATATATTCTAAAAGTTTAAACTATTAGAGAATGTGTAACTTACAAATTTGTCCTTTAATATTACATATTACAAGTTTAAGAGGTTTGTTACTTGTTGAGTGAGGGTCATGTAGTTTAATTGTGCAAGCATTATATGCATGTCATGACTGCAAATGTCTATACCTATTGATAAGCTCATTCATATTTCATGAATGTTTTGGAGGCATTTGTTCCTTTATCCCTTCTTTCTTCTACTGCTCCCTTTTTGTTATGGGATCTATTTTTACATCACATTCTTGAATTTGTTGATGTTGCATTTGAAATATAGTAAAATTACTTATTGAAATATCTGATTTATATCATGCAACTTAAAATAAACAATAATAATGAAAAACGAAACAGTTACACTAATATGCACGAAACAATCATGTACGAAATAGTTACACATAAATTTGTAATCAAACCAATATATAAACTAATCCGTTTGCAGATCATGAATTGTTATTGAACTTTCTGTAGATCAAGATTAGTGTTTTCAAAATAAATTTCGCCCCTACACTTGGTGCTTATGAAAATCAAAAATTACACTTGTCCTACTTTTAATTTGAAATTGTTTTTTTTTAAATTTGAGTTTGTCTATCTATATAATAAAGTAGCTCAAATATCAAAAGATAAACAAAATAAATTTTGTTATTCACGGTTGAGATCACTTTAAATTTTACTTTAAAGTTAATCTAACGGTTAATATTAACACCCAAAATTTAATAAGAAAAATAGACCGCTATGAGTGTGTTTGGAGTGACTTTTCAAAAATACTTTTACAAATTATTTATCATAAATAATTTTTTTTAAAAATAGTGTTTGAAACCGCTTCACTACTACCTCTACCACTACCACCGCTACCCCATCGTCATCATTGCCCCAGTCACCACAACCACCACCACCATCGCTATCGCCACCACCATCGCCACTATCACTACGGTCATTGACACCCCACCACAACCATCATCATCTCCTACCACTATCACTGCCGCCCACCACCTCTCACCCCCACTACAAAAATCGATGTTTAAATTCTTTTATCTATTTTTTATGTTTGTGATTTGTTTATGAATATGAATACAAATATGTTTATTGTTTATCATTTTTTATTACTTTATACCTTCACATACAGACAATAACTAGTTGTTTTATATAAAATCAATCGTTTTACCTAAATATTTGGTTGAATCAAACTTAAAGATGGTCTAATGCAATCAACAGAGGAAGCGTATAAATAAGTTGGGAAGGAAAGTTGTATAGAGAAATAATAATAAAATTAAAAGAAGTAAGGCGGTATTGGAGTTGTTAGAGAGGAGAGACTAGAAAATGAGAGGGAAACAAATGACAAAATCTAAGATGTAATCAATGTTGTGTAAGTATAAACATTAGAAATTTTTTATAATTTTTTTTGAGGAAATTCGTTGATGTGAGAAGTAAATGCCGGCTGGATGATTTATTTTATTTTATTTTATTAATAAAGTAGCTATCTTGTATTACCCAAAATTATAATTTAAGTTTCATGATTGCAAAATGGTTTAAATAATAAATCTGAATTATGTTTGGTTTAATCATCAGCCTTTAAGTCAGGGGAATACGTTAAACCTCCTCTTCCAAGGCGTCTTCCCCTCCATCCTCTTCTATCTCCCTCCCTAAGGTAAACCTTTCTTCCACTGTCAGCTGAGCCAGACAGAGCAAGCGCCTCATCTGGCATGTCTGCCCTCTCTCCTATCCAAAATTCCAACTCAGCCATGGTGAGACTTTCAATGCTAGAAAAGAATAAGAAAGCCGAAGCCATCTGCGAATCCGAAAAAACCGACGAGTTGAAAGAGCTAATCGCGGACTTTATGTCCGATTTCAACGACACACGCTGCGACGCCAAGTGGATTTTCGAAATCTGCACATATAAAACCAAGCCACATCTCTTCGCTAACAAGCTTTGTGACGTGCTCTCCTCCAACCCAGATCTTAACTCACGTACCATTTCCGCCAGTCTCCTTCGCAAGTCACTCTTCAATAAATCTTACCCCTTTCACTCTTTTCCTGTTGAAATGCAATTGACTCTAAAACGCGATCTCTTGAAATTAGTTGACACACCTGCAAGACTAATCAATAAAGAACTCTGCCACACCGTATCAGCGCTTGCAGCTTCTCTTTTATCTAAACAAGAATGGCCCGAATTCTTATCCTTTTTATTTGAACTTGTAGAATCCGATAAAAAAGAGTGCGTTGTTAATTGTTGCTTATTTAGCACAGTATCTAGGGAAGGGACTGAATAAGTTGCATTTGGATAAGAGGTTGCATTCATTCAATTTTACTGGAGTGTTGGAAAACAACGACAGAGGAGGATGTGCGTATTGCAGCGTTTGGGGCCGCGATTAATTTCATTATGTGTTTAGAACAAAAAGATTTGGTCAATTTTCAGGATTTGTTGGCAGCGATGATATCTACGTTGAAGAATGCGTTGTGTAGTGGGAATGAGACGATGGCCGACGCTGTTAACACGTTGAAGTTATTGATAGATTTGGCAGGAATGAAGCTGACGTATTGGAGGAAACAAATTGGGGAGATGGTGAATACAATATGGCTGATGGCCGATGATCATAGTTTGAAGAAAGAGACGAGGCGTTTGGCCATTGAATTCGTTTTGACATTGGTCCAGTTCGTTTTGACATTGGCCGAGGCTGAGAAAACGAATCCCAGGCAGCTGAAACTTGGGACGGAGTTTGAAATTAATATGGAGGAGCCGTGGGACGATAATAAGGAGACGGATAACTATGGGTCTTGGCAGGGGTGTGTGGATAGGCTGTCGATTTTGTCGCATATGATTGAGAATGGTATTTTGACTGTTGCTTTGGAAGTGTTACCGGGGTATTTGGTTGCTCCTGAGTGGCAAAAGGAGCATGCGGGCGGCATTCATTGTGCTCAGAAGGAGTATAGAGAGAGGCCGCCGTGAGGTATCAGAGCTTTGCTTTTTATTTATTTATTTTTTTACATTTAATTATTTAAAATTTAAATAAATATCATTTTATCACATTAAAGTAATTGTTCAATAATATCAAGGTTAGGGAGGATTTGGTGATATGGTAACGATAAAAAAGAAGAAAACAAATTTGGCGAATGGCACGGGGTGCGAGTTAGTTTTAGTTTAATGCTAAGGTATGTTTTAAAGATTTTTTGTTTATATATTTATTTTTTTTTCATTTTATGGACACAGGTGACGATAGAAAATTTGAAAAAAGTAGTGCCAATGGTTTTGAGCCCATTTCCAAATGACCACCGTCGCGTGTGGCGTACAGCTATTGGAGCAATTCAGTCGTTAGCTCTGCATTTATTACGCTTTTGCTTGCATGACGAGGTTAGTAGATTTATTTATGTACTTTATAAGTGCGTTCAAATTTTATTTGTTTTCTTTTAACAGAAAAGAGAAGCATTTTCCTTTTGTTTTAATTAATAATGCACCATTCGCATGGCACGTGCATATTTTTCATATATAAAAATTAATAAAAAATATTATGTACATGTTTACTTGATTAAATATTAAATAAAGTTTGTCAAAATTATTTTTTTTTTCACTCATGCTTTATTATAGAATTATGATAAATTTGTATGTTCTTAAGGTTCGCTACTCTACCTATAAGAAAATGGATTTAAAAAATGATTAAATTTTTATTTTTTCTCGAATTTTGTGATTGAGATTGATTTATTAGTGATGTTTAAAAAATTAAGTTTTTTTAAATTCATTTGATTAAAATTCCATCTATTATTCATTGGATAAAATAAAATTAATTATCAATATACTAATCATATTGGAACCTTACTATAATTAATAATTAATTAGGTCAATTGAGACAATATTTAATATACTACTTTATAGCATATATTATAAAACATATTAAAATTCTAAACAATTCAAGTTTTACTTAAAAATACACTATAATCTATTTTCACATCAAATATTAATACAACTTTCAAAGTTTACAATGACTGAAGACTTACGTTGATGTAACGTAAATTGATTTAAAAAAATTATATATATTATCTTAATACTTAAAGGATTAAACTTTTTAATGAAAATACATATATGTAGGCATATTGTTATCTATACATATGAGATGAGTAATGTTAAATTGATAGAGTTTTTAAAAGTATTTTAAAATTTTTATTGAAAATTATAATAATTCATATATTTTTTAAGAATAATAAAGTCAACAAAAAGTTTCATAAAAACTAATATTTATACATAGAGAATAGATAATTAAAAGAGGATAGAGATATGTTAAAGGTAATTTGAAGATTAAAATACATAAAGATATGATAGTAATTTAGATATTTAACTGTGTAAGGATAGATATTTTAAATTTATATTGGTATCATTAATAAAATGCTATATAATTTTTAAAAACTATAAAAAAAATAAATCTATAAAAATTAAAAAAATAATTCACATTTTAATTTAGAAAGACAATGCTGGCTTAATGTCTTTCTTTAGGATAATAAAATGGTTAATTTTTTTTAATCTTGACATTTACAAGTCTTTATTTTATATTTTTATTGTATGTAAAATGATAATATATTAGCTTAAATATAGAGAGAGAGAGAGAGAGAGAGAGAGAAAGATAAATTAAGGCATATTTATGTCATCAAAGTTTCTTACACGTGAACTATTATAAATTATAATGTTTAATTTTATTTTTTATCCATGCTACAACTATTTAAAAAACATAAGATTATATCCCATATATATTAATTAATAGTTTATGCGTGTAGTGGAGGTTTGACCAAATATAATTATATGATTATCATGACGCAAAAAATTAATATGAATAAATAATGATTTATAGATGTAAAAATATTCAATATATTTGAAAAGGTGCAGACCACTCGGATTTCATTGGGTTGAGGACACAAAAACATAAGTTTGTTTACCATCAAACAACATTATCATAAAAAAATAGTGTCAATATACATTTTTATTCTATTTTGTGTTGATAAAATAAACCATTTCAAAAAAAAAAAAAAAAAATTTAAGGCTCGAAACAACCCCAATCGATAAACAAGATAGTCCTAGATGTCCCAAGTTTCTACATTGAGGTCTAAAATGCAGAAGCAGCATAATGTCTTCTTGCTCCTAACCCATGATTAAAAGTACACATCAAAATATGTAAGGAACTAATGCTAAAAATTAGCACGATTGTCTGCCAAGCGCAGAGTGAGATCTCCTCTAATATTATTTTTGTTTATGGATCACCTATCATGTGTTTAAGTAATACCCATGTAGTGAAAGTAACAACTGTCGTTGTCGTGCTCGAGTGGTTAATATCTGTAAAATAAAGTGCAAATATGAAGTTAGAAGGAATACATCACAGAAATTAACACTTAAGAGAACGAATTCATTGGGTACAATATAAGGGCAACAAGAAGCATAATCTTGTTCTTAAACAATTAACTACAAAACAAGAGTTTTCTGAACAAATTTGGCTACTCTTACACTTTAAACAGTATGTATGTATATGTGTGTGTGTGTGTGTCTATAGAAAGTATATACATTCTGCAAGCTAACTCAAACTATCCTCCTTGAAAAGCCATACTTAGAACCCCGACCCCAATCGAACGGCTCTCGCCAAACTCCACCCGTAGCTTATCCTTTTCCAACTCTTCCAACAGCGGCATTGTCTAGTTCGCTTGCTGTGAATTGGGCCAGCTGTCCCCCTAACAAGCTCAAGGTTTTTCTTTCTAATGACTATAATCATCACTTTCCTACTTAAATGAAATCACAGTTTACTTTTTGATCAAAAAAAAAAAACTCTTCCAACAATTTAACTTCCAATGCTTTACGAAATATGTCAAATGGGTGTCTGTAGGTGATCAGTTGATTCTTTATGGGCTCTAAAATTGAACTTGGAATCAGCAGAGAGTTCGGTGTGGGGAAGTGTATCAGGTGAGGTTTTTCAACTGAGACCCATGACTTCCGTACTCAGTCTATTAATACTCCTTCAAAATTCTAAATCCATTATTAAATGGAGAGACTGCTAAAGAACCCCAAACTACCACAATTATTTTCCATGAAAGATGGAAGAAGAGAAGTCGTTAAACGGAGAGACTCTTAAGAACCCACAAAAAACTGCAGTTATACCTTCATTAAAGAAAGAAAGTTGTTAAACGCAAATACCATTAAATACCCATAAAATGTGAATAAATATAGAATAAGAAAAGATGATACTTGAAAGAGAAAATGGGATAAAATGGACCATATGTAAGTGATTAGGGTTAAAACAGGTAATTAAATTTTTTTTCTCAGTAGCTGTTTTTTATTAGTAGTATAGATATAGATGAATTCCATTTTAACACATTAATAGGTATTTGTCTAGTAATGTTAGAGTGAACCAAAATTTTATTTTGAGGGGCCCAACAATGACATAGATGATAAATTTTTATTTATAAAGAACCTATTAAATTTAATTTTTATGTAATGTCATTGAAAAAATTAATTTTGAGCACAAAACTCAAAAATTGGATAATGACATCATAAAAATTCAGTTGTGACAATATTTTCATCCCCTATTTTTCTTGTTTATGATCTAATTTTATGTCTATAAATAAATTATGTTGTTCTCTGACCTTATCTGTTCATGGGAATTAGCCAAAGGAGATTTCTTGATCAATGATGAGGCTTTGGCACAGTTGTCACGCAGAAGACCACACCAATTCATCCCTAACTTGGTGGTTAAACTCTTATGCGGTGACGAAACTGTAAGGGAGGTTCTGCGGAAAAATAGCTCGACATGGTCGCAAAAAAATCACTTATTTTTTTCTCCAAGGTCATCAAAATTATCCAACAAGTATCTTTGTTAGTGCAAACGATACTCATTCATGTGATTACATCTTAAATTGTTACTAAATTCATTGATTTTTTTGAATACATTAAGTGAGATACTTAAACATTGGGTGTTTTGAAAAGCTGGAGGTCACCAATATTTTTTTTGAAAATATAGGGGGAACAATGGTAATTTTTAGAATTTGAGGAGGGGCCACTGTTCTGTCCCTGATTAGAGCTAGGGAGGATTTGATGGTAAGCGGATGGAAAGAAGAAATAAAAAATCCATGCATGACAAGGGCTGCTCACTAGTTTTAGTCTAATGCTGAGAATTGAATATGATCGATTGATTGTCAAATATCATTGGTTTAGAGATTTTTCTGATACATTTTTTTATTTTTTATTTTGTGGACACAGGTGATGAGAACAAATTTCGAACAAGTAATGTTGACACTTTTGAGCTTATTTCAAAATGTTGACCCTGTCGTGCAAAATGAATCTATTCGTGCAATGTGGGCTTTGGTTCTGACTTCTGGCAGATGCTTACAACCCGGATGTCACCTCATGCTTCCTGCATTAGCTAAAGTGATGAATGACTCCCCAAATCAAGAAATGCGGGTTAGTGGGCTTATTGATGTACTTTTACTCTACATTTGAACTTGTTTGGGACATGACACTCAATCTTGCTAACCTTTTCAACGAATTAATGGACTCTAAACATTTATGAGGGCATCCACACTTTAGTTGTTTCTTTTAACATAAATGGGAAGCATTTTCCTTTTTTCTGTTGGGAGGATGTGTCATGTATGCAAAATACTTATTTATATTTTTGATTTAAATCGTGCAATTAAGAGTAAAACAGTAACACATAAAATTGATCCAATTGCATATTGGACCAATTTAAGAATTTGATCAAAATTAGTGTTTGACATTATATCCTTAAGACAGATTCATCTCCACTGTGGTGATTGTGGGTTCTTTAACACCTCCCTCTCGAGTTACAATGATCACACATATAGAAACACTGCAATCTGTATGTACAATGAACCAAAAATTATATTTTGTACTCTTAGAAATGGACACTACATTTTGATGAGCCCAAATCCAATTAAGTCTAGGCCCAGGACACGGGTGAGGCCAAATTAGCTACAAAGCAGGTCAAGTCCAACTCATGGATTCGGCTCAGTCCAAAGTTTAAGCAGTCCAGAAAAATTAGCGCATATGGAGAGTAATTACCGGGATAGCCACTCTCAAAGATTAAGACTATCTCTAATTGTATCTATCCTAATTGCAGTTATCCTCCTCGAAAAGCTAGTAACCTACACTCCACAACCACTGTCTCAACTAAGACTCTGTGCCTATAAATTGTAAGCCCTCTATACATGGGAGACATCTTTCTACACATGGGAGACATCTTTCTACACATATTTTACACAGTGATCTCTCTTATAGCTACCTAGAGCTTACATTTGCTCTCTCTCTCTCTCTCTCTCTCTCCCACCTTTTACTTTTTTAATAAAGCTTTTCGGCCACCGTCATCACGTTCAGTGGTTTGGTCACCTCAGCCCAACCACCCATTCTTTGCCTTTTGATATTGATTGGTTTATCAATTGCTTCATTATTTTTCTTGCATCACATACTTGATTGTTGATTGTGCATTGCATCATCAGTTTGACATCATCTGTGGGAAACGACTGAGTTTTTTATGACCTTGCTACTCTATTTGGAATCCATGACAATCATAATCAGATCGATGAATCAACAGCCCGAAGACAACGACCCAACTAGTTGAAAGGAGGCTCCACTTCCGCCTCCACCAACGGAACCATCCATTACGGCGAATATTGTGGCCGGACAACAACTTTTGGAGACTATGTAGTTATTGGTGAGTCAAAACCAATTAATTCTCTAACTAATGCTAGTCTCATGAGGCGTTATCCCCCAACAAGTAGGAGGAGCCGCACTCCCTCTAATTAGAGAGACTCCACACCCTTTCCACTCTAGACGCCCCCAGCGTGGCACCCAGCGCCAAGGTGTCCCCCCTTAGTGCCTAAGCGCCTCACAGGCTTCGCCTCCTCATGTACTTGCTCTGCCGTCACACGCTGCCAACCATCCTAAGTAAGAAGATGAAGGGGAGAACCAATATGCGGATCATGAAAGTTACTATAATGATCCAACAGAGGGTGTCCCTAACTAATGGGATGAAAAGATTAAGGAGATGCAAAACCAGCTTGGTGATGCCCTCAACACCATCAAAGCATAGGTGCCAGAGACGATGGATTATCTGGTAAGGCATATTGACACTTTGTTTGTGGCGGATGTTATCAACTACCCTTTACCCTCCAAGTTCAAGATGTCTGCCATTGAGATATTTGATGGTACCAAGGACCCCATTGATCATCTTGACACATACAAATCTCTTATGCAACTCTATAATGTGCCTAATGAGATCATGTGTGGAGTCTTCCCTACCACCCTTAAGGGATCTATACGACGGTGGTTCGTGAATCTCAAGTCTTCTTCCATCCACTCATTTGCGGAGTTAAGCAAATCTTTTGTCTCCCATTTCATTGGGGGACACCGACAATAGAAACCAATTACCCACCTACTAACCATCAAGCAAGATCGGTATGAAAGCCTAAGGAGCTACCTCACTTGTTTTAACGAGGAGGCTCTCCAGATCAAGGAACTAAATGATAAGGTAACCATAGGCGCCTTTATTGCAGGTCTGCACTCCTCTAGTTTCATGTTCTGTATTCTAAAGAAGTCGCCATCCAGCATGCCTGAGCTATTGTTAATGGCACAAAAGTACAAGAACACCAAGGACATCACCAAATCCAAGCCAGGTGAGTCCTCCCGCGGGGGTGAGAAAAGGAAGGACATCTGTGAGGATAAGCAGGAAGTAGAGAACAAATGAAAAAGGTTTAGAGAGGGTCTCTATCAAGGACCGCCTTGGTTCAGTGTCTCTGAGAAAGTTACAAGCCTTTATGTCGCTCAATGCCTTGGTGGAGCACATCTAGTTCCAAATACAAGATGATCATATGCAATTGTGGCCAAGAAAAACGAAGTCCGTCCCAAACCGTAGGAATCTAAAAAAATATTGTTGTTTCTACTGTGATCACGGTCATGACATTGATGACTACTCCAAGCTTAAGAGGTAGATCGAGTAGCTTATTTAGCATTATAAGTTACGGTAGTACGTTGCTGGTAGAGGACAAGAGTCGCTACTTGTCTGGGACCAAGACGATAGAGAACTCCAGTAACCCCTCAGAGAAATCCAAACAATCTCTAGAGGGTTAGGAGGAGGAGGTGACTCTAACTTTGCCAGAAAAGCCAGACAAGCAGAGTCAAATGACTCTCGCCCGATGAAGACACCCGACCCGAGGAAGAAGAGGTCATCACATTCTCAGACAGGGACCTCGAGGGGATTCAAGTTCCCCATAATGATCCTTTGGTCTTAACCATGATGGTAGCTAACTACTAGATTAAAAGAATTCTGGTCGACAGTGGCAGCTCCGCTGATAGCCTGTTCGCACCAACCCATGATAGCCTCCACCTTGGCAAGGAGAGATTATAACCCGTTAGGACACCCCTCGTTGGATTCTCAGGGGAGAGGATTTATCCCTTGGATTCCATCACCTTACTAGTCACAACAAGGATAACGCCAAGAAGCTCCATCATCATAGTGAACTTCATAGTACTAGATTGTCCTTCCGCCTACAACATCAGTGTTGGACGCCTTGCACTCAACACCTTAAGGGTAGTGCCATCCACCTACCACTTGCTCCTCCATTTCCCAACCCCTTGTGGGATTAGAGAAGTCAGAGGAGATCAAGTCTCCGTCAGGGAATGCTATGTGACCTCTATAAGGGCCAAGAGGCCTCAGGAGACCCTCCAAGTCGAAATGCTTAACCCTCGGGATGACAACACCTTGGAGAGAGGGGAACCAGTAGAAGAACTTCAGCTAGTGGAGCTGGACGAGAGCCTTCCAGAGAGGATAATTTACATTGGCTCCCCACTTTCTCAAGAGCAAGCATCCCACCTTGTAGACTTTCTCAAGCGGAACATGAATGTCTTCGCCTAGTCCCACGAAGACTTAAAGGGCATCAATCCCAAAGTGGCCACCCGCCGCCGGTTCAATGTAGACCTCAGGTACAAACCCGTCCACCAGAAGCTAAGGAATATAAGTGCTGAGAGAGGCCAAGCCATAGAGAAGGAAGTGGAAAAGCTGTTGGAAAACGGGTCAGTAAGGGAGGTAGCCTATCGAAATTAGCTATCAAACGTGGTGATGGTAACAAAAACCAATGAGAATTGATGTCTCTGTGTGTACTTCACGAATCTCAACAAAGCCTGTCCTAAAGACATTTATCCCTTATCACGCATCGACATCCTTATTGATGCCACTACAGGACACGAGCTCCAGAGCATTTTGGATGTTTATTCTAGGTACAACCAGATTAGCATGTTTCCTCCAAACCAAGAGAAAATCTCCTTCATCACTCTAAAAGGAACCTATTGCTATAGGGTAATGCCTTTTGGACTCAAGAATGCTGGAGCTATATACTAGTGCCTCGTGAATAAGATGTTTAAGGCACAGATAGAAAGTGCGACTTCAGTGTGAGCTCAGGAAAATTCCTAGGCTTCATGGTGAAAAAAAAGGTGTTAAGGCCAACCCAGACAAGATTAGAGCTGTCCTGGAGATGAAGTCCCCAACTTCTGTGAAGGAGGTCCAGCGCCTTAACGGAAAGATAGTAGCCCTCAACAAGTTTGTCTTAAATCAACAGACAAATGTTTACCATTCTTTAAGATTCTTCACAAATCCTTGTAGTGGGGACCAAACACAGAAGATGCCTTCCAAAATTTAAAGGCTTATCTTGTTACACCCCCTCACTCTCCCATGATGTACGAGGAGAGACCTTTGTACCTCTACGTCTCTTCCTTATTCTCTGCCGTGAGCTCCTTCCTTGTTAGAGAGGACGGAGGAATCCAAAAAGCCTGTGTACCATATAAGTAGGTCACACCGAGGAGTGGAGGTAAGATACTTAAAGCTGGAGAAATTGGCTCTTACACTTGTCACCGCCGCTAGACGCCTACGCTACTACTTTCAGAGCCACACCATCGTGGTTGTTACAGATCAACCACTCAAGAGAATCCTGGGAAAGTCAGATGTGTCTGGTCGACTCCTCAAATAGGTCATCGAGTTGAGCGAGTTTGATGTGCAGTACCAGCCGAGGACGACTATAAAGGCGCAATCAATTGCAGACTTTGTGGCTGAATCTACACCACTAAAACAATCCCAGGAAGAATCACCATACGCCTTGAGTCACCATGAGGCAAGCCTAAGCACCATCTCCAGAAAGCTTAGGGCCTTGGAAGAGGCCCCTAGGCCCCTAGAGTCCAGACTCCTACGGTAAAGGAGCCCAGTTCCCTTGCACATATTCCTCTAGAGTCCTCAGTGGCCTCATCTACTATGTTCCTGCCTAAATGCCCTGCTATGCCTAGGCAGGCATCCCAAACGAGCACTGTACCATACTAGAGACTATGTGTCAACGGATCCTCTACTAACGAGGATGGTGGAGTAGGGTTAGTACTAATCAGCCCCCATGACATCACTCCACTCAAATATGTTGTCTCCTTCCAGTTCGCAGCATCAAAAAACCAAGCAGAGTACGAGACCCTCATATCAAGTTTGAAGCTTTCAATGGAGATGAAAGCCCTTTGCCTGACTACTTATAGTGATTCTCAACTGATAGTCAATCAGGTGAAGGGAGACTTTGAAGCGAAGGAGAATAAAATGCAAGAATACTTGTTAGTAGCCCAGGATTTGATAAAAAAGGTTAACCACTTTCAAATCCACCATGTGCCTAGAGAGGAGAACACCATAGTAGATGCCCTCGCTAAGTTTGCATCTACAAACATACTCATGGACCAAGCACTGATATGCCACTAGTTCGAGCCAAGCAAGCACAATGTAGAGGAGGACGACATCAATTGTGCCTCCTCCGAAGCCAAGAGGATGACACCCATCTGAGCCTACCTAGAGGAGAGAACTTTCCCAGACAACCCAGTGAAAGCCAAAAAGTTGAGAATGAGAGCATTTAGGTACGTCATCCTACGTGACACTCTTTACAAGAAGAGTTATTCACTGTCACTGCTCCGCTGCCTCACCCCTGAGGAAGTCGATTTTGTCATGAGGGAAATCCACAAAGGGATATGTAAAAATCAATCAGAAGGGTGTGCACTAGATCACAAGGCAATAAAACAAGGAAATTATTGGCCCAGCATGATCAGAGACGCCTATGAGTTTGTGAGGAAGTATGACAAGTGTCAACGCTTTGCAATAGCGCCCAGACAGCCACCATAAGAGCTCACCACCATCTTGAGCCCATGGCCCTTCTCAATGTGGAGAATCGACATCCTAAGTCCCCTACCCATGAGTCGGGGCCAGTGAAAATTTGTGATAGTAGTCATTGACTACTTCACATAGTGGGTAGAAGTCGAGGCCTTAGCCAAGATAATGAACCAGAAGGTGAAAGACTTCATCTAGAGGAGTATAGTCTGCCGCTTTGGAATACTTCATGCAATAGTAAGTGATAACACCAAGTATTTTGACAACCAACTCCTAAACGGCTTCTGTGTAGACCTACAAATCAAGCAAACCCACTCCAACCCAGCCCACCCACAGGCGAACGAGCAGATAGAGGTCACCATCAGAATGATCCTCCACAACCTAAAGATCAGATTGGAAAGCGCTAAGGGGCGATGGATGGACGAGCCCATAGGAGTATTATGGGCTTACCAGATAACTCTAAGAAGCCCTACGGCAAAAACCCCTTTCTCCTTAACCTATAGGACAGAGGTGGTCATACCAGTCAAAATTGGGGTACACTCCCTTAAGGTCCAACACCATGACCCTACTACTAATAAAAAAGGCCTTTGCATCAACCTCAACTTGGTAAAGGAGGAGAAAAAGATAGTTTTAGTCAATTCTTTTTGTCTACTTCAAATTATGAAATAAAACTTTGCAAGATTATCTTTTTAAAAAACTCTCTCATTCCATAGAAATTCATAAACCATGTACAAAAGATAGCAACCAAAAGAGAAACAAAAAGATAAGTGTTATAGTCTTGACATCATTCACTACTCCTCAATCCACTCTCATCAAAACCCTCCCCATCACTGTCAGTCCCTAGTGTCTTATATGGAACAAAGCTAGAAAAGTTAAAGGTAGGAAAAGCTGCTGAGACCTTCTCATTAAGTTCCTCATAACCATCGATAAAGGTGCCGACAACGGCCTTCTCAACAGCCTCCCTCCTCTTCTCCATCTCAATGGAATGAGCCTCTGTCATGGTAGCTCTCTCAAGAGCTGCTCGAAGGTTAGCCTTTGTCACGGTAGCCCTTTCCCGAGTTATTCGTAGCTTGGCCTCAGCTTCAATAGCCCTCTCACAAGACACCCATATCTCTGCCTTTATTCTCGCGTGAACAACCTCTCTGTCAGTCTCCAACTGGGCAGCTATCTCGTAGGACACCAAAAGCTCGGCCTCAAGAGGTGTCGCTCTCTCATGAGTTAGCCTCAACTGCTCCTCGGCAGCCTCTCGTGCCTACCTCTCTAGCCTCAACTGCTCCTCAGCAACCTCTTGTGCCTGCCTCTCCTCTCCCAGAGCTATTAATGCCTCTCCAAACTTAACTGTCCTCAAAAAGAGACAGGGAAAAATAGGAGTCACCTACAAGCATTCGAAATGTAAGACATGAGGAAATGGAGGCGGGTACAAAATCAAAGTTAAGAAAAAGGTATAACATGGAAAACGCCTCCATCGCGATATTAATGATGCCCTTTGAACCACGAGACCTGACCTCTTTGATATCCGCAGCGGTCACAAACCCCCAAAGCCACTCCTTGGCTAGATTCACATCTTGCAACATGGATGTTGAACCACTGGTAGAAGTAGAGCAGTTGTGTGGAGCTCCGGTCCCCATAGAAGACAACACTGAAATCTCAATTCCTATTGCCATACTAGGGCTAGCTCTAGGATGCGCAGGAGTCACAGCCGATAAAGGAGTGGGGGCACCACCGGGTCCTGCCTCCTGGGAAGCAACTTGGCCAATGGATCTCGACCGAGAAACACTGGGGGCATCAGACTTCGTCGTCTTAAAAGAATAAAGGGAAAATGCCACCCTAGAAGCATAAAGGGCCTCCACCATCATTCTATCAATAGTGGAACTATGGAACTAGTATAAGACGAAGAACCTATAATATTAAAGTCATCAAAGTTTATCGAAAGGATCAAATATCTTTCCTCTTTTGCCTAGGGGAGGCTCTGGGATGACCCGCCGCAGACATGATGGCCAAAAACTCTTTGAAATGATGGTCCCGCACGACCTGGAACCTACTCTCCTGCTCTACAGATAACGTGGGTGGAGTTGCAAAGGGACCAAGCACACAGTAAGTACATATACATGACAATTAGATATAAAGGCAAAGGTAGAACTCTTACCTAGCTTGGTCTTCGGAATAGTGTCCCACCTTGAAGGCACTAAATCACGATCTTCCTCAGTAGCCCACTCACCTCCAATAAAGAAGAACCTAGACTTCCAACTGTGGCAATTCAAGGGCAATAATAAACTTGCCCGATCTCTGGGCAAAGCGGTACCACCCTTGATGAGGAGTAGGGTTATCCAAAAGCACGTATAAGGCCAAGAAATCCTCAAAAGGAGGAGGGACGTCAGAACCGTGGACTAACCGCCATAATGAGAAGAATGCTAGAATCATTCTCCGGCCATTGGGAGTCAACCTCCCTGGAGCCAATGATAAGTGACCCAGAATCCTAAAAATGGACCCAAGTATGGGAAATCTAAGTCTTGCCACTAGAACGTTCTCGCAAAAAACAAGCTCTCCAAAAGAGTCGTAACACACGGGCTTGACCCTCTCGGCCTGGCAACACATGATAGCAAGAGGAATATGGAACTGACAAACAATGCAAGCAATATCGACATCACAATCAATTGAGCTAAAAATAGAGGTTACCTCCGAATTGTGCCCCACAGCGGCCCCTTTGTCTCGCTGAGAATGTTGTGAAGCATGCTTTATCACGCCTTTGTCAGATTGGGGGAGCCTGCCAAAAAATAGAACCGATATCAAGGAAGTCTCAATATCAAGTAGATGCCAAAAAAAGAAATTCAAGTGGTCGCCTCACCTTCATGAGGTCTCACACCTAACCCGCTGGAGCAGTCTGGCTTGCGCGCACGCCATCGCTAGAGCAGCCTAGCTAGCGTCTATCGTCGCCCACATCGTGCCCACCTTCCCTATGCTCATTGCTCGTTTGCGTCTAGCTAACATCGCCCAGCAAGCTGGCGCAACCCAGTGCTCCAAGTACGATGTCGCCTCTAAGCACGGTGTCTCCTCCAAGCACAATGCTGCCTTCAATCACGACGTTGCCTCTTCTCCCAGCTCTTTCGTCATTGCCGTTGTCACATTGGGCATCGCCTTTGTGGGCGCCGCCATATGGGTAAGTGGGTTGCGTCTAGCCTCACCATGGCTTTGCCTGGGGCTTCGTCAAGCGTGGGTAAATGATCGCCTAACCTTGATCCCACCGTGTCAGCTTGCTTTGTCGTTGAAGCCTCCATCTCCATTTTCTTTTGCGAAGCTCCTTGCACTAGAAAATTCTTCAAGAGAAAGAAATGAGGAAGACAGATGGAAGAATAAAGGATTCTCTCAAGAGTTTATATATACCCTGGCCAATAGGCAATGCCCTAGAAAAAAGAAGGTTTTGACTGCTAGATCTAATGGAAGATTCAATGAATGAGATTATATGCTACTACGATTGTTGTCTAATCATGAAATAACCAAATGAAGGATGAAGGGACGAACCATGGGGCACAAGATACCTATTTGCCTGAATGAAGAGTTCACGCATGCCCTCAATCTCCTTGACACCGCAAGGACTTGGGAAATGGGAGGCAAATGATGACCCAAAATCTAGCTGGGTCTAGACCCAGTACATGGGTGAGCCCAAATTTAGCTGGGTTTAGGCCCAATATATGGGTGAGCCCAAATTAGTTAAAAAGTAGGTCAAGCCCAACTCATGGATTCGGCTCAATCCAAAGTTCAAGGAGTCCAGAAAGATTAGCGTACATGGAGAGTAATTACCGAGATAGTCACTCTCAAATATCAAGACTATCTCTAATTGTACATATCATAGTTGTAGCTATCCTCCCCGAAAAGCTAGTAACCTACCCTCCACTACCACCGCTTCAACTAAGGCTTTGTGCCTATAAATTGTAAGCCTTCTACACATGGGGGACATCTTTTTACACACCTTTTACACAGCTACTTCTCTTATAGCTACCTAGAGTTACCCTTACTATTTCTCTTTCCCACCTTTTACTTTATTAATAAAGTTCTCCAGCCACCGTCGCCGCCTTCAGTGGTTTGGTCACCTCGGTCCAACCACCCATTCTTTGCCTTTTGATATTGATTTTTTTATTAAATGCTTCATTAATTTCCTTGCATCACATACTTGACTGTTAATTATGCATAGCCTATTTTGTGCATCATCACATTCTAGTGAAAAAAATAATGTATGTAATGACTGGTAATCATGAATTTTATAAGTGTTTTGTAAGTACAGAATGCTAATTAATATGGGTTTACTACAATAATTATAGTCTTTTGAGACAAGTTTTTGTTACATCAGTGTTCACCATAAAAAAAGGTGTGTTTTGGAGGAAATTTTCTTTTTTTTTTTTTTGTGGCAATACTGTTGTTATAAAAAATTTATTTGTTGTTGCAAATATTATTTGAAACGAGATATTACCCTGACAAAAACTTTTTGAGACTACACTTATTACGGCAAGGTATTGTCACGACATGCCTCACCATAATAAGTGTAGTCTCAAGAAGTTTTTATGGCGGTAACTGCTACCTCAAATAGTATTTATGACAGCTACTAAACCTTTTATTACAGCAATACCGCCATAAAAAAATTTTCAAAGCATGTTTTTTGTGACAATAAACACTACCACCGCAAACAATTTATCTCAAAAACCCTAATTGTTGTTGAGATTATTTATAAATGTAGAGGTGACTGTTCGGAATAGCCCCTATTGATCAAATGCAACTAAGAAGAAGTCATTCATGCATGTCCATTAATGAACAAACAGAAACCAATGAGAATTTGAATTCCAACGAGCAACAATTAAACTCGAGTTAAGAAATTAAGGACATTATCAAAAGAATTGTATCTAAAAATATAAGATTGGACCCATCCACACGCACGACTGAGCTTAAGCCCGAGCCTGGCCAGGTAGCGATGCATGCGCACGTGTGTGGTCGAACCCAAATCCATTTAGGTTCTTTGTCGTCCACAAAAGTGGGATGCCCTTTTGGACCCAACCCAAAGTGCAAACATGAGATACATATACTCACCAAATTATTTTTGGCCAACCAATGTGAAATTTGTATCAAATCCTACTTTGTCCCAACCTTTATTTCCACATTGTAAGAGTATCATTTTGGAGCCTATTTTCTCATTTAGCACTTACTCTATTTGAACAAGCGAATATACTACGTTTTTCTTCTCGCAGAGTACATAAAACACGAACTCACAAAGTTTTATTCAAACTCATAAGTGAGTCCCACTTTAATTTAGGCTCAAAGTCTACAAAAAAAAA